>JANZLQ010000029.1:33415706-33557448 GCA_026212715.1 Elanus axillaris | reverse complement strand
GCTCCTCGGCACGCGCCGTGGGGGAGACGCGGCGGAGGGGCCCTGCCCGCGGGGGGCGGCGGGGTCCCCGCAGGGGGATCAGCAGGTGACCGGGGGTGGAAACCGCGTCCCCGGTGGGGAAGAACCCTTTTGTCGCTGTCCTTCCAACCTCTCCGAAATAAAGCAGCAAACAAAAAAGCCCAACCTTTTTGGATCAAAATACCATTTTCCTGCATTTGAAACATACCTATTTCAAGCACATGGCAAAATGATACTGATAATCCTCATGACAGTACTGCTGGGATCAGGCTTACTGCTGACAGTCTGGTCTTTGCTCCACTGCAGTGATTAGGATTTCCTTTGTTTTGAAACATATTCAAAAGGCCTGTACTGGTAAGCGCATGAGAAATGAAACTCTCTCAACTAATGTTTTCTGAAGTAGCCCCTCCTATAAGCATGAATATTCTAGAGGGGATTTAACTTTCAGTTTTTTCTTCAAGAGTAAAATATAAATGCGCCTTCACTGCATCAGTTAAATCTTACATGAACATGTAAGATACTGTATGAGCAACTTGTTCAATTTTGTATCCGCTTAAATGCAGTTTACCCACCTTTCTCTTTTTTTTTTTTTTTTCAACAAAACTAATGACTTTTAAAACTGGTAGCAGGATCTGTATAGTAGGGAGAAGCAGTCCTAGGTGATCCTTGTCCTTTTCTTTTGTTGCTACCACAGTAAAATCATTCTTGTTAAATCAGACCAATGCCTGAACGTAGAGCAGCAGCACAGAGCTGAAGTGCTAAACAACGGACTGCAGTGTCCTGTTATTGGATTTCCCTGTTTGTATAGATTCAGATAATGATTTTCCCATCATCACCAATCTAGCTCAACTCTTCTGTGTTTATTCCTTAGACAAGCATTAAGGTAGGCTCATATACTACAGAGAGTGCATATGCTTTGTTTCTAGGCCCACCTACCACGAGCATTGTATTCTCACTTCATTTCCCTTCTTCCCTTTTTGAAAAAGAAGGGTAGGAGTGATTTAATATTAATTAGAATTGCTTTACTATAAGATTCATCTGCACATAGGTGTGCTGATAGTACACAGGCAGCATACTTCCAGATACCCTCCTCTCCACTTATAAATCCCACACCAGTGGGGGATTTAGACATGGATCTCACTTCAACTTCCCAGTAGCTTCCTGACCTCCAGTTTCAGCTCTTTAACAGCCTTTTTTTTTTTTTTTTTTTTAGCTCATCTGAGGGAGTATTTTTAAAGTGGTACAACTCATTTGAACTGCAGATTATGTATATGAAAGCATATTAATTGATTATAACTGAACCTTTTGCAAAACTATGGCCTGATTATATTTGCCTTCTCTGACTTGTTTCTCCTTTCTTATGGGATGCTTATCAGAATGTTGTCTAGATTGGGATATCATAATACTTATCTCTCGCAGCATTTCTACAGGGCTTTTGACAAAACCCTAGATTTAAAAGCATAACCAAAAAAAAGCACATGCATGCATTTACCTTGCTTAAATACTTTGCAAAGAAATGCTCCTTCCATCTGGAATCTTAAACTTGTGAAGGTATTTTATATCCAAAGTCTTCAGCTGAACTGAAAACCCAGCAAACAACCAACATCTTTTGCTGAAAAGATGGCCTTTATTCTTTTGAGCTCCCTTGCACTGGAAGACATTTATCAGCCATGAGATTTAGAAGATCATTTAGATATCTTGGGCGAAGTTCATGCAACACACTAGTCAGAAGGATCAAGACCTTGAACTTGGCATGAAATTTTGTCAGTGTGCAGAGGAAGATCAGATTGCTTGCAGCAGCCTGTGTTGCCAAGACATTCTACAGCTTTTAGTGAAGTTTGAGCTTCAAAATTCCTGCTCAAGTACCTTGCATCACTATGGTTTGGCTGAAAAGTGACTAAGAGCAGATCACTAACTGTCTGGATGCCATATGGTTGTCTTTCTGTAAATTATGTGGATTACAGTCTGAGTCTTTCACGTGTCAACAAAGGAGAATGCACTATGCAGCTGAACTCTTCCCATCAGTACTGATGTGTCTTCCTACTGTGTTCAACTATTCTTTGTTTTGTCTAATATCTGATGCAACAGTGATGCCTCTTGACGTCTTTTCATGATATTGCCAGCTGAATGGATCAATCATGTAGTAACTGAAAACAGATTATAAAAAGCATTAGAGGAAGAACTGTTTCTTTTTAAGAGTCTATAAATTAATAGACCTAGTAGTGGAGATGTTGTATCCTACCTTTTCTGATGGGACGCATTCTCCTCAAGAACAACTCGCATTATGTTAGCTGCTTGGTCAGAAGTTAGGGACTTCTGCTGCTTCTCAGGTGAGACATCTGTAATGCATGGTCATCAGTGTCTATTGCTAAAGAGAAGTCCAGGAGGATAAGAAGGGATCATTACATTATTTCCAATGATTGATGATACTGATGGCAACTCTCCTCATTAGTACAGCCTTAGCAACCAATCTCAAGCCTCACCAACCAGCCTCAGTCTTGATATTGACAGGTCACCTCTCTTTGCTAGGTGAGTTGGTTTCCCTTTATCTGGATTCTCTAAGGGTCTATTGGGGATAACAGGTATGATACTAGGTGTTGAGGAATGATAGGAGATGCCATATCTGAATGATTCACTGCCTATTTTAGTAATACCATGATAGCTGCTGTTTGTCACTCGCTCATGCACCAGAGAGCATTTGGGTAATTGAACAGGGAATGAGTCAAGGAAGGCATTGTTAGGATGTTGAAAACTTGAGTGAATGTGCTGACATTGGGGAGTACTGGTAGACAGATGATGTTAAGTCCATGGTTTCCATTAAGGGTCTCTGTTAGCAGTATGGATTGCCTAGCTTTCTGCAAGACTCTGCCACACTTCAAAAAGAACAATGAAACCACCTTTCCCTACTCCTCTAGCGCTGCTACTCATCTTTATTCCTATTCCATTCCCATCAAATACACTTGTTCAAATTCCCCAAATAAATCCTCTAGTAGATCAAGCATACAAAAAGTCTTGAGAGCAGGGACTTCTCAAATTAAGGATTTGGTTCCCATCAGTGCCTCCCAAACTCAGCACCCTGTCTGTGTGACACAGCCCAGGTGAGAACATATTACTGTGCTTCTTCAGGTTTTAGATTCCACCTGCCTTCTGAAGTCCTGCACTTTTAACAGTGATACACTGCATAGGACCTTATTCTGGTGAAGGGTAAGTGACATGCTAAAAAGATAAATTGGGAAAGGCTGAGGAAAAGAAGTTTAAACATTGAAAGTGTGGCAGAAGCAGAGAGAAAGGGGTAATCTTAAGTAACAGTTTAATAGAAAATAGTGACTATGCTGATGTTCTATTTTCTTCACATTTTATTAATACAGTGGTTGCCTTGCTTTAGAGCATTTAATACCAATTCCGCTCTGTGTTACATTTGCTCATGTCCCCATTCAAGTTTTCAGAAGTTTTCCTTTGCCTTTGAAAAAAAAAAAAGCTTGCCTGTCATAGGTAGTGTGAAAACAGCATAGCACAAAGTAGTTTTCAAAACCTACATTGTTGATAGTGCCTGCTGCAGTAATTTTGATTCATCCTCTTGTTTTGATCTAGTACTGGTGAAATCGTGGAATGGCGATACAATTTTTTTCTCTCATACACAGCACAGAGCGGAACAAGTGGCACCTGTTACCACCTCCTAATGCTTCTACCTTGCATATTGACTGTCCCCAATAAAACATAAATTAGATGTGCAATTTATTTCAAAAATCTAGAACAACAGTATGATGGCAACATACTAATGATATTACAACTTCCCCAGCATTGCTCAATTGCAGTAGACCTTTCCGCCTGTTTCTACTGTACTGGACGAAGCCTGCCATCCTCCCTGCTTCCTACAACAGAGACCACCTTCAGATACACAGCCTTGCTTCGCACTCCCAGCTACCTTCATGTGTATTTTAGGAACTGTGAGTTTATGCTTGCTTATTGCCCAAGGCAATATTTAGAGTGATGGTTCCATATTTATCAAAACGTTTATTTAAAAATACCAAATGAACAATAGAGAACTTGCAGAAGCAGACTAAGGGTGGAGGAAACAGAGCCACATCAGATGTCACTGCATTCTGCGCTTCATCCCTTAAGTGTCATCTACCAAAGCCTCACCATTGTGTTTGGTCTTGTCATGTTACTGCTGTTTTTTTACAGTTCCCAGCTCTGACATGTATACATAGGTGAGAGGACTTGTGGCACTGTACAAATCTCCAGTATTTCCAGCCACATGATGTGGTCCTACCCACTTATATAGTGTCATGTGGGGTAGGTAAGGAAGGGAACCTGATTTCATGGCACTTCAAACATGGTTGTGTGTGCAGCTAGGGCACCTGAAAAGGCTGAGTACAGGGTATTTCTTTTGCACACTTCAGAATCTAAGGAACAAGATTATATCATGCCACAAAAGTCCCCAGAGCTTGGCTTGTTTGGATCTGGATTACATCTTCAAAGCTGTACTTAGAATTTGATAGATAAAGTTGTGCTCATTTTGCCACTTGTTTTAAAATAATGTTTTTCTATATAAAAAATATTATTGGCCAGATGGTACTTTCTATAAATTACAGTAACAATGTTTTATAAATGACTGCAAATCACTGACTGAATAAGTGACATTATATAAACACGTGAATTTTATACCTTTTATACAAGAGATGTAAAGTACTTTACAAACAGTAATACTTGGATACAGACCTATCTAGTCTCCTGCTTTCTGTGTTTTTTCTCTGTCTCCTCCTTTCCTGTTCCAACACTTACAGTTCAAATGAACTCAGTGCCACAAACTTGGCTCTTGCTCTGGCACGTACCTGGGCATGCACGGCTAATAACTGTTCAGTGAGCAGCTGCTGAGCACAGTCTTCAAACAGGAGAGGGACTCTGGTTCTTTCAGAAGGAAGAATTGGATTTTAACAAGTCATGTCCTTGCCAATCTTCATCATTGTACCAACATTATCCTCACCTGATCCAAAGGATGGGGTGTAATTACTGCATACAAAACATACAGAGAAAGTTGCCGTTAGAAAATACTTTATCTCCATATTCTGAGTTAGAAGATTACATCAATAATGCTAAAAATAGAGTAGTGTATTTGACATTTTTTTCCTAAGAATTATACAACAACTCAATGGCAGAGCAGGGGATAAAACCCTAAGCTACCAAGAGTGATCCCTTCCCACGTCATGAGCCCAACACTTTTCCTAAGAGCCAAAGTTAATATTTATCTATGCCCCATGGCAATAATTTTGAAGGTGTTGATTTTAGGGATTAATTGCTGCTTTAAACAGGCAGTTAACAGTTTAAACAACATTTTTATTGGCATACAGTAGTTAAATGCCTACTAGTGTGCTGATGGGTTTGTGATGATCAAAGTGGATTAAGAGTCTCTCTTTGAGTTATGTGGTATTAGAGGGACTGGGTCATTTGAGTACCCTGGGTTAATGTATATGTAACAGTACAGTAATTGTACTGTACTGATGTACAGTAACTGGTGTACATAGAGAAGAAAATGTTCATTTTTAAATATCGTACTTCAGTCTGTTTTCTGTTCTGTTTACATTCAGAAATGAAGCTCTCATGCTACTGGTGCTCCAGTGACCTGATGCCTGAGCGCACATGCTCCCAAGGACACAGTCCAAGTTCTGGTGCTCGTACTTCAGCACAGCATAGAGCACCATGCTTGGAAGGAGTATTGCCAGGTTGTCACAGGTCCTACGTTGCACTGTGTTCACAAAAGTGGATGAAGAATCAGCTGTAAAACTCATTACACTTATAAACACGTTGTTTGGATTCAATATATTCGATACAGTATTTATATGACCACTGGTATTAGAGGAAACCAAAGATATTTGTAATCCCATTAATTATCTCTGGTTTTATGCCTTAGTGATTAGGCATCTTGAGATCTTCAGTGTGATTAGATGTCTGAGAACTGTATTCTGGCTGCCTGCTATAGGTGCCAAGCTTAAACAGTGTGGCTATGCCTGCTTTCTGCAAGGAACCACAACCTGGCTCTGTCCACAACTCCAGTGAAGTGAGTTTTACATGCCTCTTTGGACATCTGTACCAGAGCAGGTTGTACAAATGTGCTAGAGGGAATTTCTGAAGTGAAGGCATACTGCCTTCATACTGCACCGTGACTGCAGTGTGACATGGAGATGTCTGAGCTATGGGGCTAGTTATAGCTATGTAGCGCAGTTCCTGAGCCTCAGTACTAGGCATACGCTAGTCCACACGACATGGATTCCTATCTCTATTTTCCAACTCTGTGGAAAATACTGTCTCTGACTACTATTAATGACTTGGTCCTAGGAGGCCAATTAATCAGAGCCAACTTGTGATAAATGTTTCTCCTGTGTAAAATTATGACAGCTTGCTGTGCTGTCTAAGTATAGGGTAAGTGCATCCTATGCTTCAGCTGAGAAGTGTGACACATGGATGCAGCGAGGCTATTTAGCATGGTACAGCTGGTGTGCCTCGCTGCTACAATTCCACAGGACACTGCTTGCAAACCATAGCTAGCCTCTTGCCTCACTGCTATTTATTTGTGTTGTCTGACTTTCTGTTTCCTAATTAGAAGTGACACGTACAATTAAGAAGAAGCTGACTGAACTTGTAAAATAATTTTGACCAGTTGATTGAGGTTTCTAATTAGTTAACCATGAATTTTGGTATTATGGGGATGCTGCCTGAATTGAGCACAGAAAGCCATGCCTCTGCCTTGTACCCATATATGGAATGTGAAACCAGAAGCTGTTTGCAAAAATAAATAATAGGTGTGGGTAGAAAAGTACACGATAAAAATATAAGAGATATTTTATTTATAAACCACCTTCTTAAATAAGAAATAGTTGCAATTCTTAATTCCAGACTGTCTCTCTGTGCCTCTCCCTTTCAATGGCTACACTGCTGTTTACTTACCTCTGATACCTCAGATCACTGGTGGCTGACTCCTGCCTTTTTGTCTGCTATCTCTGCCACCCAGAACCTAACTCTTAGCTGCTAGAAATGAATTAATAAATAGACTGACTGTAAGGAAGCTGCCACGATCCTAGAGACTGCGAGGTTTTAGGTAGACTGAAGTCCAAAATGCTAGTCTTGCTATTGAAATATTCAATTAGTATTTGACTTAATTCCTGAAAATACAGGTAGTTGTATAGCTATATAATCTATTCAGTACTGCTGGAGAAAACACCTGAAATTCTGACTCTTTCCTTCAGAGAAAACAAGTACATTTTTAAGGATTTTTTGGCAAAAGCTGGGCTCAATCAGACCTATCATACATTCACATAGTCATGATGAGTTTGTGTTTCCTGCAGTTTGAATTGAAATGCAATTTTATGTTGTTTTTCCCCAGGTTCTAGAAGAATGTGCAATTTTTGGGGGTTTTGTTCCATTTACTGCCTTTTGTTAAAGTGTTTCCATTCAGCTGGGATTCTGTAACTTCCAAGCTAGGTTGCCTCTGCTATGAATCTTGGTACTGGTCAATGTCAAAAATAGCTGTATCATTCATGTTCTCCTCTCTGCTTCCTTTCCTATTATTTATACTTTCCAGAACAAGTACCAGGAAGGTGATCCTGAATGCTGGAACACTGGGCTGCTTGCGTTGTGTGATATCATTACTGTTGGCTGCTCCAGCTAGAGTCAAACTCTGGCCAGAAACTTAAGCTAAGTTGAATGAACGCTGAGAGTACTCATGGAATTGAGTGTGCCCATTCATGAAAAATATAGCAAGAGTGAGAATTCAAAAAGCTGCAATATTGAAATTGCTCATTCTTGGGACTCTAGTTCATTTCACATTTGGAATGGAATACATTTCAAAAACATCATTGCCTTTGCCACATTCTCCTTTTAACTAGACACATAAAACAATTAAGCTGTGGTTTTGAGGGCAAACTCAAACAAGAATAGCAATTTAAGCTCTTAATCCCATATTTTCCCAGTTTAAAGCTACATCAAAAGATAGATATTTCACCCACATAATTAACTATTATCTTGTACAGTTGAAGGATGGGTTTCATCCTTCCTTTGACAGAAAACAATGTGTTATAATTGTTCTAGAAAAGCAATAATGCCATTTTTTTTTACAGAAACTTGTAAAATGGAGATTTGGTGCATTCTCTGTAGCTTTTTCCTCTTTGTCCATTGATGTATAGATTACGCCTCTTCCAGGCCATTTTTTCCAGTCCCTTTGATCTGCAGATATTTTTCAAGTGGTATATAGAAGTTGATTAGAGCACTGTAGCAACTCAAGAGGAAAAGTTGTTGTTAGCTTCTACCACAGCATTATATCCAATAAAGTTTATTTCCTGTGGATTATTTTAGCTAAGTCCATTCTACAAAAAAATTAAGTTTGTTAGGAAAATCAGTCTTAATTAGAAAAAAGTATCTACCTTTAAGGAAGTAGGACAATGCTACCTCGTAAATGCTATTTTCTTGATACATATAGTTTAGCCAGATACTTGAGTTCTTGAAGGACATGAATACTGAAAATTGACCTGGATTTATGTCCTTTTCTATGTAGAGAAAATGAAAGGAAATGTTTTACATTCTAATTTTTAATTAGGTCAGAGAGCAGCCAAGCTTGACTTTCACAGTTTGCTGTTCAAGGTGTCATTTAGGTTGATGAAGAATCTGGCTGATGTGTCTCAAACAGCACAATAAATCAGAATGCTTGATCATGCCTCGCTATGAATATATATGCTTAAAAAATGAAAGTCTGATTCCTGTCTGTCTCCATATTCAGCAGTAGAAGGATTTAAACCTGGGACTCACCTCCAAATGCTCTGACCATCCTTGGCAGTGGTATCACTTCCCTCTTTGTTGCACCTAAGTTGAAAAGATCTGAGCTACAGAGAGGCTATGAAGAAAAGACTTTCTGATGAGGACAGAAGGTTCGAGCTCACTGGAGCATGGGGCTCAGGAATGGTGGGTAGGTCTCATATTTCTTCTACAGATAACGTTAAGAGATTTTGTCACCAATATGCTGGCTTTTGTGTCTCTAACCATTGTGTACCTAGTTCCCCTCATGAACAGAGTTAAGCGCCTGCTTCAGGATTTTGGTTTCCATCAGGTAGGAAGGCTGTTGCCTTGCAGGACTTAACCCTTAAGACTCCAAAGGAGGGATCATAAGTTGCTGACCCATAGAGTCTGAAGAAACTTTGATTTTTTTTTGTTGCTAGATATTAAACTTTTACCAGTATTCAGAATAAACTTTTTTTATTTACATTTGACTGGGGGACCGCAATTTTTCCAGGCAAATCATTCTATCATGGTTCCTGCCTTCATCACCTCAAGAATAGATGCACATATTGCACAGTACTTGAGGATACATGTTAAATTAATTCAGAAACAGAAAGTAATGCACCAATGGGTTGTTGTTTCTCTCCTGTACTTTTCCCAGGTGAGCAATAAGACCTGAGGACAGTCAAAAGAATAAGTAAACTCTTCAGCCAGACAACATTGCTGTTAAATCATTTCCACAGAATTGCACTTTCAGTGTAATTTGCAACAGAAGGCACATTCACATGGTAAAAGGCTTGTAGCCATATGACATATCTTTTTTTAAAAACAGGCGGTTGTTTGATTTTGTCTAGGATTTATAGTAGAAAATCACTGTTAGTCCTCTCATCAGCCATTTTAGATTAGGGCATCTATTTTTATTTTTTTCAAACAGAAACATCATGCCCACTGTGTTCAGTTACTGTGCATCACTCCTATTTGGTAGGATTGGGAGTTGGTCTTTGAAAATGCCTCAAGTATCCTGAAAGTGTGAAAGTTAAGGGCAAAACTTACCCTAGACAGATAACAAGAAGTTTCCTGGAGCATTCCCTTCTTCCCCAGGGAATGAGAGCAAATTTAACTGAATTAATCTACACACTTTTTCTCTACATGTGTAAACTCAAAGATTTGTTATTAACATAAGAACAACTTGATTTTCCTATGTTCCTAACAGCTCAGCTGCCAAAATGTTTGGAAAGAGTCCAATAAGGCTTTTGCCTGGAGAAGTCTCACAGCCTCCATGTGAGACAAAATTCAGACAGGTCATAGGGCATAACCAGTAGCTCAGATGTTTCTGTGGTAAACCACAGTGTTCTTCTAAGAGCTGCTGCTTTTTGCCATTCTGTTAATGTTCCCAGCTGTTTACTTGTTCCCAGGTGTGAAATGAAATGCTGGGCTGGGCTTCAATGTGACTCAGCACCCATCGCTGTACTCCTTTGAAGCAAGGATCTGGCAAGCAGTACTACATGGGATCATACGTTAAATATGCACATGTAAATACACAAGCTTCAGTCCTGAGGAGTAATTTATCTGAGATGACTACTTGCTTGTTCCCAGGAGAGTAAGAAAAGAAAGCATACAGGTAGTAGGAGAAAGTGTTGTTGCATGGTAAGTAAGTTTTCCCCTTCATCTGCTATCAATACCGTCTGAATTCTGTAGGGTCAGGCAAATATCCTGCATCCCATTCTGGTCTCAGCACTATGATAAATTGGGACCTTCTCCACTGGAGTCACTGGAGAAGCATTAGCACTTAACCAGTCAGACTTAGGGGACTTCCAATCCTATTTTATTCATTCAAATTTATATATATATAGAATGAAGTTCTTTGTAATGTGCTACATTAAGAATAAACATTTTTTGTCTTACTGTATAGCATTGGTTTACCTAGAGATAAAAGCCTGCTTCTTATACCTATACTTAGGAGCAATTCTGCAGTGACTTCCCTTATACAGAGGAAGTTGAGTTGGAGTAACTCCACTTACATCATGTGACGTGATGCAACCTTATTGCAACTCATGTGCAGCAATAACACATATTGCAGCAGAAATGTAAAGAAAAAGAAATAGATTTTCATTTCCTAGACTTTGAACTTGAACTCCGAGAATGCATGATTCTGTGACAAAAGCCATTAAATTATATTAATGCTAGATATGTGGGAACTGATCATATGAATGTAACCTCTATCTGGATGTTGAATTCCCATTTATTTTGCCTTGTAGGATTGATTACACAGTGAGCTACAGTATTTTGTATAGCTACTAAATAAACAATGTATATGAAACTTTGCATGGGCTGGGAAGGAAGCCTCTGGATCTATCCGTTCCCTGTTACACAAAAGGAAGAGTTTAGGGAATATGAAACTAGTCATTGTGTTGGAGGAAGTGGTCTTAGGAAAATAAAGAGTCTTTTAAACGCATCCATGCCTCTACTCAGTTTCTGGGTAAGCCACTGATTTTCTGTGCAATACTGGACATCTAGGTTATATCTATAGTGTATCATGTAAGATCCTGCAGAAATACCCACAGTGACTTTTGACTGAACTTTGAGAACTATTTTTTTCCTCACCTCACTGAAATTTTCAGGTTTTAAAAAGCTGGGACAGGTCTCATAGATCATGTGGTACTGGGATAATAAACTGTATATTTATCAAATTGGGTAGAAGACACCAAACTGTTGAAACTCTTTGGGCAAGAAATTTTGTTTGTTTTTTTCGGTTGGTTGGTTGGTTTTTTAAAAGAAAAAAGCAAATACCTTAATAGGAATAGGGAATTTTAGAAAATAAAACCTTCTTATTTCTAAACCCGTTTTCCTTAGATAAAATGGAATTCCTTAGAAAATTGCAGTGTGGAATTAAGTGACTGTAATTCTGGAAACAAGCTTTTTTCTGTATTTGTTGTTGCACTTCAGCCTGGGAAGTATGCATAGGAACATGAGTGTACCAAGGAAGAGCGTAAACTGAAGCTGGCCTGGCTGGTACAATGTCCTTATCAAAGTGACTTTGCTATGTGTTTGAGGGAACAGCAAGGTGACCTTGGTGGTCCCTGTGTTACAGGATTGGGAGTGTCTGTGCTGCTGGTTAGGGACCTGGTGGCTAGCTCCAGTTCTGGTATCCGCAAGAGCAGCTCCAACGCTTGCTGAATTTCAGTGTAGCCAGCAGAGCTGATGCCATTTCAGCAATCATCCCGAGTCCTTGCAGAGATTTAAGCACATCCCAGTACGATTCACAACCGCCTTTCTGTGCCTCCCCTTGGGCTAGAAAGGCTGCAAACTAGGAGTGACAGAATGGACCCTGGGCTTCACTAAGGCTCCTGCCAATCCTTCCGTGGCCCTGCATGAGACCCCGTGTTTTTGGACACACGAGATATCTCAGCTGCGCTACCCCTATGACACAGATGTGGGCAGTATGGGGGTGGGGGGACTTGGTTCTCTCCCGAAAGGAAACCTTTAGTGCAGTGTGCTGGTGGGAGATGCTCTGGCTGCTGCACAGCTCTGCCACATCTGCCCAGTGTGGAGCCTGGCCACTTATGTGCTGCCCATGATCCATCAGTTTGGGGCCTGGGGTCAGGGGTCTGGCTTTGAGAGACAGGTACTGTGGCAGGAAACTAAGCTGGGGACAAATGAGCAAATGCCAAAGATGCATTCTTGTAGGTCCTTATGGCTGTTACCCCTCAGGAAGAGGGGGACAGATGGGGAAGGAGAAGTCACTTCAGGCCAGTGGGAAGGGGCCATGCAATAGCACCAAAGTGAGCCTGCTCTTCTGTAAAGTCTTTTCTCATCTGAAAAATGTCAATTTTAAGTTTACAATCTCACTTTTCATGTTTGCAAGTGAATAAAACTGTTGCTTAAATACTCTGCAGAAAGTGAATATGATATTTGTGTAAAACCCAGTATTTTAAAATATGAACTAAAAATCTAGGAAGCCTTTGTACACCCACCTTTGCTATCACCCTTTTAGCTGCTCTGAGGCCCTTTCATAAAGTTCTCTTTTCACTTTTAAAAAAGCGTATATTGTTATCATGTTTGTGCTCTGGTATTTTTGCTTTGCCTCATAGGGAATAGCTAGCTGTTTTTATGCTAACCCTTCAGCTCAGTGCCTGATCCAACAGTTTTCTTCCTGACTGAAGCTCTCTGATCTGATATGAACAAATATCTTGCAATTATGTTGCACAATAATTGCAAAGACAGTGTAATGAACCACAGCAGAACTAGTTCTGATGATGGTGGAGAACTACGAGAAATGCTATATGAAAGCAAGCTGTAAGAAATTGGTTTTCAGGGGCAGAAAAAGAAAAAACAGTGCAAAGGTGGCCTGAGCAGTTCAGAAGTGGAAGGATAATGTGATTTTGCTAAAAGCAACAGTTGCATTGATGCTTTGCTCTTTGTTGTGTATTCTTTCCTATTTTTTCTCTCTATATATTGGACATGCAGACATTTTAAAGCAAGATAAGACTTTCTCATTTCTCTATATTGTTGTAGGGAATGATTCTTATTGGTTCAAATGCAGTAGTTTCTTTCCAGATGCAAGATGAAAAGCCTCCACCCCCAGTTTTGAGCAGCAATAGCTTCCTCAGGAGCAGGTCAGAAGCCTAGCTCAATATTCCAGGCAGTTCTTTTAGGATGAAATTGTAGTTGTGATACAGGTGGCAATTGCATGAGCACTGACGGTGCTAGCACTTGGTATTCTTGCAAGTAGGTTTCCTTGTGGGTAAAACCTTGCAGGTTGTTTTTTTAGTGATGCACTATTGCTATTTAGAAGACTAACTTTCATGGGAAAAATTGTGCAAAATGGTCTGCATAGGTATTGGCTGATATTTATGTAACAACAACAAATGCTGGAGCAGGGACTCAGATCCAAATTCCTCTGAATTTCAGGAATATTCCAACCATGTTTCTAATCTGTGCACTTTTGATTTGTCTCTAGCAAGTACCAAAGGCAGTATTTAAATATAAGATAGTTTCTTAAATAGTTACCACAATCTTTTTCTGACAAAGTTGCCCTTGAGAAGATTTCTAGATATAACGCGGGGTGCCTGTGCAGCCCATACAGATTTGCAAATTGGAAGAAGTGTTTTGTATGTGGTAACTACGCAGTAGTACAGAAGACAATCTGGAAAAGTTCAGTCACCATCCCTCACTGCTTTATAATTAGTTACCTTAGTTGAGAAGCCAAACATAGAAAATTACTATCCCTCTGAACTGCCATTTCCCATTACTATTTGGCAGCCTTAATTTCATTATATGCTGTAAAAAACCCTCTCTGCAAACTCTGCTAAAGAAACACAATTGTCTTAGAAAAGTAGCTAAAGCACATGAGGGTTAAATGTAACTTTTTTTCCCATAAGTGTCATTTGCCCGACTTAGAATTCTTTAATAGATACTGAGCAGCCCAGAACTGAAAGTATTTTTAATTTCAGTGCTTTGTATATTTACAGAGGGATTACAACAAACTTCTACACTTTATCTACATTTTAATAGGTCAGTGTGAACATATGAAGTGTATTAAGGTGGACTGCCTTCCTTATTAAACTTATGTGAATTCATCAAAAGCCCTTAGCAGTTGTATGCAATAGGGGCTGGAAAGCCATGCATGATTGAGGTCATGCATCCAGCCAGTTTGTAAGATGATCCCTCTGTACTGAGCCATCAGCCATCCTTAGCATAGGGGCGCACTCATACACGCATTCCTGTCAAGTCATCTTGTGAAAGGCTGCTTGCTTCCAGCTTGGCTTGAAAGTGCAACCTTAATAAAACTCACTGAAGTCTGAGAGAAAATAGCAGTTCTGCAGCAGATAGTGTAGGGGAAAGAGACTGGGATATGCATATGCAGCTGACTAAAGCAGGCTACATGCTGGACTGTAACAGAGAGGAAACAATAAATCTTAACTACTATGCAATAAATATTCCCAATTTTAACTAAGGAAGCTATCCTCATAGTAAAATTTTAAAAATAACAGTTCATCCAAGCTTGATTACTAAAGTGTGCTTCTCCAGTCCTTTTTTTCCAAAGACTTTAAGGGAAATTAACAACAAATCTAAAGAAAGAGGAAGAAAAAATTTTTTGTAAAGTAGGAAAGGAAAGTAATAATAACATGTCAGTTTTCCTTTCCTTTGCTTTCCTGGCAGCGATTCTTGCTCATATAGGCTGTAATAACCAGCGTCGGGGTCCAGAAGCCAGTGGGAGAAGATTTAACCGGATCCAGCATGGGCAGTGCACCTATACTTTCATTCTGCCAGAACAGGACGGGAACTGTCGTGAAAGCACGACAGACCAGTACAACACAAATGCTCTTCAGAGAGATGCTCCTCACGTGGAACAGGATTTCTCTTCCCAGAAACTGCAACATCTGGAACATGTGATGGAAAATTACACTCAGTGGCTGCAAAAAGTAAGTGTTTCTTTTTTTCTTTTTTCTCACTAAATGGATTTTTTTTTGTGATGCTTATGCTGTTCAAAGATTTCAGTAGTTTCTATGAGAACTGTGGTAATAAGGATTGGTCTAGTTCATGGCTGCATAGGGGAGAAATGTTTCAGCCAGAGTGCACCCTTCTTAGTGACATTGCCCTTGGGAGCAATTTTCTTCACATTACTGAATGATACAACTGCTTAAAGCTGTATCTCAAGAGACCATGGATGTTTGTGAGCCAGGGAACACAAAAATCCTCCAGAGATTCTAATGATAGAACTTACTAAGTATTCCTATAAACTCTACTTGTAGTTCACATCCTCAGATCAGATGCCATGCAGGATACCTGCTACTCTGACAGCAAAAGGGAGCATTTAAAAAAAATCAGCATTTAAAAGAACTAGGTTAAGAATATGATTGTTCCTCCATAAATAGTTCCTGTAATACTATTCTACCCAGCTAATTACTGGAAAGAAAGAAGAAAGTATATAGGCATTCACACTCCTAAAACTTCACAGTAAAACTTTTTAATTGTGTAGATTACACTGGACTTGAAGCAGCCTGTTTCAATTTGCATGTGTATATGTGCATTCTTTCACAGAAAGGGGAAAATGAGTTTGAAGGTGTTGCAGTAACTTAGCAGAAGTAATTAAGAATTTGTACAATAGCTCTAAACTTCTAATAAACATTTCAGTATTTTGTATATAAGCTGAAGTTTGGGCCTGAAAAGGCTTAGATATGTGAATAATTTCACTCATATGAGCAGTCCCATTCACCTTAACAGGATTACTCACTTGTGTAAAACTGCATACCTTGCAGGATCTTGTCCATGCTTTGCTAATGAAAATGCCTTGGGGTAGCTGACCAGTAAAAATAAATAAACGAACAGTCTTTGTATATAGTTATTTGTAATATTCCCATTCTCACACTGGCATTTTGACCTGGCAAAACTTAGAAAATTGAGCAACTGAGTGATGCAATTAGTCATGTAAGATGGCATAAGAAAACTGCCATACATATCCATTTGAGAGATATGTGATTTAACACAAGTTCATACCAAGAATGAACATCAATAAAAATCAAGTGAATACTCTACTAGGTGGGGTAAAACTTATTAGCATAGTTACTGTTACCTATCTCATTTACAAGTTTTGTTTTGTCCAGACAGTATACAAGACAGAATTATCTTTAAAAGCATATACAGCTGTCCCCTTCCCCCCAACCCTACTAAAATCTTTAGAGAGGATTTCCTCATGTCTCGGTAAATTAATTGTGCTCTTTGCATATCTGGCTCTGGCAAGAGAGAAAAGACTCTGTTCAGTACACATGTGACTATAAAACAAAATATAACCATGCATTTCTTTTTTAGACTACTTTCCTCATTTTTTAATATCTTGGTCTGCTTTGGGGCATATAAGCCTGGAAATGAGCAGAAGTCTTTTGTAGAGGAAAGCATTTCTTAAGAAATTATTTTACTGTACTTTGGGAGGCTGAGGCAAGCACTAAAAAGAGGAAAGTTGTTATCTCTGTTTATGCACACATGATTTTACTTGAGCAAATTGCCTGCTGAATCATGCTTGTAAGACTTTCCTTATTCTGTGTTTGTCCACTAGAGACTGAACTAAGATCACTGTTTCACTCTGAACTGAACATGATGAAATATGAGTCTCTGGAGTGTGAAAGTCTCAGTTAGGGTTACTCCTCTCACACTTTGGAGGGAAGTGATTAAACAGGTAGGAAGCCCAATGAAAGGGGTTTATATCTGAGGACTCTTTTCTTCTGCAGTGATTGTAAAACTGGCTCTGGGCAGAACCATCCCCCTCCTCCTTTCCTTCCCAGCCCCCAACCCTCTCCTCCCAGGGGTTTACATAAAACGGGGATTGTGCATGTATCCCCATGTGTCAGTTTACCCTGGAATGAAAGGACCCGTTTCTCTGCGTGATGGAGTACGGCTCACTCTGAACAAATGAGGCTGATGCAGCTCCATTATAGCATCTCTGAATACTGAATTTGCTTTGGTGCTGTTGCCATTACAAAGCATCTCAGCCATAACTCATTTCCTTTCAAAACAGGCATAATGCTTAAGTGTAATGAATATATTATGTAGATATCTCACATCTCATTTTTATACTCTGCATTTATTCTTCCCCCTAGATTTTTAAAATCAGATATAACTGCTGCTACACTAAACAGCATTTTACAGTGCACCTGCTGTGAACAAAGAATAATTAATGGTTTTAGGTCTATGATTGGAAGTGAATAGTTATAATAAGAAATAATGTTTAAGAATTTGGGATATATTCTGACTTACATAAAAGAAATGTGTTTATTACTTCAGGTAACATATATTACTTCCATTAAAATTGTACCTAGGCAATGTTTGGCACGGTGAATTATTTTCTCAGCACAAATGCTAGCTGTCAATGCTACAGTATTGAAAGAGTATTTATTAAGAAAGTTTGTAAGAATCATGGTTTGCTTAACTCTGTAATATTTTAATTTAATAATATTTTTTCCTTTATATCTAAACTAGCAGATTTCTAGAAGCAAAATATGTATTCTTTTTTTAAAAAGGCATTTTTTTAAATGCTTAATACCAAAAGTGCTTCGTTGATGACCTAGAAGCTTGATTGTAGTTAAAAATGCACTTGCTTGTGGAGCCAATAGGCAATTAAGTCCCAGCCTTGTCCTTTAGCATTTGCATATCTATAGTCAGCATAACTGGGATTGGTTGCCAAACCAGGGACATGGCAAAATGCTCTGCGATGAAACTACTTGGAAGAAGATGACTTGGTAAACATTTTTAGACATTTTCCTAGAACTGTTTATTTTAATACCGGATAACTTTCCCCATTGTTTAAGCTTGAGTTTCATTTCTGCAATATGTTTATACTAATAGTTCAAAACAAACAGTTCATCACATTTTCTTTCTTGCAGTAACTGACTGGTACATGTGATACTGTTTGGTATTTAATTGCAGTGTCTAAGTATTGCCAAAGAGGAGTTACATGAAATGTTATCATCATGTCTTGCTTAGGAACTTTCTGTTAGTCGATTATGGAATTCAAGGTATCGATGGACTCAGTATACGTTCAGGATAGCTATACAGATAAGTGTTTCACATACTTATCTCTCAGTCCAAATAGTAGTAATAATTGTTATTACAGTAGTAAGTGAGTTTTACATGATCCACTCTTCCTTTTTTTCTGATCATTACCTAAGCAGAATAGCATAAAAGTTTTAAATGAATATATAATAATAGTATACTATAAGAAGCTAACACAAATGTAGAAATTTGAGTTGAAAGTGAACCACAATCATTCTGGTCAGCCAGTATCTGAACTTAGAATTTTTTTCCCTTTTCTCTGAAAATATTAATGGCACCACTACACTTAAACCAAATAAAGAAGCTTCAACTGACCTCCCTTTCCTTTCAAAGTGCCTTTGCTGTCACCAGCTATAACAGAAATGATGAGCTGGATTCAGTCACTAAAGAAAGAAATTATGAGCAATTTTTCAGGGGTATCTGTAGCCCCATTTGATAGTCTACTTGAAACTTTATTCTTACCATGGTTTTGATAAATTATTCGCCTATGGCATTCTCTGTTGTCTCTGCTGACTTCCTTATTTTTCAGAAGTAACATCGCACTTGCTCACTTGGGTTTTAAGCATGGACGGGATCTAGGTTTTGAGGGGACCAGTCACTGTATGGAAGAAACTGGCTTTTGGAAAGACTGGTGTCTGTCACTGTGTGCTGTGGCTCCATTGAAAGATTGCCCCTCCCTGCTCTCTTTACCAGCAGGGCCTAGCACTGCAGCAAAATAGAAATAATATGTTTATGTGTGTGGAGTGGTTGGATTTTGCCTTGGATTTTATATGGTTTGCTGAAAATGGGAAAATTCCTTACAAGTCACTCTTGCTGTGAAGCTGTGTGAAAGCATGACAGAGCCTGCCCTCAAGAGAACAGATCTAACGAGCTGTCATAATATCCTATGAGGCAAATTTTTATTAATATAAAGATAGAGGTGGCCATAGTGTGTGTAAAATTTTGTCATATTAAGGAAGCAATTTTCCCTAGTTGAACTATTACAAGAAATAGTAAAAATCCCATTTTATTTACGGTTATGTTTCACTGGGCATTTTGCAATGTAACATGTGACCTTAAAGTCCACATAATATTTGGATGTTAAATGCAACAAGAAGATCCATGATGATCTCCTGTTAATTTTCACAAATGAAAGGAGGTCATTAGATTTGGAATCTGCCATTCTGCTTGTATGAGCATTACTGACAGGGCTGTGTAAGGAATGACTTTCCAGTAAATCTTTCATTTATCAAGGTGGACCAGGGCTAAAAGGAAACAATGAGAAACCTTCATCCAAAACTGGCCACTAGCCTTCTATTTAGCATGCAGCTTGAACCTGGATTTCTTGTCTAGACCCAGAGACTGTTTACTATTCTACATGCTTCTTTTTGCTTTGGAGTCAATGAATTCTTGTATCCAAAGCAGACCCTTGCCCTAGTGACTTTTGAAGTGCAGTTCCCATAAACAAGCTGTGAAACAAATGGTGGAATTCAAATTAGTGGGATTACTTATATAGTATGTACTACTCAATGGATAAGTATAGAGTATATATAAAAGCCAAATTTAAGGAGCAAAAATAAGTTCATGGAAAGAAACTGGTTCTAAGAAAATTCACACTTGAGTGTAAAATTAAGATTGCTTATTTACCTCCAAAAAATCTCTTGGCCAATAATATGCCTGCATTTCTAACTTTATTAATCACATTGCTGAAGTTCTTGAGATATTCTGAGGTACCCACAAGGAAGAGGCAAGACTTCAAATGCGGAAATGCCTGAAAGCTTTACATTATTGGGGGATAACCTATTTGGCAATGTTTTTTTTTTAAAGCAGAGGGATCAGGGAAGTAGACTGAAGGGCAGACTCACATGTTGCCACATTTGGTAGCAAATTACTTTAAAAAAAAAATATTTCCCATGCTTGGACAGAAGGCTTTATCACAATGTGCATTAGAACCTGAATGCATTTATTTTCAGTGATGACAGTTGTAATTAGGAACTTTCTGGTAACAATAAAATATTACATTTATTAGTCATCAGAACTGTCCAACCAACATGCCCAGTGGGAGATCTCATCTAGAGCACTGAGAGCTTTTCTAAATGAAACTGATATAAAGTAAATGGTGTGTCATTTTGAGGGTGCTGAGAACTCATCGTTCCCATTCCCTTCTGTGGTTTGGAAGCAATCTCTACTTCACAGTGCTGGGTGCCTTGAAGGGAAAAAAAAGAAAACCCATGTGGGAAAAGTATAGAGCTGAGTATTTTAGGCCTGCATCATCCCACCCAAACTTCTGGCCAAAACCCAGAGATACCCAAGATAGGTTTTTCTTTGCTGTGGGGAAGCTCTCAGTGATGTGTCAAGAGATGGTAGCGAGCCCAGAGGAAGAGCCAGCCACCTGAACTGTGCTGTGGAAGTCCCTGCTTCTCTTCATTGACTCCAGGGAAATCCTGAGCAGCTCACTTCCTGATTTAAATGTGTCAGTTAAGTGGGATGGATTTAAGCTTTATTTCTGTCCATGGCTGTAGCATAGACTTCCCTTGTGATTGCAAGGAAATTGTAAACTTTAAGTATTCCTGTTTCCCTTTTCTAACACAGATATGGTACTACTACTCAATTTCACAAGGCTGTTGGGAGGCTTAATGTGTTATTTTTTGTACTGCTTTTGGAGTCTTTTCAGTGGAAGCTATTTTGTGCTATTAACAGTTTATGTGTGATAATAATACTTTCAATGTTTACAGAAAACAATGTGAGATTAAAGAATCTTTTGGAAGGAAAATAATTTAAAAATGAGTAACTAAAACAGTTTATAAAAAAATAAGTAGATAACTACAATGAATATGAGTCTCTAATGCTAAGTAAATTTTGCAGGTTGCAGTTGAGTAAATGCATTATATATGTCCTGCTAACAGTGAGAATGGTTCTCATTCTTGTAGTGTTCTTAAAACCCATCGAGCAGCTGCTGCTCCAACCTGTATTCATCTAAGATGAATAGGACTGCAGCTTAGTCTTGTATGGATTCTCAGGAAAACCAGTGAGGAAGGGCTAGTTTTTCAGAGCTATTGTTACCAGCAACTTTGAATAAACTTGTCATTATCAAAATTGGGCTCACTTGTGTGGTTTATTGCAAGCATGTCCTGAAAGGTGAAGATGCTTAACAACCTACTTGTATTCCTCTCAAATTACAATTCAGCTTAGTTCAGTCCTCTTCTCTGTATTTGCAGTAAGATGCAAACAAGGAAGAGCTAGTAAATGAGGACATTCTAGAACCAGTATCATGGTTTTAGCTGTGCTGCAAACCTCATCTTCAACACCAGCAGCTCAACTGCCTTGAATAAACAGGCCTGGTGTAAAAGTCTTCCCAGTAGCATAAGGATTTCCTCTCTTGTTAAAGGGTTGAAGTTTGATCAGGAAAAGGAAATTGAAATAGTTTCATATTTCATAGGAAGGGTTCTTTTTCTTATGAAACAAGCTGTACTTTAACACAAGGTTATTCTTGTGTAACCACATGTGCATATTTTAGACAGTGTTATGAAACACCAGGGTGGTGAATATTCATTTGGAAGGGTATCTTAGAAATGTCATAAATTGTTGCACATCTGCGCTACATTCTCATTAATGTTCCTGTAGAAAGATCAAGCTTTGCTTTTTATTACCTTAGTTAGGAATGAAGTTAATCTAAAACAGTGTAAGTCAGTCCTAAAGTGGGATAAGAAGTCTACCTGGGGACTTGCACCACTTTGATTATCCCTGTTTAAAACTGATACAAGTCAAAATAGTGCAACTTCCTTTCCTAAACAAGACCTAACAGTGGGGCTATACTCAACTTTGAACAAACATATAGGTACAGGCTATTAAAGCAAGACAGATATAGGGTCAGCTGGAAAGATGCTCAAGTTACACTCTTCTGCATTTCTAAAAATGGTTCTCTTTCAGAATTAAAGCAAACTAACCAAACAACAAAAAAAATGATTTAAGAAAATTTTATAATTCCTCAGAAGGTCATATAGAAAATCAGTATTCTAGGCCACGGAGCTACATGATTGAAAGAAATTTCTTATATTCTCTTGACTGGCTTCTAGGAGCAGAAATGAAAAAAAGAAAAAAAATTCCAGTAAGAAAAGGGTAATAATTAGAGAACTGTGCTAGTTTTATGGTGGAATAGGTGTTTCTTTAGCAAAGGTACTTTAAAGGTCTCTTATATGGTAGTACATGGTCAGTCTTATGATCTGTGCAACTATTCCTGTCTTAAAAGAGAAAGAAAGAGGCTGTAAGTGCAGATGCAATCTGGCAGTTGGAAATCTGTGTTGAAGATCCATGAGTAAAAAGTGCCTGATCAAAAATTCTGTAAGAAGTCTGCAGAATTTCTTCCCCTTGGACACCTCGCCCTGGTGCATGAGTGTGTGCACACATATACATGTACCCATACACACATATATGCATTTAGATTTTAGGAGTGTTTGGTGTTAAGGTACATGGAAATCTGTTTCTAACTGGAGTATCTTAAATCTATTTCTATGTTTTATACTTATTACCTGCTGTCAATCTGTTGTTCTCCTGCAATTGGCCTGTTGGTTCAAAAAAACTAGACGAGTCGGTAGCAAGATGAAACCTTGTATACAGTACATGCATTAATTTTGTGTGAATGAGTCCCCATACTGTGTTGCTGATAAGTGTGCCTTTGCTTTTGTCCTTTTCAGAATGTATATTAAGCACATATTTTCATACATTCTGGAAAAAAGATTGGACATTTTTACTCCCCATCCCAGAAATGTTTCTGTCCTTACATGTGCATATGTTGCAAGACAAACCTGATTGTTCTTTCTGCATGCATGGCATTTGCTTCTTTTACAGAACTTGGCATAACTATATAGTTACAACTTTTCATTGGGTCTTCTGGGAATTTTTATTTGTTGGATTAAATTCTTGTCATTTGTCATGTTTTGTCTGTACAAATAATGTACCAGGCGTTCCTTCTACAATAGGAATGTATGGGAACAACTGAAATCCACTTGTTCCAGTTAACAGAATTCCCTTCTGACTCTGTTCTGCCCGAGGATTTGGGTCCTGGCATTCTTCCTCCTTCCTTTCTACCAAGCAGGCAAATAGGCTACAGATAGGATAAACTCTGAGCATTCCTGCCAGGAAATTAAGGCAAGACTAGAGAACTGTGGGAGAAAACTGGGAATATGAGCAGACAACCTTAGAAGGTAATTTGTCTCTTTTTGACAGCATGGCTTCTTTCACAGTAGAACAGAGATGATCAGATTGGTGCTAATCAATTTTGAATCTAAAAACTATTTCTGCTGCAGGCTGATATGCCATTTATAGTCTGATCCTGCCTTCTTTCACATCTAAACTTCCTTTAAAGGTTTTCTGTGTGCAAGAGGATTTTCTTGAAAGATACTATCTATGTTATGAAACTTCTGTTTTAGGGATAATACTGTTTAGCAGGCCAGGCTTTTAGTTTCCTCATCCATGACCCACTTCAGCCTAAACCTGCAGAGGGAACTTGCAAGGTTTCAACGAGAAGAGCACTAGTGTCATTTGAGTGCTCCTGCTCACTATTTCAAATTTTACAGCAAAGTTTCAGTCATTATCAATGACTTTACAGCCTTCAACGTGGGGTTTTTACTTCCTGACTGTAGGTGAAAAGAATCTGATTCTTGATGTGTAAATTTAATTTTTTGAGATGTATTTTAATATTTGACCTTTAATACACTCCAAATCCTCAGAATACATTTTAAATACCCACAAAAATCAAAGGAACAGTCCTAGTACAACCTCTAGAGATGCTTTTACGTTTATTTTCAGGGTTGTGATAGATTTGCCTGCCCTTTGAATCATATTATTTATGAATGTTTTAAAATTGTCAGCCCATGCTTATAAAAGTTTATTTTTCTTTCTGAATCTCTTGTCTTGCAAATAAGGTCTTGCAAAGTAGAAATTTAGGAAAAAAATAATGTAGTTATTGTGAAATGATGATTTTGGAATTTTTTTTCCCTAAGCATTATATTGAATGAATATTCAATTTGCATTCAACCACCTAGGGCTTTATTTAAATGTGCTGATTTTCACTTTCATACGTGCAGCTTTGAATAATTTTAGCAATAATTATCTTCTTGGAGTTTTAGTTCTTATGCAGAAGTCTTTTGCAGGAAAGAGAATTATATTAAATAAATCTCTTTTAAAAAAGTCTCCCATCAGCTCAGTGAGTGGGTAACAGTGAGGTTGAATAATAGGGTCATGTGCATGCCTTTCTCTTCTCTCTTCTGAGTCATGCATTTGCATCTCAAGAAGGCAAGGCTTTTCAGATAATTATCTCACTATCACTATGAGAGCACTAGTTCTCCTAGAGCGCTAGTTCTCCTAAACCCCTAATATTTTGTATGAAAAACCTGTGTAGAAATTGCTTGATATTTCTGAAATCTCACAGAAATACTTTATATACAACCTGGTTCTCTGAAGTCTCCTCCAAAACCAAAGGACTCAGTGAAGACTGCTACAACCTTTCAAAACTGGGCATTCATATGTAGATAAAAGTAGCTGAAATGAGGATTTAGGATCACCGCCATTATCATTAAGTATATTTATTTGTGTCATAATTAAATATTTACCCTCTACAGTCTTGATTCATCAGGAAATTCCTGTGGCCTTCTAGGCCACATCAGCAAGTCAACATAGTAACGGGCAGCCCCCAAACCATGATGTCTTTGGTGCTGTGCCTGGAATTTTGAGGATCTGCTTAGAGGGCAAATTGTTCAAAGAGATGACCTAATCTCTTCCTCAATGAACTATTCCCCTTTGTTCCTTGGCTAAAACTTCATAGTTCACTCTGTGTGTGACTTACCGTAGTAGAGATAAATGGTCAAGGGCCACCTATCTTCCCTGCGTCACTTCTACCCTGTTAATGGGAAAGGCCATCAATGCTCTGCTAGAAACTTTTTCTGTGTTACTATTTTTGTACAGAGGAGATATGGACTGCAAGATTCTTTATCACTTTAGCCTGCTAACTACAGAGGTGATAATTAAGGTTGTTTCTTTTCACATTTTTCTTGAATGATCCAGTTTGATCTCTTGGCTTTTCCAAGAATTCTGGCTGATGCAATAAATATCATTTTGTATACTCCTCTAACATCATTTACCTCCATGACATCATACAGCTCAACCATTATGGCCTCTGCCTTCATGTCAGTTGTTACAGAATTATTTGCACCTGTTAAAATACCAGAGTTTTATGCAGGGAAGCATAAGCAAGACAACTGTATTTGCAGAGGCACACAAGTCAAGAGGAGTTTGCCAAGTACTAAACGTTTATCATTGAAGGTGAAGGATGATTACAGCAGAATGAATTCAATAATCTTTGGTAAAAGATAAATTTTTATAGTTTGATCTGCTTGATGAGCCATTGTGCCAGTCACTGTACAAATATATAATACATGCCTCTGCAACTTAGAAGTACTGTGTTGAATGACTGATTTCAAATCCTCATTAGCTGAGTTTTGCTGAGAAAGCTGGCTTTGTTTCACCCTCCACTGACTTCCCTGAAACCAGGGTATTAGTTGAGTTACTGCATCTCACCTCACTGACAAAATGCTCGCACCTCATTCCATGCTTACGTAAACTGCTCTAAAGAAATAATGTAATGCTTGGGTAAACTTTGTGAAATATCTGTGATAGGTTTGTGGACTGGATAAACTGTAAATGCAGTAAGAATCTATGTAGCTCTTTCCAGTGCTTTTTTATGATTTTGAATTCCATAAAATAGTTATGGGACAGGTAACTCCCAAGGAAACTGAAGATGAGTTTGTAACTGTGGACTATTGCCTCTTGGAAATGATCATTTCAAAGGAAGTGTAAGGGACCTGGAGAAAGACTGGAAAGGCTAAATATAAGGTGGGAGGTGGGGGTGGTGCTTCAGAGCAAGAAGTCTGTCTATTTGAGGTTGATAGAGGATTTTCATTAAAAGTCTGACAGGAAGGGTGAAGGTTGCTCTTGTAATGCATAAATTTGTGTGCTGCCCAAGGAATCAACATGTCACTAAAGCACACACAATAAGATAACTTGTCCTGCAGTGACAGAAATTTCTGAAAAATTACTTTGGTATACAGCACTATGTTCAGTAAAATGCCCTGAAACAATGTAGCTATAAACTATTTACTGGCTGTGTGGCCCTACAAAGTTCATAATAGTATGTATTTCAGCAGTATTACAGTCTGCTGAAGAAAAACTCATCATAGTTGAGGAAGATTTTATTTTAAATAACTGTTTTATTTTTTTAAAAAAGAACAGAAGTATTATTTTTCTAAATTTAAGAAGAATACAGGAGTGAGGCAAAGAAGATGCTTAGCAGCATGTTTTAATGAAGAAACCATGAATACTCCAAATGTTGCTGGTTATTAAAGTACCTGAAATGCAGATGAGCCCCAGCTGAAATGTTGAGTAGGACCAGACTGCTACATGTGGCAGTGTAGATAGTCACCAGCATGTCACTCTCTTACCAGGAACGCTCTTGCAACTGTCAGCGACAACCTCAAAAGTAATTTTTGTGTTTGTGGCATATACTTGACCGTTAAGTGAAGAAAAAATTTATTAGCATTAAGCAAGCATCATGGAGAGTCTGTGATGAGCTAGAGGTCAGAAATACTAGAAAGGCATTTGCCCAAACTTGCCAACTTTAGATTTTGCAATATCTAAGGACTCGACCCCCAAAATGCCGAGGGTCCTGTTTTGAGTTGATGGTACTCAGAACTTTCCAGAAAACATCTAGCACATTGCAAGGTTTACCCCTATAAAATAAATTGTTTTCATTTCACTACTGGGGAGTGTTATCACAAGCATGTAGCTACTTCTCAGTAGACTTCAAGAGGAGGTAGAACTGTGTGGGAATTGCTCTGTTACTCTAAACAATCTCACATCTATTTTATACTTTTGGATAAATGGATGAGAATGGAAAGTCCAGAGACTTCCTATAGAGACCAATGTCACAATAATTCAAAGCATCAAAAAAAGGTGAATTATAATTCCTTGCACAGTTCACCTAGGGGATCATATGACCTTAGATAACTTTTTTTTTTGCCAGTGCATGCTAACCATTATGGCACATGCTGTACTGGCCACTAATAAGTCTTAAAAATGTAAAAATATTTCATTATTGGTACATCTATAGTGAGTGAATAAATTACCTATGTAAGTGTTTATACAACCTATTTGTATATAGACTTTTAAAGTGCAATGGATGTACCAATATTAAAAAGAGTTATAAAATTGAACACAGACAGGAATAATAGAATTTGTCTGGAATTCAGGTTCTTAAAACTAGGATTACTGATTGTATTTCTTTAATGCTAAACCAGTAAGCCAAAAATCCTAGCAGTTGTTATCTTCTACCTTAATGCCTCCCAATGCTCCCTGCAAAAAAACTGCATTATGAACCCTAGAAATGAAAAAAAAAAAAAAAAGGAAAAAAAAAAAGTTTTCCTTGATCCAGGATTTAACACTCCTACACATCTTGGAAACATCTAGTAATTTGGCCACTGACCCACTGGGGTATTTCCTAGAAGCAGAATTGAGTAAGACTGAAAATGTTTTTGTTGCACTGTTATGGGCATGAAGATATGACACGAATTCTTGATTTGTAAAATATGAACCAAGTATGACATCCTTTTCCTTTTTGTGCATTTTTAAAGACTACTTCAACATTTTCATTCATTATTTTGCTGCTGAAATCATGCAGAGCTCCTGAAATTATGATCAGAACTCTTTGGTCCTTTGTGACTAGAATTAGCCTTGGTTTTTCTCTCTGGGCTATAACCACCATGATGGAACACTGGCAATGTGTTTTAGGGTAAATTTCCTATTTTCATTATTTTTAAGTTTCAAGAGGACACCTCAGTATTATTTATATCAATGTGATTTTGAATGCTGTCATGTTTTCACTTCCATAGTAAAATCCTTCTGAAAGGGTATAAGCAAGTTACAGCAAGATTATTTTGAGACTACTACTCATAATGCAATTCAGGTTTTATATTGTAAGACATTTTGACATCCTAAGTCAAAGTTGCTTAGTGTTTTTTCTATCAGAGTGGATATTAATTTTGGGTTTGCTTCTATCAGGCTTAGTCTGGTATTGCTATCACGTTTTCCAGGTGTTGCTAGCATGAGCCCTTACCAAAACGTATGACTAGAAAAAGCAGTAATTTCCTATGGGAAAATGAACCCAAAGGAGGTTTTCAACACATTCCACAAACTCAAACCATTATCATTAAATAGCCTAGAGAGGATTAGAAACTGAAAAAAAGAAAAGTCTCTTGACTCTCACCCAGAGTGTGATACTAATGAATTCCTGCGGAGCCTGGCCTGATGCTGCTTACCTTGAATCAGCAGTAAAAATCTGCTCAGCTCCAGTCCAGGAAAGGTCATTTCCCAATGTTGGGCCCACCCACCCAAAACTGACCCCTCGACCCCTCCTTCCCCTGGCACTTTTTCAGGAGTGGCAGAAGTTCCAGGTCTACTTTTTGGCACTGGCTTTCTGGATTCACCTACTTCAAAATGTCCCTGCCCTAATGTAAGGGGATTTCTAAATGGTGGGAGACAGACCTCAGCTCTGTTCGGACAAACCTATTTGGCAGAACAGGAAATTCCCAGATGGTCAGGAGGAATTTTAAAGGGCTGGAGGGGTATGTTGCAAAACGCTAGCCTGGCACCCGCAGAGACTGAAGTCTGTTATTTATAGAAAAGCAGAGGCAGAAAACAGATGGTGTGCTTCCTCACAATATGCTCTACAATCGCTGCATTGTGTCAGCATAAATTTGTGGGGTACCACATCAAGAACTGAGATGATAGTACGGTCTCTATCCCCAGGCAGTTCTTTCCTCCACATGCCTAAAAAGATACTGGCTAATACCATGTGCAGTGGTGGTTTTATAATACAAAAAAAGACCACTTTTAGAAAGCCCCAGAACAACACTGTAAGTCAGAAATCATGTCAATGGCATCAGTGGACTGATGCCAATGTCACTCTGCTGCAGCTGAAAGAAGACTCAAGCCCAGTCTGTGAGAAGCAGACAAACTCAGATTTTTTTTGTTCATTTGAGGATAGGATTCTGTGTTCAGCTTTTATTATGTGCACAGCCTTCTCCCAGCATTCCCCAGGCCTGAAAGTGGGAAGTACATCTTATGAGAACAATTTTATAAAGACATTTTCAATATTTCCTTTTTTGTTCATGTCAAAAAGAACATAAACACAACTTTGCCGATCGGGTTTTTTCAGTATTCCTCTTTCCAGTCCCTTAAAACACCAAAGAAGAACTGAGATATCTGTTGAAACAGAAGCACTCAAACTCATCAGGCAGATTATTTTAATTTAAACCTAGTCTCGGATTCTATCTGGCCTATATTTTCAGAGGATGTTGAGTTTTTAGTTCTTCTTTTCCTGAAGACAGTCAGGAAATGTTTTTGTTTCTTTTTCTGAAATGTTTTAGAATAGAAAAATCCTTTTTGTTGACATTTTATGAAGATTATTTGGACATTTCCATGAGATATTTGTGTGGCAGAATTGCTATGTAGCAGATGTAATCCAATTAGAGACCTTCCAGCCTGAGGGCTTGAGACCTCAGGTAAAAGTAGTTATGTGGCAAAAAGCAACAACTGCAAATCAAAATGTTGTGGTTTTCAGCTAAAAGGATAGAATTCTTGGTTAAATAATGTCATCTATCTCTTTTTTTTTATCTATTTATTCATTTATTTATAAATTAATCTTCCTTTTAAAAAAAAAATTGAGTTTTTCATAAACTGAAAAAGATGTCACTGGATAACAATTTTCTGCTGATAAAAATCAGCAGACTGTCACAAAGTGACTGTCTTTGGGCTGACTTGAGTGAAAATAGAATCAAGTTCCATTATTGTACTGGGATATGAAGGGGAAGCCTAAGTGTAATATCAACATACGGGAACAGTGGAGATGTTAGAAAAAGGATACACTGTATTGGTGTCCTCCTATTTATCTGGTAAGAGTTGCTTCTGCCATTCCATTTTTTAATGAAAAAAAGAGAGAATATGCATGTGGAATGTTGTTGATACAGAAGAGATCATGCAAACTGTCCCCACTGAACTAGAGGCAGCTGAGTTCAAAAAGAACTATCTGTAACTTTTCTTCCACTGCCCTTTTTTTTGGTTCAATTAAGAAAAATATTTTTTAGCTGGCTAATTTAGTTCATGCTAAAGGGAAAAAAAAATCATCAGTCTGCATAAGAAAAAGCTCTTATAGCAATTATGTTGCAAAACAAAAACGTAGATCCATGCTGAACACGATAATATTCCACTGTTTTGTTTAGTGATATACTAGCAATGCATCCCTGGATGTTGCAGAAATGATCTGAAAACAGAGGCTCTTTTTTTTTTCTAAAAAGCCTGCATGACTTGGTTGATAGGGCTATAGGTGATCCCTCTGGCACCTTCTGATGATGCCTTTTAATACCATATACCAGTTACCACACCCATGTACATTTTAATTTTGTGTTTCTACACTGCAACATGCTAAGAAAAAATCTTACTGTGAAAGTGAGGAGATAAATATAAAAAAATGATAAGAGTTACTTGAGGGCCCCTCCCTACAAAGAATCAGTCTGCTTGAATTTTTAAACTGTTTATATTTTTCAGCTTGTGTTATCTTTGTGAACAAATGAGGAAATTCAGGTGTTTGTGATTCTTTTGTATAGTGTTTTTTGCAAAATGATTTTTTATTAAAGATGTACTGTCCAAACAAAATTTAACTGTTACTGCCTTCCTTTGGGATATCTTTTGTATATGGAAGAAAATAGCTTGCCCAATTATTAAATACAGAACTTTTTCTATAGTTTTACTACCCAGAAGCAAGTGATGAAGGCTTTCAATATTTATTTTAGTTACAGAAAACACGTAAAAAGATCAGAATTAAACCACTTCTCCTTCACATTTCATCACAACTGAATAATATACATTAAATACAACATGCAGTGGAGCAATAACACATCTGTTGTTAGTACAGGTGAAATGTAAGTGTAGTAAACATTTACAGGATTTTTAGCTTGGAACAAAGTTTACAGAATTACTGACAAACGAGAAGAAAATGTTATAATGATTATGTTTCATATTATGAACAACAGTTTATTTACATTTTCTGATATAAATAAAGCATCTAGGAAGATATGCTAGCTATAGTGATGTCAAAGGCCGAACTTCAAGTAATTTCAGTGCAGTCAAGACTGTATATCAAAATCTGCTGGTTTAATTTCTGACATTATGAAAGTAGTGTTCATGCCATGAGTTCCATGCATATATGTATTATAGCTCTCTCTAATATTGGCAGAGTCTCCATGCTTGCTTTATAGTCTTGCATTCATTTTTTAAATAATGACAACAATTGAACTTACTTCTATAACCTTTTGTATTCAGATTCTCAACACATTTTACAGACATCGGTGAATAAAGCTTCATAACAACCAGAAGGCTTGGTGGTGGCATTAATTTTGTTCTCATTATCCAGTGGAAAACCCAGGGTACACAAGGGGTAGCTGATGTACCCTTAGACACTTGGGAAATCTAAGTACAGCCAACAATAAAACCAAGACATGGGGCAGCTTCAGTGTTTGTATGTTACCTAGCAAAATACTTCACACTAATACAGATAGGTAAATATCCAGCTGTCTCTCAGGTTAATCATCTCATTGCTGTCTGGATTTTTTATTTTTTTTGTGGCAGTTACTGATGGATTAATTTCATAACTGCTGTAAGTTGACACTGCTCAACCTAGATTAGTGGAATGATGTTGATTTAAATCAGCTAGGCATCTGGATGCTCACGCTTATATCAAAACCTCATTCCCAATGCATCAAACCCCATACCTCCTTGATAAATTTCCCCAGTGTATTAGAATGAAAACTAAACTGGCCAGAGCTCCCACACACTTCCATGCTATTTCATTTTCTCACTCAATTTCCAAACTGACCTTTTTTTTGCTTTCTTAAGAGACCAGCCCTGGTCACACAACCTGATATGCAAAGGGACAGTGATGCCATGCAGCAGTATATCCTCAGCACCACTCAAGGAAAAGCCAACCATTTGACACCTACTTCTGGATGTCAAATGAAGAGAGCCATGTCTTCTTAGCAAGTAAAAACCTTTCCTGAACTGAAAAGCTGTTGTTATGTTACAGCCTATTGATTCCCATTATTTCAGAGAAGGTATGGAAACACCTAACAGCACTTTTAAAATGAAAAGTAAAATCTGAAATTTGTTGAAAATGCTTTACAATGTCTTGTGTAATTTGTTAGCAACAAATCTCTCTCCACTGGAGTTAAATGTGATGACAGGTAAAATAGAGAGCATGTGTGGCCTTGTATGAACCATGCTACAAACTCATACAAATTATTGATGCAATGTATAGACTGAATATTATTTTACATAAAGAATGTACATTAAAACCCTTCGTTTAATCACCAGTAGGAAAATCACAGTTTAACAGCAGTTTTGAAGCATTTTTTTGTTTTCCTTTTAATATATGTTGTTTGAAGTTTAGAAGCTCCTGTAATTTCAGAGCATAGAAGTGTGTTAGGAGAAAAATGTAAAATCTGACTTTCATAGGGGCTGAGCTACTCTTGACATCAACAGTATAGGTGGGTGTTTAGTGTTATTGAAAATCTGTACATAGATTACATTTTCAAAGATGACTAGTAATCAGAGTGCACAGGCTGCAATTGCTCATCTCTTAGGAGCTACAGAATCAACACTTGTTGAAAAGTAGACCTGTTAAGAAACTTTGAAGCTCTCCAAAATGAGAGCAGTCCCAGATCAGACAGTATGTACTGCAGTCTTGTGGCCATTGAGTCAACAAAGGTAGCAAACTTCCACGCTGTTATCGAGGTTCCAGGTTGCAAATGAGGGAGTTTCCTTGTAGGGATTTGTTTTGTATCGTTTGGGTTTTTTTTTCCTGCCCCTAATCCTTTTGAGGACTAGACTAAGAGTTCAACAGGACCTCTAAACTCTTTACCAATCTAGACATCGTGAATGAATCTGCCTTATATGAACCTAAGACAGAGTCCATTCATACACATATGTATGTTCAGCTCTTTGCTTGGTCTCTTTGCTTTTGAGATAAATTTGCTTTTCTTGCAGTAAGCCACACACCTGCATGTCCAAGTCTGGCCTGTAGACCTGCAGCAGAGTCAAAGGACAGGACTGGGCACTGGGATGCTGCAGAGCTAAGTGGGAAGTTGCTTCCTTCCAGTACATATCCTGTCAATAGACCTGCTTCTGCTTTTCCACTTACAGCTGAAAGCAAAAATTGAACCCATGAATAAGACTAATTTTCAGTGTACAAAAAAATTGATCCACTTTGCATCAAGTTTGTGGTAGCGTAGCTCTAACAGGGATAGTGGAATAATAAGCAGCTGGGAGAAGTCTTGCAGTCACTAGCTCTTGTTCTCATGGGGGACTTCAACTTACCAGATGTCTGCTGGAAATACAATAGAGCAGAGAGGAAACAGTCTAGAACCTCCAGGAGGCTCCAGGAGTGTGTGGAAGATAAGGTCCTGACACAGCTGGTGAGTGAGCCAAATAGGGAAGGGGCTCAGCTGGACTTGTTGATTGCAAACAGAGAAGGACTTGTGGGTGATGTGATGGTTGGAGGCTGTCTTGGGCATAGAGATCATGAAATGATAGAGTTTTCCATTCTTAGAGAAGTAAGGACAGGGGTCAGCAGAACTGCTACCTTGGACTTCTGGAGGGCAGACTTTGGCCTGTTTAGGAGACTGGCTGACAGAGTCCCTTGGGAGGCTGTCCTGAAGGGCAGAGGAGTCGAGGAAGGCTGGACATTCTTCAGTAAAGAAATCCTAAAGGTGCAGGAGCAGGCTGTCCCCTTGTGCTGAAGAGCGAGCTGGCAATGAAGAAGACTGGCTTGGCGGAACAGAGAGCTTTGTCTGGAACTCAGGAAAAAAAGGAGAGTTTATGAACTTTGGAAGAAGGGGCAGGTAACTCAGGAGGGTTACAAGGATGTCATGAGGTTATGCAGGGAGAAAATTAGAAGGGCCAAAGCCTAAGTAGAACTGAATCTGGCTACTGCTGTAAAAGACAATAAAAAATGTTTCTGTAAATATATTAGCAACAAAAGGAAGGCTAAGAAGAATCTCCATCCTTTATTGGATGCAGGGGGAAGCACAGTGGCAAAGGGTGAGGAAAAGGCTGAGGTACTTAATGCTTTCTTTGCCTCAGTCTTTAACAGTAAGACCAGTTGTTCTCTGGGTACCCAGTCCCCTGAGCAGGAAGACAGGGATGAAGAGCAGAATGAAGCCCCATACAAAGGGGAAATTGTTAGTGACCTGCTACACCACTTATACACACACAAGTCTATGGGGCTGGATGGGATCCACCTAAGGGTGCTGAGGCAGCTGGTGGAAGTGCTCACCAAGTCACTCTGAATCATTTACCAGCAGTCCTGGCTAACTGGGGAGGTCCCAGTTGACTGGAGGTTAGCAAATGTGACGCCAATCTACAAGAAGGGCCAGAAGGAGGGTCTGGGTAACTACAGCCTATCAGTCTGACCTCGGTGCTGGGGAAGATTATGGAGCAGAACATCTCAAGTGCCATCACACAGCATGTACAGGACAACCAGGTGATCAGGCCCAGTCAGCATGGGTTTATGAAAGGCAGGTCCTGCTTGACTAACCTGATCTCCTATGACAAGGTGACCTGCTTAGTGGATGAGGGAAAAGCTGTGGATGTTGTCTACCTAGACTTTAGTAAAGCCTTTGCAAGTGTTTCCCGCAGCATCCTCCTGCAGTAACTGGCTACTCATGGCTTGGGTGTGTTTATTCTTTGCTGGGTAAAAACCAGGCTGGATGGCTGGGCCCAAAGAGTGGTGGTGAATGGAGTTAAATCCAGCTGGCAGCTGGTCACAATGGCAGCCGGTCACAAGTGGTGTTCCCCAGGACACAGTATTGGGGCCAGTTCTGTTCAATATCTTCATCAATGCTCTGGACGAGGGGATCGAGCCCACCCTCAATAAATTGGCAGATGACACCAAGTTGAGCTGGAGTGCTGATCTGCTTGAGAGTAGGAAGGCTCCACAGAGGGCTCTGGACAGCCTGGATCTATGGGCTGAGGCCAATTGTATGAGATTCAACAAGGCCAAGTGCCAAGTCCTGCACTTGGGTCACAACAACCCCATGCAGTGCTACAGGCTTGGGGAAGAGTGGCTGGAAAGTTGCCTGGTGGAAAAGGACCTGAGGGTGCTGGTTGACAGCCGGCTGAATATGAGCCAGCAGTATGCCCAGGTGGCCAAGAAGGCCAATAGCATCTTGGCTTGTATCAGACATAGTGTGGCCAGCAGGAGCAGGGAGGTGATTGTCCCCCTGTACTGGGCACTAGTGAGGCTGCATCTCGAACACTGTGTTCAGTTTTGGGCCTCTCACTACAGGGAAGACATTGAGCTGCTGGGGTGTGTCCAAAAAATGGCAATGAAGCTGGTGAAGGGTCTACAGAAGAAGTCTTACGAGGAGTGGCAGAGGGAACTGGGGTTATCTAGCCTGGAGAAAAGGAGGCTGAGGGAGACCTTATTGCTCTCTACAACTACCTGAAAAGAGATTGTAGTGAGGTGGGTGTGGGTCTCTTCTCCCAAGTAACAAGCGATAGGATGAGAGGAAATGGCCTCAAGCTGCAGCAGGGGAGTTTTAGGTTGGACACTAGGAAAAATTTCTTCATCAGAAGGTTTGTCAAGCATTGGAACAGGCTGCCCAGGGAAGTGGTTGAGTCACCACCCCTGGAGGTATTTAAAAGACATGTAGATGTGGCGCATAGGGACGTAGGTTAGTAGTGGACTTGGCAGTGTTAGGTTAACGGTTGGACTCAAATGGACTTAAGACTTAAAGGTCTTTCCCACCCTAATGACTCTATGATTCTATGAGTAAGAGAGATGAGTTTGTTGTAAAATGGTAACAAAACATGAACATTTTCAAAGGGATTTGTCTCTACACAGAGTTTTGGACCAAATTCCTCAACTTGTGCTGTTTGATACATACTTTTAACTTGGTTCTCAGGCAAAATGTCATTCATTGCAGAAGAAATAACTATGACAATGTGGATATTTAATTGACTTTTTATGATTGAATGTGATGTTGCCACATATTTGCCTAAACCCACATTGTGTGAATTTTCAGACACATAAAGGAAAGCATTCTGGTTTTATATATTGTTATTATGTGCATATTTCCAAATTTAACACGTTTACTATACTGTGTACAATTTTAGCTGACTTTTCGTATGTTTCTGCATATTTTCTACTGTAGGTCTTAGAAAAGCTGTGTTCATATAAATATTTAGAATAGCATAGTTTTGTTTGATTTACAATTTTTTCAAATGTCTTCTAGTTTGGAAGAGCTAGCTTGTTAGGTCAAGCTACTGTTATCTCTGTTACATAGCATGTAAAGGAATGAACTATTATTAATATATAAGCACAAACAAATTTGGTAAAAATATAAGGAACATCAGCAGTAAAGCCATTACTACACTGTTGAGTAGAAAACACAAGAAATTTTCTGTAGAAAGAAGGAATGACAAGAAAATTCCAAGGAACAATGTTATTATACCTGAAAAATTGTAGAAGACTTCAACTAAAGATAAGTGATCAGGTCTTTTATCAATACCTCAAACACTCTTCGCAACAGAAAAAGCAGCTTTTATGTGAACTTGTAGGATTATCTGTATTTTAATAGCCTTTTTTATGTTATCAAGGGTAGGGAATGTTAATACTAATTCAATTTTGATTAATTTCTGTCAGTGACATAAGATATTCTTTCCTTCTTGTTATACTTACTGGAATATCCACTGGCCTTGCTTCTGTTTCTGCTTATGTTGGCTGTAGATCAGTATAGCATCTCTGAGTTAAACAAAATGTAACTACAAGCAGAACAGGCATTGTTTTCTTTTGCATATGTACACATAATTTTGAACACATGGTTCCAAGTATATTCTTGATTTAAATTGTCACTAACTTTAATGCATGCTTGTTTTTAATTTTTGTTCTACTTTTATGTTTTCCAATTGTTGCCCAAGAGATTCATAGCCAGCTGCAAGGCTCCTTCTTTGGGCAACGCCCAGAAGGACTTAAATGAAGGCAGCTTGAAAACTCCATTGTATGAAGGCATGTCGTGGTCTAGGCCCAGTGGGCAACAAAGCACCATGAAGCCACTCAGTCACTCCTCCCCCTGGTGGGATGTGGAGGAGAAAATATAATGAAATGTCTGTGGTTGGAGAAAAGGACAGGGAGGGGTCACTCACCCATTATGGTTAAGGGAAAAACAGATTTGACTTGGGAGGGGGCAAAAAAATCAATTTAATTTGTTACCAATTAAATCAGAATAGGATAATGAGAAATAAAATGAAATCTTAAAACACCTTCTCCCCACCCCGCCTCCTTCCTGGGCTCAACTCCACTCCTGATTTTCTCTACCTCCAACCCTCAGCGGCACAGGGGGGCGGGGAATGGCGGTTGGGGTCAGTTAGTCACACATTGTCTCTGCCGCTCCTTCCACCTCAGGGCAGGACTCCTCACACTCCTCCCCTGCTCCAGCATGGGGTCCATACCACAAGAGACACTTCATGAAATTCTCCAGGGCTGGTCCTTCCGACAGGCTGCAGTTCTTCATGAGCTGCTCCAGCACAGGTCCTTTCCGCAGGCTGCAGTCCTTCATTCACAGACTGCGCCACTGCGGTCTTCCAACAGGGTCACAGACCCTTTCGGGCACCCACCTGCTTCGGCGTGGGGTACTCCCCGGGCTGCAGGTGGAGATCTGCTCTCCTGTGGACCTCCCTGGGCTGCAGGGGCACAGCCTGCCTCACCATGGTCTTCCCCATGGGCTGCAGGGGAATCTCTGCTCCGGCGCCTGGAGCATCTCCTCCCCCTCCTTCTGCACTGACCTGGGGGTCTGCAGGGTTGTTTCTCTCTCATCCCACTCCTCTCTCCGCTGCAAGTTTCCCCTTCTTAAAAATGTTACCCCAGAGGTACTACCACTGTCGCTGATGGGCTCTGCCTTGGCCAGTGGCAGGTTCTCAACTTGGGAAGTTTCTAGCAGCTTCTCACAGGAGCCACCCCTACAGCCCCTCTCCCACTACCAAAACCCCACCACACAAACCCAATACAAAGCATCCAAAGATAATTAGGTTGCCTGGTGCAAGGGACTATGATGAGAAGTGAGACTGGGGGTGGTAATTACAATCTGAATTAACAATCACTACAAGCATAGGAGATACTGAGAGTCACTACAGCTTGGCTTTCATCTGGCAGTAGTCTTAACTTCTGGTGAAGCCAACTTTCCTTTCAGATACTCACTATACTAGGGGGGGACTGGAGAAGTTGTATTTTCCTCTTATTTCAACACATGATCCAAAGAAAATTTGGCAGACTTTGGTATCCCTTGGCCCAAGAGAACCTTTCAGATATATACAATCTTTTTCACCTTCCAGTTATGATCCAGAAATACCTAAGCTGTGTTAGTTGAGCATACTATCTTGAAGAGTAAGATGCAAGAAGGATTATGTCCCATCTAGAAACTCATGAGACTCATGAGCGCTGTAAAAGAAGGATATTGAATGAAACTCAAAACATCTGCAATTTTGAATGACAGAATATATATTTTGGAAGAATCCTTTTATCACATTTTGTTTATTATTTACTGTCACGGAATCCACTTATACTGACTTCAGAAATAACATTAGCTAACTGCATTACAAATGTGAAAAGGAATCTCTTTTCAGCCCAAGCTGATTTCGTTGAAAGTTGGCATAATGTTAAAGTCACCAGAAATAATGTGAGAGACTGTGCTGTTTAATTATCCTGTTAGAAAATGTATCTTTTTTTACTCAGTGACAGTGAAAATCGAGACATACAATGATTCCAATGTAAGCACTGACAATTTTATTTGTATCCATCATATTAATACTGACCTCTATTGCTTTGAGGGTAAGATATAGCTCTTAGTAACAAATTCTAGTTTAAGTTTAGCATGGTTTTCTCTTGACATTAAATGCTGTTCTCAATCTATCAGATTTGGTGGAATTAATAGCATGATTTAAATCTAGAATTTCCTATTCTTAATGTCAAGAGGTTATATAGCAGTAAGAGATGAACACACACTGAGCTTCAACACCTCTGTTGAATACCCTGAACAACTGTAAGATGAATAGGAAACATGATTTTAAAGATAGGAAGGGAGATAATTTGAGATAATTTTACAGAGAAAAAATCTTGCTCTTTTTTTTTTCTAAGTAAAATAAGATGATAGCTTTTAACTTTTTGTCATTTTAGTTCTCCTTACTTCCGGTCATCACAATAGCACTTTTCTGCACTCGTTTATATAATCTGAGTGTAGATGTCCAGAGTTGTACAAATTAGTCCCGTGTCTACATTTTTTCCTCTAGAAATCTTCAACTAATAAAGATGACATTTGGTGGCAGAAAACTCCATTTCTAGATGTTAAATAACTATCTGCCTTTCCAAGCACCATATAAATATTTTTATGGAAAACTGAAGCAAAAACTTTATTTAGTTGTAGGGACGTACACGGATTACCTTTAATTTTCAAACTTTTCTTGACCACCTAGTTGCCTTGTTTCTTTCTTCCTTGTTCTCTTTTTATTTATTGTAACTTGACATTAGATGGTTTATTCAAATGCCTCTGTTCTTTATGGCATAGTTTTGTTTCCTCATTAATAGTTTTTTTCCTTTCGTCTTTCATTGTAGCTAACTTTCCAGTTCTCACTCTATTATTCAGGTATTTTCAATAATTTTCCAATATTTTAAAATTAGGTTTTAGTTTGATGAGGAATTATTATTCACAATTATCTGTGAAAGGAAATGTAATCCTGGCTCAGAAACAGCCAGTCTGATGAGCTGGCTATGTGCCCCGGATCTTGGATTCCCTGAGATCCCAATGTGCGGAAGAACTGGAGTGCCTAGGAGTCAAAGCTGACCCAGAAACCTTGGCACTCAGATGCTATGGCTCCCACGAGCTTCAAAACTCCTGGCTTCGTGTCTGTCCAGGCTGAAATTGAGCCAAGAGCTTGCTAACTTTGTAGGACCTGGGAGTCTGGACCTTTGCAGCTGGCAATCCCAGGACTTTCTGGGTCACAGGTCCTTGCGAATCCATTCAGTGGCTCTTTGCAGAACTGAGAGCTAAGAAATATGTTTGTGCTGGGCCACACAGGAGCCTGGAAGTGGAGGTGACAAATCCTGCCTGGAAAGTAGGTTTCCATTGCAAATTTGCGTTTGAACTCCTTTCATGAAACATTATTACAAAAATAATTTGGAATAGTTTTAAAGGGAAAGAGTTTCGGAGCAGAGTTAAGCATGTGAGCTTGAAGGGCCTCTGCAAGTGTCCGGATATTTTGCTCTTGGAAACACTGATACATGACAGAAGAGCATTTGAGGTATCTTGCAATGGCTCCAGAAGTTTGATTTCAACTGTTGCTCCAAATTTGCCCTAGAAAGCAAGATGTGTCCTCAGTTTTTTATGACCCTGAGGTTATTTTCACATAAGGGTATATGCACATGTGTGTATAGTATGTGTTTATGTTGGAATTCCACAATGGTCATAATTCTACTTCCCTTAAAATCAGCTGGAGTTTGGCAACTGATTTCAATTAAAACAGATTAGATGTTCATTCAGAAATAAACAGACTGTTTTGGCATGTTGAGCTTGTGTCTTTTCCTAATGGTTATGAGGCTTGTTGCTTTTTAAAACCGGAATGCATTTTGTGTAATTTATGGACATAAACTAAAATGAAAAAAAAATCCAGAAACAAGTGAGAAGGTTGTTAGAGTTCCAGTAATGTGGACACTTACTGGTTTTGGTTAATTATTTTTAATTCTTAAAGGAATAAAATACATCCTTATTCTCTGTCTACAGATGCAGAATCTTACCCTTCCTTAGCACTTTGGTTTACCAGAATTTTATGTGGGTGAAAGTCACTTTTAGTGTCAAGATCAGAGTTCAAGTTCAATTTGGACTAGCCTCCAAACATTCAGATGCTTACTGTATCTTAATATTTGAATGGCTGTTGGGTAAGAACTATATCAGCTTCTTTACTGTGCAAAATCTGGACTAAGAATCCTACAGAAAAAGCATTTTGTGCCTAAGATTTTCTAATGCTTTTTGCCTGAGGAGCCAGGAAGCCTGTGAAACAGTGTTTCTCTCAGACTTTGTTGCTCTTTTACCAAGCTCTGAATTTTCTGAACTTCCCAGTGCATGATCTAATATGAGGGAAAAAAACCAGCTAGAGATCATCCTGCTCATTCCAGTCTGTATGGACTCAGGTGTTCTGATCAGCCAGGCAGTAGCTGTTTCTATAAAACTGCATGTCCTGACTTCCTATCGCTGTTCTAGCAGGCAGGGGTCTCCCAGCAAGTATTGTCACTGCCACCCATTATTTAGGAAAAATGTGCTCATCATCCCATTCTGCTGCTCTCTCTCTCAACCCTGAATTGAGAGATAAGGTACAGCCGTGGTCTCGCAAGACATCTTCTGTGAAGCAGGGAGAGCACCCGGAGAGGACCTCTGTGTCACCAGAGGAGTCTGTGCTTTAAAAGCATGTGCTGCAGAGGGACAGGGCTCTGCTAGACCCTTTGTTTAACTATGTCAGTTAACCCCTGTTAACTGAAACAATGCTTCTTGGGGTAAGACAGTGCAGTGGAAAAACAGTCTTTGAAACAAAGATTTAGAACCCCAATTTTTATTTTCAGGCTTATTATTAAAATTCAGCGAGCAGGAAAGCAGTCAAAAATGTTGTAAGGCACAAAATGCAATTCAAAGACCCTACTTGACTCTTTAAAAAAAGGTAGAGAAAAAAAGAGTGATGTGGTTGAGTTTCTATTATGAACTTTTTTGGCTGTCAAAGCAAGCAATACAGTCCATGTTTGGATTAGCAAGAACAGAGATATATTTGCTGCTCAACAGAGACCTCCAGAATTGCATGTCACAGTATGCAATTACTAAGATGGATATGAAAAGGAAACATCAAAATAATATTTTCTGCAAAAGAGAGGATATTATAAATAGCTCATTTAGTGTCTCAGATAAAGCAGAAACTATTATGTTTATTACTTTTTTTTTTCCCCTTGGCCAAGATTCTGTTCAGCAACGTTAAAGTTTAATGTTAAGAATATGCTTAAGACTCATTACAGTCATCTCTTAAACAGAAGCTCCAATGAACATTAGTATTTAGCTTTAAAATCACTCTGGTGATGATAGGACATCTTAAACTACAGATTAACACATAGGACATCTTTAGTGAAAGCAACAGCTAAACCTAGAGACTGTAGTGGAGCCAGGATTGCATAAAAGGGTAAATGGAAGGACAGTCATAGTATTAAGGTCCTCATCCTTTTAAACAGGTTCTTATTGTTCTGACTGGATTTCTCTTTAACAGGAAACTACATTCTTCTAATTAACAAAAAATATTCCTAAACAGAGATGACATCTTATCTCTCACAATTAACTAATCAAAACCATCTACTAACTTTGTAGTCTTTCTAATGATTTTAAAAGACCTGTTTAAGAACCTTACTCAGTCTGACCTCTATGCTGATAAGGTGTGAGGTAGAAGATGGGGAACCAAATGCTCTCCTGCTTAGAAGGTACTTGAGGTCTCATAATTCATGCTAGTCTTATATTTGTTGGGCCAATTTATAAAGACCAGAAAGGTGTCAACACAGCTTTAGCATATAATAGAATATATAAAGCCTAATCACAGTTTTTTAGGAATGTTACTAGATGTCTTTTGTGAAAAGAATATATTTGGGTTCCTGATACCAAGTATATAAAGGCACATCTTTTCAACTCATGATTCAAACTATCAAAACACCACAAAGGAATGAAACATATTTCTGTGCTGTATTATTTCTTGAGAAACAATAAGTGCCATGTCTCAGGTGCTAGAACACAGGCTCAGACTCTGAGTTCAAACATTATTCTCAAGGCTATGTCCGTACACGTTCAGTGCTTAGGATGCAGATGCCTAATGTCTTATATACAAATCTAAATTAATAATGTTCTTCATGCTTATGTAGTTAATTGGGCAATTAGAGAAGAAAAAACCAAATACTGAGTGGACAGAAAAGGAAATGATAGGCAGAATCAAGTAAAAACTTGAAATATTTAGTAATGATACTACTTTCGTAAAAAAATTTGTAAACCCCTTTTTTTTGTTTTTTCTTCCTTATAAAAATATTAATTTATTTAATTCAGGTCTCACTTCTGCCTGCTTTATAGAATGTTGCAAACCACGTAATCAGCCAAAGTTGTACAACCAAAATAATAATCACAAACATTGCTGAGCATTTATTTCATGCTGAATGTCTACATTAATAGATGCCAAACTACTTGATTATCATTAATTGGATTTTAGAAAAGTTTACAATTTCAGAGGACATGGCCAGGAATTCTTTTCATTATTGACAAAGTTTGTGTTCTGCTTTCTGTCAGTTGAAATAAACAGCTAGAAAGTGTGTTTCTCTGCAGTGGTTTTCTGTATTATGTTAAGGAATGTTAAAGGGAGAACATTAATTTGAGAAGATTCCTTCATAAATTTTGTTCAGCAAGTCACCAAAGTCTGACAGTTAAATCTGATTTCTGTTCTGACCATATTAGAAAAAAAGAATTCTCTGTAAGCTTTTATTTTTAATTCATGCTGATATGAATGGGAATTGAGATTATTTAATATAGATGACACATGAGCAACTAAGTCAGATAAGGACTTGAGCAACCGTGAACAGATATGAATGCTAAGGAAAATAAAGTCAGGGGTTTGGGGGAGGCTGGTTGTGGGGTGATATATAAATAAACAACAATAATAAACTTACCTGTTTTTCATAATTAAACAGATAAACTATATTTCCTTTTCTCTTAAATTACAGTGAGAAATATTATGTCACAAAGAACTAGACCCTAGCTGAACCTTTCTTAAATATTAATAAAAGTATGTCCCTTTTCTTAAGTGGCTGATTTTTAAACATAAACCAGTGTGTCCTTATACAAAACCTGCCTTTTAAAATTTATTTTATACCACTCTTGAAGGATCCGAACACAGGAGACATATTTAAAATCATATAATGGAAGAATCTAACACTGTAGTTCACACAGATTGGCTCATATTGATTTACAGGGCACTAGTCATGACGTGTCAGTTAAGGAGTCACAATATTTTCCATTATAAACCTCCCTGAAGTTGCTCTTTCCTTCTTTGTCATCCATAAGCTAATTCACATGTATCACAGAGGTTTATGCAGATTCCTGAACATTTTTGAAAAATAGAAGTTTTCTTTTAGATGACATTCAAAAAAATATTGCAACTGGTTTGCAGCTAAAAGCTTGTTGTTGATGTGCCCCTGGTACATTTACCTAAGGAGAAGGTTCATCCTTGGGGTGGCCTCCTCCTGAGACCCCCCCCTAAAGCACCAAGCCACTCAGTCCTGGTTTGTGTCTAGGCGGTGGGACAGGTGTGCCCCACGCCTGCTCCACTGTCCCAGCCTCCTGCTGGTGTTCCCACCAGGGAGCGTGTTGGACAGAAGGACAGCATGTCGGACACACAGGTGCATTCAGAGGGAGGGCAGCAGAGCAAAGGGTGCTCCCCCCTGGCAGGGGCACCTGTGCTCAAGGACTCCACCAGAGGAATGCAGTCAATGTGTGTCTTCACACTCCTCATATTGCTGCTGCTGGGGTACGGGAAAAGTGATAGGCACAAACCACGGGTGATGTGTTAATCCAAGATACAGCGTGGTTCAAGTAATTGACTTGTTTTGGCAGGCTAAAAGAATTGAAAGTCAGGAAACCCTTATAGTGGCTCTGAAGGGATTGGCTTTGCTTGTTTCTGCCAAAATAGGAAATAAAAGTAAATAATATTGTAATACAGTTGCACAGTATTACACTGTCACTTGTAAATGCAGAAACTAGATTCATTGACCTGTGATTCTCCCTCCATTTGGTAATGTCAAGATTTGTGAAAGATGGTGAATTTTGGAGATGTTCATTTGACTTTTGCTTGGAGAAAAAAATGGAAGAGGGTAGTTTTGCCCTGAGGACAGAGACTTAAAGGTCAATATCCCCTGCTTTATGACTAACAGTGTCACAGGCTCTTATGTGAGTCATTCCCAGAAAAAAAAATTGTGAAATTAAGTGAATTAATCCCTATAAAGTTTTAGGTGTCTCCAAGTCTGAAAAATATCAAAGAAATATGAAGCAATAATTCATTTCATGTTATATTCTTGTATGCATCTATTGAGTTGGGTCAGCTCACAGCTCCTCTTTGTGTGGTTAGAAAAAAAGAAGTTATTGTTCTAGGCCCAAAAGTGGAAATTTATAGTTATAAAATAACATAAACACCAAAGCTTGTGAGAGTAATACTTATAGTTCAGTTATGAAATAATCAAAGTTAGGTACTGGGCTGATTTTTCTTCTCAGCTGAGGGATGCCACAAGGTTTTATACAGGCTAGCCCTTGGATAACACAGACATAATACTAATTCATCTCCAAAATGATTTTGTTAACCCCAAACATTGAGCTGACTATCTCAGTGCTACCTAAAATTCATATTCACATGAATTTAATTAAACATGGATATAATAAGTTCATACTATACCTATATTTGTTACCTACTTAGAATAGTGGTTGAACACTTTATCAGCTGAAGAGTAAACTGTTTACATGTCAATATCTAACAGATGTCTGAATCTGTTATCTCCGCTTATACTAAAAATTATATTATATCCTTAATTTTGGCCGGTACACCAAAATCTATTGCCCTTGAAAATATACTTGTAGGTCACACCCATTTGCAAACTTAAATAGGATGTCATATTAAATTGTGGATTTCATTTTTAAAAATTAGAAGTATGAATCTGTACTTAAAGTCATTTTATTTGAAATTACATATTGTATTCATTATCTTGAATTATTCCAAGATAAGAATTTTCCATAATAAAAGAGTATGAAACTCTAATAGAATAAAATTTCTCATGTACTGTTGCTGACCCAAACACAAGCAAGCAGTATCATTCATATTATGATCTCAATTAGTGATCTACAGTGAAGGTCATTTAGAGGAAAAGTTCCAGCATATACATGAAATATTGTTTCCATCTGAGAAAACCACAATTAAATTCTAATGTTTTTGAACTCTGAATAGAGGTAGAGACAAAATGCATTATTATTCTTCACTTTCACAGATCAAGATATCAAAAAAATGTTTTCAGCAGTCTCTCATGAGAAAGAAAAATATTTAAGGTTTAATAACAAGCGTATCTTTGTCAAGATTTGCAATCACACTTGTTAGAACAGAAGACAGTAATTTAAATAATTTTTCCTATACAAGAATTTAGGAGTGTTTAACAGCAGAGGGCATTCTAATTTTCTGGGAAGGTAGTGAAAGGACATTTTAATTTACACAAATACTGTGAAAGTATATATATAGTATATATAAGTATATATACAAAAGAACAGAAAAAATATAAATACAAGGCAAAATCTCAAAGTGAAATAGTAAGATCTGCATACATTTTAAGCAGACTGTCTTTACTGTATTACGTGTTTTGAAATTAAAGATAAATCACTAATATTTCTTGCTTTTAGGGTCTATATTTGTTCTATATTATTTGTTCATATGGAAGCTGGCTTGGATATATGTATGAATGTATGTATGCATTCATCCATCTGTTTATATATGCCTTCTATGTTTCAGTCTGTGGATTGTACAGAAGAAAAAGTTGAAGCGCTTGTTACAGTCAATATAAATATATTCATGTGAAGTTGAAAGGAAGTACATACATATATATATACACAGTTAATATAATAAATTTCCTTTCAACTTCACAGTTATGAAATGCCCAAGTGATTATGCCACTTTGGAATACCTACCTGTATGATTTAAGTATTTAATCTTTTCCTGTTATAGGTATAGTCCTACCGTTCTCTTTCAGGCAAAATTCCAGCTGAAATCAGGAGAGGTTTACTCTGAGCAAGTGTTTTAGATTTAAGCTTTTTATTGAGAAATACCTGTCAATAATCCTCTTTTCAAAGAAAGACTATGCTCTGATGTAGCTTCAGTGCTGTATTCTGCTGATTTACTGTTTTTAAACTTACACTTAAACCCCACATTTATGAGCATGTAATTTAGAAATTAACATCTGGAAGCTCAGAACAGATGCAGTCTGAGAGTAAGGTGGCTGGAGAAATGCTTCCCATCTACTGGTGCCGGAATGTGAGGCAGTGCAATGGCTTTCATATGTTTATAAATGGTGCATGAAAAGCATCACCGTTCGGCATTGTTTGGGTAAGTTAGACCCACAGGTTGTATACTCAGCATGGATTTTTCCTGTCACGAGAGAGGATAAGCTCATCAGGTCCCTTAGGTCAGAGGTTGAATAGGAAAGGCAAGAGACCATGCAAGAGTTCCCACCACTATGCCCTACTTGTAAATAAATAGAAGACTTCAGTCTCCACCACTATCAAGTCTTCTCTTTTCACAAACACTTAATTCAGCAGCACAAATACACTTTTTTTTTTTTTTTTAAAGATAAAAAGACACCTACAGATCTTATTCTGTTTGCCTGGGCCTGTCTGCCTTTCTTTACCATTTGTGATGATTGATTGCTTCTGTGTTTCATCAATTAAAAATGTTTTAGAGTACAAAGTCTTCAGCATGCTTAATAGAGTCTGCTTAAGTAAACATCCTCACCAAAGCAGCACAAGTAGAGCTTAAAATAAATACTGCTACTGTGCCAAGTTCATAATTGCTTGCACATTTAGCACTTTACCATGTCCTAAGCATAAGTCACAAAAAAAACCTTTGTGTACTTACTGTAGTTGTCATGAAACTATAGACATTTAAGTACTGCAGGGTATTTACAGTTTTGAAATATTTGATTTTCTAGTTTATATCATATATAGAATTTGTTTCAAAGAACCAAAATCCTGAGCAGTCAGGCTTTGTCAACAAACTAGCCACGTGAGTGCTTTGATACTAATTTCTTTCTGCCAACAGGATAAATTTTGAAGGATACAATGTGAAAGGATCCAATGCATCTGCCACTCCTAGTGTTACCGGCTTTATTGGAAAGGCAGACATCTTCTGTGATTTTATTTCAAGGTAGATAAAATCTATTATAGTTAGGTGACAAATACCTGTTACACTCAAGAAAACTGACCTTAACAATTGGGTATTTCAAAAAGATATCACTGAAAAGTTTTACACTCAGTGATATTTGGGGGGATATGAATAATTAAGAAAAATCTTTTATGCAGAGTAATTTATGCATTAAAATCAATGCAACTTAAAAAAAGAAAACTATACTAGAAAAATATATTAATTGTAAAAGTTACAGAAATGTAATTTCTTCCAAATTTAAGACACTTGAAACTGCTAAAGTTATGTATAATACCCTTAGGGTAAATTTGTATCAAGCCCAATATATAGACAATGTAGTCTGTAAAAGAGATTAATAATAAGCTTTGAAACATAATGAGGAAATAGGATATAAAGACAGTAAGTGATAATACAATGTTAAAAAAAGAAAAAGAAATGTGTGTAGAATACCAAGAATTACAGATTCTCTTTTTTAGTGACTGTTGACTGTAAGCAGGAATGTTTGCCAAGATTTTGAAAAGCCATTAATGTTTTGTTTGTATCCACTGCTGATACAATTGATTCAGGCATGTTAAAAAGAACAGGTGTTTGGAACAGAGATACTCAACTTTCCCTGATAATCAAGCCTTAAACAGGCAAGATATGCACAGACAGACTTTGCATGAGCCTCTACAGGAATCCAAGGTAAATTTCCTGCTGACCGTGCAGTGAATCTTACATTTGTAGTCTTGAAATGTGGCCTGTAGATCATATCGTCAGTAACTTAGCTTTTCTAGGGTGTGTGTCTGACAAGCTGGATTATATTTTAGGCAATCAGGGTATCTAGTTAAGTTGCATTAGGCCCAAAACTCCAGGCTTGTCTATCGCTAAACCTTGAGGAAATCTGGCACTGGAAGTAGGCATATATAAATTGAATGGCCGTGGCTACATGCTTCTGGAATATCTGCCAGGATGCTCCAGCATCTCTCATCTTTGCCTAACTTTTTCCTCTAAAAAGCTCTCACATACTGTCTTCTCTGTCACTGCTGAAAACTTAATTTTCAGCCTCATTGTGTAGAGTGAGGATATACTTTTTCTACCACTTACTGAGAAATGTGGTCAAAAAAAGAAAGCAGAAGGAAGTTCTGAAGGAAAGATAGTCAAAGTGCTTCCCATCGAAATTTAGCTTTAGCTTAAATCTGAGTTCCAGTTTTTCTGTCTACAGCCTGTTCCACCTTCCATGTCTCTTTCATTTTCCCTCCACCACTGCTTTGGGCCTGTGAAAATTTGAGCCTGGTCATATGATTAAAAAATGATAAAAAGTAAAAAATAATAGTTATATTATTAGATGGTCACTAGGGGTTTTGTGTCCTGTGTAGCCTTTTTCAGATTTGAAAAGTTCACTTGCTTTACACTGGAATTGAAAATACAAGATAGCCATTTGTGTATGAATGAGAAATCAATTGTTTAAAATACAGATTATTTTAAGAATTCCTACTGGTTATATTTGTGACATGTTTGACTAAGCCATTGGCAAGCAGAGTGTTCTTGTTTTGAACTCCAGAAACATAAAATTGCTATGTTAGGGAATGTTCTTTAATATACATGAAATACTAAATTTTAGGTTTGCTTAAGCATGCAATAACCATTCACAAAACCTAAAACTAGGTCAGAAGTTTTCATGTTTCATGAGCTTGTATGCATTTGGTCGAAATCGTGTCACAATACTTCCAGGCAATTATTACATTTTATATTGTGTTAGCAAAAGGAAGTACTGCATTGTTAAGAAAAAAATGAGTCTTTTAATTGACTACTTCAATTAAAAAGACACATTAAATGTTGCAATTTCATAGCTCTGCAATGATACAGTGCATTTGCCTGAAGACAACACAGCACTACAACTACCCCAAAAATGAGTAGCACAGCAATGCTATTCACCAACAGAAGAAACTAAAGCATTACAAAGAAAGGACATTTTAACAAACAGGTTTGCATCACTTAACAGTTCACTTAATCAACTTACTTTGATAACAGATTGAAAAGTATATTTAATTACATACCAATTATGGTTCAAGAACATGAGAATGAATATCTGATCTAGAAGGGGAAATTTCTGAAGGAAATATTATCCTTCTGTGAAGGGTATGTATTGAAAGTGTTTTGTTTTATTTTTAAGAGAGCTAATTAGTCTGGAAAAGAAAGACAGACCTATGCAAGTTAAGACAGCAAGTAATCTCTTAGTCTGTACATTTACCAGATATGGATCCAAGTACTGATTTTCAGGATACTCTTTCTTTCTCTCTGTGGTTTTTGTTTTGTTTTGTTTTGTTTTTCTAATTTGTTTTGTTTTCCTTTTATTTCTCATCTCCTCTCTCTCCTGAGTATAGGTGAGCATGTCTTGTATGTATATATGACAACATTAAATAAGCATCTAAAGATGTATTAGAAATCATACCATAATGTACTTGTCTAAAATGGAGTATGTGGCTAAAACATGGAAACAGAAAAAATTTAGATTATAACATTGAAGACATCTCAAGAAAAATGGAAATGTTGAATTCAAAGGTAGTTTAGTATAAGAGTTTTGATTACTTCATTGTAAATGCACAGGTTGCATAGTCTTTTCTCTGCTACCATGGATCTGCTTGAAGACTACTGCTCTAGTTCGTCAATGGCTTTCTTGTACTGGGGAACCTAAATTGGGATGCAGAGCTCCAGATGTGGTCTCGTGAGTTCCAAATAGTTCAGGGCCTTTTGCAGCTAAGTGCCAAACAGGGAGGAAGCCATTCAGCCTGCAGACTATGATCTCTTCGTGTGCTTGTGGCTGCCCTTCCTTGTGGCAAGGGCCCCCTCTCGCTCGGCTCTAGCAGGACCCCCAGCCAGCAGAACCCCACTCTGCGCTAAGGCACCGGCCTGTCCTCTCTGGGGTGCATGGGTTTGTACCCACCGATGTTGCACCTTATTAGATTCCCTCCAGCCCGTTTCTCTGACCCGTTGGGGTCCCTCTGAACAGCAGCCCTGCCCTGGCACATATCAATTGCTGCCTGCAGTTTGGTGTCACCTGAAAATTTGCTACGGGTGCATTGGATTTCTTTTTACTAGTTGATAATTGAGCCATCAATCAGTATTGACCTCCAACATGGACCCTGAGGAACAGCACTTGCAGCTACGCATCAGCTAGATTTTAGCTGAAGCAGACCAGCCACTTTTTCACTCAACTCTTAGTCCAATTACCCAGTCCCCTGCTCCCCAGTATGACTACTGGGAGGACAGGCTGAAAGTCTTTCTAAGTCAAGGTACATGTTACCCTCATGCCCACAGCCAGCCAAGCCGTCATGAGAGGCAAGTGGGAGAGATAAGCAGGGGTCACCTGAACTGGCTGAGGCCTCATTACAGCAATCTGTAAACTGTGTATTATCTGCTTTATTTTCTGTTTCTTCGTTAGTACATAAACATCTGTAGCATACTACTAATGGTTTTTAAATATTAAAATAAGTTATTCATTTAAATGATCAAATGTTAGGTGTCACACACTTTACAAATATTCAGCTTTAGGAAATAGTTCGATACACATCAGCATCCACAACAGGCCACTGATACAATTTTGTTTCACTCAAGCAGTCCCTTGGAGTTTGATATAGTTCTTGGTCAAGAACCCCCAGCACTTAGGTCACTTCAGTTCCTAAATCTGAAAATCCAATATCTCTTTTTGAAACAAAGTCCAAACTCAGTGCTACAGTATTTGTGTGTCCAAAGATCTAATGCTTTCAAATCAAGGGACTGAATGTTTTTTTTCTTTTATTTGAATTTCCAATAGTCAGGGGATCTGGGGATACTGAAGAATGCAACTTTCAAAATTTATCAGGCCAGAACTTGTGTGATGCACCAACTGAGATATTCCTCTGTGCCAGGATGCTTTTTAGATACAAAATGTGACAGTTTATGGTAAGGCAGGATGAGGCAAAGCTGCATTAAAAAATCCTTTCACAACTAAAGTAATTGAGTTCATTGGCTGAAGGTTACTTAGCGATTTAACTTTCCACAGATAATTGCAATTATGTTGTCTTTTTATTACAGATTTATTCTACAGTGAAGGAAATATTCAGAACTTTAAAAAAAACTTACATAAAAAAGCCAATATGAAATTAAGTATCTACATACATATGAACTTTATAATCATTTCAACTCCTCTATGAGCAGAAAAAAACGGTCCTTTCTGTGTTGCAATGAAAATCCCAACTTTTTCAAAGAGTTTTAAAAGTTCCATTTTTCTGCCTATCTAAATGCCACGGTGCCATACATTCTTCTCTGAGAGGGAGCAGACCTGTCCTCACAACACCCCTGCTCAGGAAGAACAGCATCGTTTTCTCTGTGGTATTGAGGGAATAATAGATTAAGCGACTTTCTCAAGGACACAGGAAATCTGTGGTAAAGCAGAAAAAGGAATCCTAATATCATGAAACTCTAGACAGCACTGTTAACCACCAGACCACCAAAGCTCAGGCCTGAGGCACACTCTGCTGAGGGAAAAAAAGTCAAGCTGAATGTTTCAAATTGAAACTGGTGGGACTTCCAATCGCTTCCACAGTTATTCCACAGCAGAGCTGCACGGGACCTCGTGCGTCGCCTGACTGCAGAAACAAAAGTTCTGAAGTATACATGGTAAGGAGCCTTGCAGGGGACGGCCTCGTGTGAGCTGGGACAGCAAGGAGAGGACTTTCTGGACAGTGCTGCACATTGTGCCAGCTTTCAGGTGTGCTGCCAGCATGGTTTCTGTGTCAGTAGGAGAACATTTTAAACAAAAAGAGTTGTGAACCCCTCTAATCAGAGTTGCACTTGGCATTTGCAGATCACACCAGGGCAAAACAAAGACATAAAACGAAACTGAAAGTCTAAAAAAGCTTTTTCAATAGCCTGCATAGCCTGGGAGTGTGGAACGGGTGGCAGAGGAGAGCCTGGCGGCTCTCTTGTGCAGTTTCTAGCAGTGACGAGCAATGTAGTCACAGAGTCACCCGAGTATGGGAGTGACCAGGGACAGGGGCTGCATAGTGTACCTCGCACCCTCTCACCACAGCCAGGCTGTTGGGTAGGATGGACAAATTGCTACTTCTCTTGATTAGTGCATTTACCTCTGAGTAAGGGGGAGACAGGAAGATAGAGACTGTTCAGGCACACTGTTAACAGAGGACAAGAGAGAAAGAGCAAGAGGGTGTCCTGAGTTTCTTTTACAGGGCAAGTTTAGTCCGTCTTACACTCTTCTGTTGACCAGTTATGGAATTAATGATTAGCTTTAAAATCCGTGAAATTTATTGTATATTCATAATTATCACAGCAGCTAATTTGCTACTGTTAGGATGAATGTCCAATATGGTTATAATTAGCATGGAAGTTGTGTGGGATAACTTTGCTTGGGGGTTTGTGGTTGGTCTTTTTTATTATATAAGAAATGCTACAAATAACTTAAGTGGTTTAAAACCAGTTGTCAGAAAGCTTGAGATGAATGAATAACAAATTCACTTTTCATAATATGCTAGGAAATTCTAGCACTGATTAAAAGGAGAGTTCTTTTATTTCACAGCATTGCTTCATAATTAATGGATAATAATTTGCATGTAGAGGATTGCGCTTTCTAGAGCTACTTGTTCTAGTCTAAGTGTAAAAATCTCCCTTTCTCTTTCTTTGTCTTTAATTTTCCCCCAGAAAGCAGAATTTCTTGGAGTTACTATATTATGGAAAAATATTTCCTGTCATGTAGAAACAAAATTAATGAACTAGTCACTCATATTTTCAGGGAAGAAACATATGGAAAATTTGGCTGCACTTACAAGAGACAAGAAGAAAAATCAAAAAATAAACCAAACACTGAAAATTGGCCTTCCTCTTAAATTCTAATAATTTGTTTTCAGATAAGAATTCATAATGTTTCAATGGCATTTGTAAATTGGTAACCCCCTGAGTTTACCAGATAATACAAAAAGAATCACTGAAATATCTTGTTTTCCTGCATAGACTTATCACGAATATATGAAATTTTCCAAGGCCAAATTTCGGAAATACTGTAATATTTCACAAGCTACATTGTCATAAATGTTGTAATTCAAATTACAGGGTCTGTGTCCCTAGACAGTTTTCCTCCATAGCATCTTCAGGACAACACTGTTGCAAATTCTTAACATGGATTTTGAGAAAAGTCATAATAGGAAAAGGAAAATCTGCCCTGGAGTTCCTCATTAGTGCTCCAGTTTCCTGGAAGACTTGTCCCCTATATACACAGCATCATGCTGGAAATTATTTGTCCAACTAACGTTTTAGGGCAAGAACATTTCCAGATGGACCCTGATCAGCATCCCCCCACCTCCCTTCTGTTTTCTTTGAAAATAAACTTCCAAAGTGGAGACTCTGATTCAGCAGGAAATTCAGTGGTTAAATTGGAGATACTCTTTGGAAGAAGAGGACTATACCCATAGGTGGTCAGGCTGACACATTTTAGGGTGAAAATGGACTGTCCTTTTGGAACTTTAAATAAAATAATAAGAGAACACTGAAACACTTAAACAGCATTTTGATGCGTGTTTTTACTCCCTTACCAGAAAATGAATTAGAGACTAATCCAACAAGCTAAATAATGCTCTTTTCTTCTTATCAGACATGTTTGATGAAGTTGCAATGAGAGAGATGGTTGAAAGGTTTAGTGAGATTAGGCTCACTCAGGTAACATTTTCACCTGACAAATGTTAAACAGCTTTTGTGAAGTGCAATTGCTAAAAGGTAAGAGAATAAAATCCCCAAGTTATACATTTTAATTTCAGTCACAAGAGAAAATATGAAGTGACAGGTTTAGCTGTACTTTGGTATTTAGCTGTGGTAGGTAAAAGCCAAGGAAAAAAAAATGCTTTTGTCTCAACACAAGCAAATACCTTGAAGAAAGAGTTTGGCATCTCATTCCAGATCAAATTTCATAGCTAGATCTTTCCTCTGGTCCTTTTCAGGCAGAAACATAGGGACAGAAGCACTCAAACTCCATGGCTGTATTTGAATTTTGAAACTTGGCACTGTTTCTGACAGTTGCCAGTACCAGATGTTTCTGAAGACAGTCTTTATTTATTTTTAACTCTGTTGACAGGAGCCATCTGCTTCCCAAATATCTGAGCTGAAGAATGACTGTAATATATATTTAATAATTAACTGGTAATGAGCTGAGCTGAGCAACTTTACAATCAAGTAAGCATTTGTAAATCCGTTCTCTTCTTTCGCTTACCTAATGAGATTTTAAACTTTTGTGATTTGCAGACCACAGTGTTTTTCAGTGCTTTTTCCGTGGATGAGGACCTTCGTATACTGATATGAAGCTAACTTACTTTTCTTTGATACTTTTCCCCAATTCCTTAGACAAAGGCTATGCACTGAAAAATCAGCTGAATATATCTTAAAAATACTGTGAAATGCATATTATGAACCTAAAGTATATTCATCACAGATAAAATGGCAGTTAAACCTTGAAAAGACAAAAGTGGATCAGAGTAAAATAGCATAAAGTTATATTTTGGTAAATTTGCTTTCTAAGTTTCTCCAGTGCTCATCCATACTGTGTAGAGTTTGACTCAATTTATCAATGATAAAATAAGCCATTCCTATTAACAAATGTTCCTGTTCAAAGAAAAATAATGAAAGTTTGTGGAATTTCTCATACAAATCTTAAGCAGGCACCCCATTCCCATTTTTCCCCCTGTTGATTACAAAGATTTTTTTTGCCTTTGATGATAGTTCTTACAGATTTGGCCAGTTCATCTCACTGTTAAGAATCACTGATGATCTATGATTTATAGTTGGATGTCAGCACCAATTTTGAAAACATGAATGTAGATTTCTTCAGAATTACTCTGAAAATCCCTTGAGAAGAGGATAACTGTCTGGCCCTTCCATTTCCAGTCTGAGCAGGAAGTTCAGGGGAACAAGAAAGCTAAAATAATACCAGAATATTTGTACAAAGTTAAAGCTGAATCTGCAGTGAAATCAAGTGTATGCTTTCTTCTTTTTCTTTTTTTTAATTAGGCGTGTAATGCTTATCAGCAGATGATGTTATCCTGGTGCTTTGGTCACATCTTAAGGTTGCCACAAAGCCCTACCCTGTAATGAAAGCATGAGTCCTAATATTTTCTGCCTTTATGGTCTGCACACCGTGGAAATGTCATGTGGATTTATTGTACCCTGAAAAGACCACCTGAGAAGCTGCGCTTGGGAGATACAGCCAGTCTCTAAACTTCCCAGGGTGCTAGATTAGATACCCAAGCCACAGCACATACATTGACCCATGTCATCTTCTTCTGTGCCCATCCTGGTCTCACATCCCCAGTCCCTGCTGCTTTTTGAAGACATGGTGGAGAGTACAGATTTTGCTAGCTATGAAGTGCAGAGGCAAGAAAGGCACTTTTTACACAACAATTATTTTTTAAGCACCATACTGCCCCATATTTAGCCATGCATGACCATAAGATACCTAAAGGAAAACACAAACAGTAAAACCACTAAGGTATTTAGCATCCCTCTTTTGTCTCTAGAGTAGTCAATGACTTCAAGCCCTGTTCAGTTTTTACACAGAAAAACCTTTCCGTTGGCTTCTGACTGTTGTCAGATTGATTTTTATAGCTAAGTATTTTGTGTTTTGGGAGTTCAGTCTTAAACAAGGACAAAAGTGCTCAAATTCTAGTGTTGTCTTTGAATTCTGTAGGTTGGCAGATTTCAAAGGCAGTTTTACCTGCCTTGGCATGAAAGGAAAACAGGGAGAGTGGGTGAGAATGAATAACTGTGAAGCTGAGCTTCTTCACGGGTGGACAATTTATAAGCTCTGTAAAGTAGGAACAAGGAAATGTATGGAGTGAAATCAAGGTAGACTTAAACTTGTGCACAAAACAATAAAGCAGTGGCACACAAGGAATTTCTCAGTGTGACATGCCTCTTTGCAAAGCTGGCTCTGAAAAGAGCTCTGCATGGGGCTCATTAAAATTCTGCAGTCATGGTCCACAAACAGAGCAGGACACACAGTGAATAAAGGTCTGTACAAACATGGAGTTTCAGGGAAAATCAGATTGCTTTGTTATAATCTGATGGTTCAGTCTTGAAAACCATACTCTCAGTAGTATTTCTATTGGCCTCAACAGCGTGATGGAGTCCTCAGGACTATCTAAAGAAAAATCAGCTCTGCAGGCTCATCAAAAAACCCCACCAGTCCAAATATACCACATCTATTCACTCCTTCATACTGTCACCTCAGTATGGCTAAACATATGTATTGTTCTCTTTTGCTGTTTTTTTCTTTTTTATTAAAAATATGAACTGGCATGTGAGGAAAATTTTGCATTATATTAACTGCAATTTTTGTATAAACAAATAGGGTAGGATTTTTTTTCGCTCACAGCTTGACACTAAAACTCTGATTTTTTCAAAAGCTAGCAGATTTTAAGACCTGAGAGGAACAGTCAGCCAGAACTCTTTCATAACATAAATAGCTCCTGTACAAACCCATAGCCTGCACTTGAGTTAGACCATGTTTTCTATAAGGAAATCTAAGGTGAAATCCTGATCCTGGCTTCTGAAAGACATAAACAGCTAGAGGGAAGTGGATAATTGAGTTCTGGAATTCTTTCATTTGGTTTCATTCAGGGTAAAATCTACCTTTAATTATAGTTTATGAACACTAATATGTACAATAAAATGGTAAATGATATACAGCATTGTTCTTTAAAAATATTTTCTTACAACTAACATACAACAGTTGCTCCAGAAAGTCCAATGCTGTCCTCCCTTCTCAGGCAGCACACCCCTTCATTAATTTCATCTGGATTTTATCAGAATAAAGAACTGCAGGATCTGCTCCCATGGACTGTGGATGAAATAAATTCAACAGGATAACTCATTAAGAAAACAAGTCAAAAGGGATTTTTCTGTTTGTAGTGTGAGAGATGTTGACAGCAGCTAACTTTAACAGCAAGCTTGTTGCTTCTATGTAAACCTGTTCTCTTTCAGATTTTTGGGACATGTTGCCAAAGAACTTTGGCAGAGTCTATATTTGCCACTGCTGATCCCTTTTAACGAGGTTTGTGGGTCATTTGAAAGCTGCTAAGCAAAGTGAGACTTTGCTTTTCGTGTTTTGCCAATTTCATTATGCTTTGGCTGGTAGTTAAGGGTCATTTCCAAAAGCCTAATGGACATTTTTATTAGGTTTCTACAGGGGTACTACTTACTTTCCTTTCCTGGCAGTTTTCCATATTTACTGTGACTAATGCAACCTCTATTGTTTTTCGACAAGAGGAAAAAAAAGACAATTTTTTTCATTCCCCAAGGAGAGAACCTGTCAGCTACCAGAAGAAAAAAGACTTCAGTGTTTACCTTTCCACACAGCCCAATGACTGCACAGAGGCAATAGGAAATTTTTAACGGCTAGAATGAAAGAATACACAAAATGGCATCAATGGACCAAAAAAGTAAACAATTTGCATATTTATTCTTGTCAGTCCATCTTTTCTTCAGTGGCATATCACTATGGAAACAAGTAAAGATCACTTTAAGTTGTTTATTAGCATTTCAGCCAAAACCAGTCACCTTTTGGCCACTCCTTGGAAGGTTGCTGTGTCGTCTGGATGCACAAAAGTGAATGCCAAAGTGATTCAGAGTGCCTAGAGCGCCTGGCTATTTACTGCTTTCAGGATTGACCTTATGTATGTATGTAGGCGGAATTGCCAGTGGAACCAAAAGGGCATTTTGGCTGAGTAAAGAATGAAGGATGGCACTGCTGGAAGCCAGCTGTCTCTTCAGTGCCTGGCCTTAGGAACTGGCTTGGATGTTACACAGATGTATTTGAGTGGGAAATCTCAGCTCCCTCATCCCAAGGTAGCTGTGCCAGGGTGATATTTTGTCCCTTCCACAGAAAGGGAGAGGGAGGATTTTCGTAATACTGGGATCCTTATTTACACTTTGGGTTTTTGTCTTGAATTCTCCTTTCTCAGGGGAGGTGCAGAGTGCAGAATTTCTTGCTTTTCTCTGTGCATCTCACACCCATCCTCAGACTCCCCCCACCTTGTCAACTGCGCGTGGAATGATCTTGCTCTGCTGGGTGCTCTTCTGGTGTCTTACCCCTCAGCTGGACTAGCTGGGATATACATTTTTCTTTTTTTGAAACGAATGATATTTTTGCCATATGTGTCCATAGGGGACCAGACGCATTATTCAGGAGAGGAAGCGGGGCAGGGAGAGTGTGATATTCTTTATTTACATTCCAGTGAGTGTGGAATTACTGTAAGGATTTGACCCAGAAATTGTTGCATATGCCTGCAAAGCAGAGGGTCAGAAGACTTTCCCTTCTCATTATTTCCCTAGCACAGTAGCACAAATGAAGCATTTATGATCCCCTCAAGCTCCCATAATGTGGCCCAACCTTTTTCTTCTCACTTGGACTGAATGCTGCTGGAGAGGATCGCATAGCACACGCCAACATGTGCTGCTGCAGACGCACTTCCTCAGCAGGTTCAGGAACTCCTGCAGGTCAGTGGCTTCTGTTCCTCCTGCCAGGCTGTGCAGTGATCCCTCCTCATCCTTCCCCATCCCTCCAGGAGCAGCTCAACAGAAAGCAGCACTTTTCATCAGTTGGCTTCATCCTCAGACAGGTTTTCTCAGTGAGCATCTCTACATTTCTCAAGGATTTCCATGTACCTGTCCTCCTTCAAACATGGCTCCATCAGTGCAAGCTGGGAAACTTGTCTGAGCAAATTCTGAAAGGCTCAGCCAGCCACATGGGAGCTCTGCTGCCAGAACCGCCGACCTACCAGTGCTGATCCTGTCAGACTAATGTCAGTGCTATGTCTTCCTTGTACACTGAAAGAGTAAAGCTGGTGCACATTTAAAGTTTCCAGGGGACTGAATACATAGAAAGCTGGTGATTCTTACACATATATGTATTTAACATATATATATTCTAATATATGTCTTTGCATTTGCTGAGCTTCAGAAATACTATACTTTGTTAACAAACCTTGTTATCCCATCTTTTATTTAAAGGCCTTTAGAATATGTCTTGATTTTTCATAGTTAATAATGGTTTTTGTCAGTGTTGGAGGTTAATATGTGCATTTTTAAATGCTCAGATTAACCACTTTTTAAGTTATAGATCTTACTGGAATTATCATTTTGCTCAATGGAATAGATAAAATAGGCTTGTAAATTAATTTCTGTAATTTTTCATACAAATTTATCAAACACTAGTGTGTAAATTGTCATGAAACTGATACTGAATTTAACTGAAAGATATTTCATGGATCATTTTCTTAATGTTTAGCTTGTTACAACATCTAACATGTTACAGAAGTGCAGTTAACATTTTCTTAACGGATCAGCTTTGTTAAGTTTAGGAACTCAGTGTTTACCTCATGGTGTTTCAACAGTCCAGGAGTTCCAGTATGCTGTGCAGGAGAGGAACAAAACTCACTCGAGCATCGTGGCCTCTTCTGGGGATTAGAAATGTCTTGGTTTGTCAACTCTTTTTTATTTCTGACTATCCGGCTCTCTGCAGCTTATTTATAGTATGAAGCTATGAGACTCCCACAGGTACTAATTTCCTATGTGTCCATGTTTGTTTCTTACATTTTAAAGCCAATATTATTTTAACAACATTTAGTTTTAGCTGTCAGGATAGTTTGAATCTTATGGCAAAATGTTAGATAAGCCAGTGCCACCTGGGAGTTTGGAGTCCAGTTGTTTGATCCTCTGATAATTATCTTTGCAAAACAGTGCAATGCATCCAGATTTTTTTATTATTATTATTATTCAATTGCATTGATCTTTTAGAACTGACAAATGGTGAAAGAATACATTTCATCGACTCAGTGCACCAGTCAGATTACTCTGCCAGCCCTCATGTTAATATTCCATACTTTCTATTCAGGGATTGTGTTTCTATTGGCACATTATTAGTGCACTTTCATTGCTGCGGGACCATTAACCCACTGCTGTCATCTCTGCAGTCTGAAAGGATGGACCTGTCTTAGTTGCACGTGATGAGTCAAATAAGGTCCAACCTGCATTTATTTAACTGACTTACTGTATGAACCTGAGACCTCATGATTCGCTTTTCTCCTCTGCAAAATGAGAATAATGACATTTTCTTACTTCAAAAAGGTGTTGCATAGATGAATACATTAGAGAACGTGAGATAAGAAAATAATGGGGCCGCGGTTAGAAGAGGCTAAGCTGATGGCACAGGAATAGATCTGATTGATAGATCCATTTGGCTCTAAACAAACATAAGGAGGTTTGGATTTCATTAATATTAATAGTTATCAATGACATTACTGAAAATATAGAAATTATCATAAGGAATGGATTATTGCTTGAAAATACTTCATTAGACACCTATGTCAGTAAATACCAGGTATTTATTTTATACAGGTTCCAGAGGATACTGATATGGTATAATGGATCATATTTATTCTAATGCATTTTTATCAACTCTGCCAGGAAAGGACACAAATACATGGTTTCTCTTAAAGCTCAAAACCCAAAACTAAGTGGCAAGTCACTGCACATAGTAATTGTAAAAAGTATTGTGCGTGTATATATATTACATGCATATGTGAATGATATATAATGTAAAATTTGAAACAGGCTTAGCATGATGCATGCTATATACCTATACATATGCAAATATCTTTTGATCTTTGTGATATCCCATGCATGTTAAATTGCTTTTCTTAAAATGCTGATGCTTTGTAACATATATAGCACAAGGGGAAGTAAACAGCAATCACAATGCTATTACCAAAATAAGAAACTGAGTGTGGTTATTTTCAGATTTGAATTATTGCCTTTAGGTTTAGACATTGGATACATATTGTAAGTGCATTTTTAATGGAATCAGCAACCTGGGTTTTTAGCTAGTTTGCACAAGGTTTTGCAATCATCTTCCAACAAACAACTATAAAATAAATTGGAGTATAGTAGTTGAAAGATTTAAAACTTATTTGAAATTACCAGTGCTAGCTGAAGTAAAGTCCATTCAGAAAGCACTTCTCACATACAGACACTTTCCTAGAGAGTATATAACTTACTTCACACAGCTGAGTTGGCTAATGGAATATGCTGATATTCAGAAGTCAGTTACACCTTCTGATTAATTTAAATTATTGATCTGCATTTTTTACAAGCTAAATTTAAATGTTTCAGAAAATATAGGGACCAAAAAGTAGACAGAGCTGAAAAAAAGTATGCCTAAAAGTTATCTTACTTGCCAGCCTTCAGTAGTTACAAAAATTTAATCTCTTTAAGTTGAAACATACCCTATGATTGGTTTTAGAACATTTTTATGAACGGCCTAATACCCCTAGCAGTAGTTTGAGCTTTTTACAAGAACTGATTAATCATTAAAAATCTTATTGTTTTCTTGGCCTATTGAAGTTTTGAGAACTTGTTCTGTATCAAGGATGTTTTTTACAGACTTGTTCTACTAGATACTCCATTGTCCCTGGTTGTTAGAAAAGTACTCCTAGTCCCAAATAAGTGAATTAAATAAAAAAAAAAACCAACTATTTGGAACACTTAGAGCTCAGGATTTATTTTATTCAAATGGAAACATGAGTTAATCCCCATTTTTCCTAAAGGAAACTAAGGCATGGAGGTGCCAAATGGAGACAGTGGCACAGTAAGTTTTAGACCACAGGAGTTTCTAATTTGTTCTGTGTCTATTCAGCTTGGCACTATAAAATGAGCATTTCCATCATGCCTGTTTGTCTCAGATAATCACATGCTATTTTTTACTTTCCTTTCAAGGATCAACATGCCAAACACTGTCATGCAGCGACTGCTATTGACATGGTCAGCCTCTTCTCAAAGTTAACACCACATGATTACATTTTCTAACAGCTTAAATTAGAAGCTAGTTAAAAATCACATCTATTTAATATGACAAAGGGGTTAGCAAAGCAAGGCAAAATAAGCTGTAATTACCTCAGCTCAGTTATTATTTGATGGGACATCCAGAATGGGAAAGGGAAACATACTATGTGTACCATCCAGCTCCAGGCACTTCAGCTGTATGGGTATATTAGGAGTGCAGAAGGCTTATACAAGCAGTGAAGAGAGGAGGGATCTGTGAACAGTAATGCAGATCAGCAATACTGTGGGCCTGCCTTTACAGTCAGTGTGGGATGCCTAGGACAGATGGTCTGAATAATATATAGATCTGTGCTCTTTGCAGATGGCCTGTCACATCTGTCACATGTTCCTTTTGACCTTTAGGTTCCAGCATATATACCAATATCCTGCTGCATAACTTGCCACTGGCTCATGAAGCTGTGATATCCTCTATAATTCTTTGAATACAGCAGAGGAAATAGTGGGGACATGGAGAAGTTAAAAGGTGCCCCACTTCCCCCATTTATAAATTTTCTGCACCACCTAAAGAGATTTTTGTTATTCAGTTACCTTGAAATAATACTTACTTTAAGCCAGGTTAAGGTAGTTAAATAAAGGCATTGTATTCAAAAAAGATAATACAGTTATAGAAGTTTGTTGAATACATAAGTGAATTGAAAAAGAACGTATACTAACCTGTGTGTTTTAAGGCTGTATTGGTTGGGGCTTTCTCCCTGTACCTAGCTAACTTGCTCTCAGCTTCCAAGAAGTTGGTAATCATGGCATAAGTCTTTATCCAGAAGACAGAACCTGGCATAATACCAGTTGGGGGCCTCTGTTGGAAAACCCTGAGAGCTTTCCATTAGAGGGACCTTTCAGGAGCTTGTCCTTTCAATATTCACTGTGCTTTGATGATGCAACTTAGCTTTGCAACAATGTCCTCTTGAAGTCTTCTTTGAAGTCCAAGTTTTGATGCCTCGCCTTCAAACTAATGTCTTGCCCTTCTAACTATGAGAATTACCCTCACTGTTCCTCCCAAATGAAATAAGAATTCCTTCACTTCCTTGAAAGTGTCTTTTTGTTTGATTAGGTGTTACCACTTGTTTTTGGCTAAGTAGTAAGTATCTGCTTGCATTTGCAAGGACTAAATTTACCTTTTTTTCTTCTCATTGGTGATTCATTGGCATATTTCAATGTGAAATTTTTGTCTTCCATTGGACCTTGTATTTGCTCAGCCACACTAGTGAATTACCTTTTTGAATTAGGTGAGATGAAAATTTTCTGTTCTTTTTCATGCATTATAATTAATTCAGTGGGCATTGTCCCCAAATAAGTTTATTTGTATATAGATACATGGCATAATAATAGTATGTTTTAAGACTATATAGAATAATAGAATAGGGAATAAGAAATTTTAATGAAGAAGCTTTTATCATTCCTTACTGTCTTGAGGTATAAGTATACTAAACTTTGGTGTACTTTGGTTTCTTCCATTTATTTCTCCAGATTCCTTTCTGCTGTCAAGACTATGGAAGAGTTCACTCTGACCTGACAAGCAGTTTATGTGAATTGTTGCTGTCATTATTATACCCTTGTTCACAAAATATTAAGAATAAGCAAAGACAGATATGGTACCAAGTCTATGTAACCACATGTGTTTGTTCCTTTTCCCCCTACTAACTATTAAGTACAGGGCATGTCTGGCAATACTTGTTTCTACAGAAGCTAAGACACTGGAATCCAGACCTGATCTGGACTACTAGAAATGCTACAAAAAATAAAATAATGACAATGTGCAACTGGCTAATGCACATTCCTAAGCACCAGAGATCTTCAGCTGCATTTATTTACCATTATTTTATGCTTTCCAGGCACTCAGGTTCCTAGAATGAGTCTAAGCAGTAGCCATTTGTTGGAAACTCAGACTAACATTTCTACCTCCCTCTCTCCTTCTCTCCATCAATTACTTGCAGTGCTCATATTTTATCTGTTACTTACCAGAAGCTTTACACGCAGCCAAAAGCTGAAAAGCCAGCATTTTCTACCTGGTACCTTGTACTGTATTCTTCCTTTTCAAGTCCAGGAAAAGCCTTGAGAATCTGACCCACAAAGGCACTAGGTAATTTGGTGAATGCCAGTTATTTTTACTGAAAATCAATGCTTATAGAATATAGCTTATATTTTGAAGTGCTGCCGCTGACTTCATTCCTTAAGAGTTTGGCTGTGAAGACATGTTTTCTGTCTGAAAGCACTTAGAATACTTGCCAATTAAGCAATGACAATTTTAAAATTCTATGGCTAGCAGTTTTATAGTGTAAAGTTTTAATAATTTGGGCACTGAAAAAGTAAGTGCAACGTATTTACTTTGTATTTGGCAAATAGAAGAAATGTGGGAATAAGTTGAGGAGAAGGGTTGGCTTTTTTGCTTTTTGTTTTTAGAAAGGGAAGGTGTGAGGGTGTCAGGCTGTAGCTGTCCATTTAGCAAGTCACACTCTTCAAAGTGGAAATTCACTACCGGCAGTCTTACATGCATGTTTACTATCTAAACATGTGGATATTTTCAGCTCATTACATGACCACTTCAAAAAGGACAAACCACAGTGTATGAAAACATGCTGCTAGCCATACCGCAGGCTGTATTCTGGTCTGCCTTTAGGATCCATACAATTTCCTGTTCATGTATTTCCATAGCAGGTTGGGACTCTTCAGTGGAGTGTACATGAGATAAAGACTTTTTTTCAGTCACTTAAATTTCTCACTGGATACATCTGGATAAACATCTGGCATTGGTTTGTAGCACACAGCTATCCAGGAGTGAAAAGAGAGTACTGTCAAAAGGAGAAACTGTGACACATTATGAGCACAGGCTTCACTTTCCCCTACTGCAAAATTTCAGCTCAGTCTTTGGACCATGCTGTGACTGCCCCCTCACTCTCCTAGCTGCAAAGTTGTGGTCAGAATCAATATGTTCCTTGCACAGCTCTGTAAGCATCTCCCACAGCAGCATTACCTGTTCCTGGGTAAATACAGCGCCTTTTCATTTGTCCCTGTTTCCCTTAGGGACGAACAAATAAAAGGAAGTACTTTTTCTCATGATGCATAACAAAATTATGGAACTCATTGCCACAGGATGTTGTGGATGCCAAGAATATAAATAGTTTTTTAAATGATATTAGATAAATGCATGAGGGTTGGGTCCAGCAGTGAATGTAAAGTACAATTGTGTTTCTAAGCTGTGGATATCTTGGAGAATATAGTGTCCTGGAGAACCTACACATGCTCTGTTCTTATAAGGCTTCTAGTATCTACCATTGTTAGAAAAAGGACTCTGAACAAGCTAAAAGTTTGGCATAAATCAGTATAGCCATTTTATGTCTTTCTGTTCTTGTCTTTTTTTTAATTTCTTAAGAAAATACTTTAATTATTTCCAGTGGTAAAGTCTCCCAGTATGTTTTCTTATTTATCTTCTCCTTTAACCCATTAACTTATTGCCCAAGGCAATGAAGCAATAGAAAATGTTACTAAAGTGTCAACTTGTTTCATAAAATTATCCTCAGATTTCCACAGTGGATTTTTTTACTCTAACAGATGATGGAAGCCATCTTGCTGAAACAGTCTCTAATCCTGTGCAACAAGGATACAGCTTGCAACACAATAGTTTAACTAGAAGAAATGCTCCCTTGTTCTTCAGGAAAAATAAGTAATTTTTAAAAATTGCTAAATATTGAACAGGTTTATAGTTACACAACTGCATTCCAGCAAGAATCTACAGGAACTGATCTGGGATCTGTTTGCACATACGGCCCAGGGAAGATTATCCAGAGTGCAGTTAGCTACAGACTTATCAATATCAACTATTGTTACAGTTGCAGATCCTTACCTGGTGCAAATCAGCTCCACCATCTCCAGCTGAGTCAGACAGCTGAGGCCAAGATCTGAAATTTGAATAACAATATGACAAGTGCTATTTAGAAAAATAAAATAAAGATTTGCACTAAAATATCTTGTGAAGAAATTTAGGTTGATCTCTGAAATAATGTATTGAAAAAGTTTCTTCTTCATCGGTTGCTTACTTTTAAAGGTCATATTTCCCCCCCTGAAATAAACTACCCTTCTTAATCTTGGAAATTCTTAATAATTTAACTGTTGGTGAAGTAGGCTGGGATGAAGTCCTACAAATCCAAGTGAGTGTGATGGAAGCAGAATCAGGCCTGTAGTTTCATTTTTCTGCTGCATTTGAATGTTTGACTTCTTCCCACTCTCCTCCCAAACTTAAGGACCTTACATTAGCCTTTTTCCATGAAACTATAGTGTTCCCACTAACATCAGCAGGAATTGTGTGAGTGACTTATGGGTGCTAACTGTATAATTTCAAGTGGCAGTAATGGTATTTGTGCTGTAGAGCTGCATGCACAGATGGGAGAATAGTTCTTTTGTTAAGTATTTAATTCAGATAGAAAACACCTAATCCACCCCCAGGAGGCAGATACAGTAAAGATTATATACTCTGTGACTATGCATTTCAGTAAAAGCTTCTCAACTTAAATTCATTCTTCCATTAAATACAATCTCATTCTCAATTTTATGGCATTAAATTAAGCTGGTTTTGAAGGAAATAAATTGTTTGGTTTTTTTTCCTAAGACACAGACAGGAGATTCCTATGTAAAAAGAGATAATGAAGTGCTGAAAGATGGTGCAAAATGCTTTTGCTTAAACATGTAGACATAGGATACATAATTAGTTAGATAGCCACAGAGAAAAGGAAGTCTTTAAATAGAATATGAGAAGGAAAGAAAAGAAAGGAAATGTGTCAGGAAAAGAAATTCTGTGATGTAAATAATGGAATGCAAGCTATGTAGGATAAGTTTCATCAGAGAGGTTGCAAAATAGTACTGGAATCAATGAGGCTGGACACATTTTTGAGCAAATCTCCACAACTGTATTAATCTTGTAAATTCTGTCATAAATTGTTAACAAAGTGTCTTGGCAGCTGCCAGCAGAGGAAAAACAAAGTCCACATCAGCTTATCAATGTCTTCCCCATCTTTCAAATAAATAGTTGTTGAAAATATCTTGAATGACATGTGTTGAACCATACTGCCTCAACCTCAAGTCTGCCAAGGTCACATTCATTGAAGCTTGAGCTGTTCTAGCATCTGCTGCAGGTAAAACCCACCAAGTGATAAGTACATTTGTGCTTACAGCCTGAGGGCAGGGTTGTAAATGATCCTAAATCTCCTAAAAGGCTGAATACCAGCTAGGTACCAGCTAAAAGTCTAAAGTCCTAGCACTGTATAGCATCCCTTATCTTTTAAAACTTCTGGGGAAGCTGAATTTTTGGTGAGGGAAGACAGAAATTTACTGTATTTGGGAACACATCTTCACAAAGGAAATGCAATGAATGAATAAATTAATATGATAAATACTATAAATTCCACAATGAAAAACAGATTAAGAAACCAGTAGAAAGACTAGGGTAATGAATGACACATTTCCAATATCTGAGTTATTCTTGCAGCAATTCAGTTATTGACAGATTGAGGGATCTGATTTGATCTTGCCAGCCCTGAATTTTTCAGTATTTTTTTTCCTGCAGCCTAACAAATACTGTGCCAGTGGCTTTGCATGTTATTTTTTCAAATTGAGCTTGCACTAGAAAAGACTGACCAATATGTTTACATACTGCTCTGATGGCTGGAACAAGTTGATGGTCCTGGGAGTATCTTCATCAGGAAGGAAATACAAGAGAAGAAATGTATAGCCCTGCTTTATATTATGAAGGTAAGGGGAAGGGGAGAAGAGAATGAGAAGAGGAAAGGGAGGCAAAAGGGGAATGAAAATTTCCACAGTTGCTTTAATGACATGAGATTATCTGACATCTATAAATTATGTCAACTCTGAAAACCGTGCATTTGTTAGAAGGAGATGGTGATACAATTATGGACTTTTCTGAAACCTGTAGCTCCCCAATTTATTAATTCTGTCCCTAATCCCTGACAGCAGATTCACAGAGTTCAGTGATGCTATATATCACTTGAGGTTGTGGTCCTCTATCACCAAAGCCATGCTTTTAAAGACCTGCTGAGGTGGGCATATTCAGCAGTAATCGTGCTGTCACTGCTGAAGGTGAAGGCTTTAATTGCATTCTTGAAATATGATAGTTTGATATTTTTATTTCCCATGTTCCTTATCTGAATGACAGGAAACAAAAGCCTTCTTACTAGGAAATATTTGAAAGAACTAAAAGGATTCTCTGAAAAATAATGGAATCTTTTACATGTGAAATCTAGACTCTGTTGTCATTTTGTTTCCACAGTCATAACCCATGTCTGTAACCACAAACTGATAATATCACTTTCAAGTGGACACAACATCAGAAACCACATTATTGGAAAAAGGAAAGCAAGAAGCTCTGTTTCATTTAAGTGATGACTGATAAAAAGCAGTTCATTTGAAACCAGTTTGTATTGGCTGTGTCTTGCTGTCCCTTTCAATGGCTCTTTTGTATAGAAAAAGTATTTTTTTAAAAGTAGGTGCTGGATCTCTTTTAGTGTTGAATATGTCCATGACAATATTGAGTGGTTTTGGTAAGCATTTCTGGTCTCAGGTTGTGGTGTGTAGGCATCTGCATAACAGGTAGACAGTTTCAAAGAAATCCTATCAAGTCCAAATCCTGTTAAACCCTTATTTTTTGTAAGGATAGCCAGCTCTTTCTCTGAAAAAAAAAACCCAAACCAACATGCTTGATGTCCAGTTGTGTGTGTAGCTGTCCTGATTTCTTTGGAAGACAGGCTTGCCAGAGTTGAATGCTGTGCAACTGTTGCATATGTAGGGTGTGAGAACTCCTGGAATCACAACATTTCAAGCCAAAAGTTTATTTGTGCAGAAAATTTGTGGAGCACTTTTCTGAATATCTTCCCACTTTGAACAGTGCCCAGATAAGAAATCTGTGGGAATTAGGTACAGAGACACAGTATGGCCCTAAGCCACAGATTCAGAAAAGTCTGATGCCTACACTGAAATTTTGGTGGTATGGAGGGACTTAGACTTAAACATTTTACAAATCTTTGATGGATTTGGCATGGGACCACCCAAACTGAGAACTTGGGCCAGTAGGTTTTCATGATTAAGTTCAAAAACTGTCTTCAGAGACTGCCTAATGCATACCTGAAATCTTAAACTCACCATGAAGTACAGTGGCATCCTTTCTATAAATTAACTGCTTAATTGCTGGGAGAAGAAGTTAAGTTGTATATTTATTCAATGATTCTTGCAAAAGTCACAAACAGTCTTGGCATAATGGCCCTGCTTCAGCAAGGGGGATAGAGAACACATTTGACCCATCCTAGTCTATATTTCTATGGACTAAACTCTCACTTGGAAGAGAATTTGTAGTCCTGCAACCCTTCAGACTGAGGAGGAAATAGAAGTCCTGCTTTCTACTCTATCATGTGATGGTGTTTTAAAGAAAGTAAACCCCAGATAATTCAGTTTGCTGTACCTAAGTAACTGAGAGCTAATCCAGAAGGAAATATCTAACAGAGCATTGTCAGCCCAATCCCAGTGAGATACATGTGCCAGTTGGCTTGAGTGAACTTCTGCTCACTGTGTTTGTGACTATGAATCACATTCTTAAAAGCTTAATGACCCACTTTCAATGTATGAGGAATTTAGGTATTTATCTTTGCTCCAAAGCTTTCCTTATAGATCTAAACTTTAGTACTTTTGAGATTCTTGTCCCAAAAGATTATTCTTAAAAATGTTTCTATGTTTTTTTCATTTACATAAGAGATACAATCTTGAGTCATACTGAATAGCTTCTATACTGTAGAGGACTATCTTTTATGAACAAGATGATGAACCTTCCCTAACTTTACTAATGCAAGCGATAGAAAGGCAAGGTACATGTTCTATAGTCAACATTATGTATACAGTTTAGTTTGGCACTGTTAAATCTGTGTGCATTTGGCAACATTTGACTGAACAGTAATATTTTTTTGGTTTCAGGTTGGCTACTTTAATAGTAGTTTAGGATTTCAACAATCATCTCTAAAACCATTAATCATGTAACTGGTCCTGCCATGGCCTATCAGGATGTATCAGTAAAATGACAATATTAAAGCTGAATTGTTCTAGCACCCAGGACAAAAGTAGTAAATAATAGTAAAAGACAATAGTTAAGCTGTACCCTCATCTCACAAACCTGAAGGAATATCCTTGTAAAAGATTTGAATTGAGTGGGCTAATCCTGGCAAATTTAACATAGTGACTCACACTCTTTCCTTGTTAAAAAAAGCAAAGAAAGAGAATAAAATTCTATCATCTATAAATACAGTAAAACAGTTTAGATGCCCTTCTCCATGCCCTCCAATGGCACTAAGGTATATAACGAACTTGCTATGAGACATCTTAAGATCACAAATTCCTTAAAGTTAGCAATATTTTTCTGTTTTCCCAGAGTATAAAAGTGAAGAGAAGAATTATGCCAAATAACACAGAATATAATTATTTTTAGCTCTGATTCAACAGGAGATTTGCAGACATATTAGTGGTCACCAAAGAAGTATTTGCATCTGTTGTTTATGTTATGACATCTCGGATCAAAGGCTTTAAACTTTAACTTTCAATTTACCAAGTGAATAATGAAACTGGAAAAAAGCTGAAGATGTGAGGAGGGAAAAGCTATAGAGTATTAAACACACAGAGGACAATTCTGAAATGACGAGAACATGTAGGATGAAGCCCAGAGGCTGGATCCGTCAAACTTCTGAGCACTCTGCTCCTCATCCCCGAGATTATGCACATATGTATGCGTGCCTGTGAATCATCCCAGTGATCATGGAAACACTCCATGTTTAAAATGAGGCTTGTGTTGGCCTCAGGCTTTGCTGAATGTCCAGCCTTTTGCAGCACCGTGTCCAGTGTGCTTAATTCTGTGTACCCATGGTGATACAACATTTCTGTAGCTGAGGCTAACAAAGTTAGTACTGAGTTGCAGAGGCAGAAACAAGTCCAGTAAAAACCCAGCAGTGGAAACTCAGCCAAAATAAGGCTTCTTTCTAAACAGATACTAAGATTTTTCAAGTAAATACAAATCTTTGAGGAGCTGAGTTTAAGTAAGTTGAGGGTCTCTTTGAAGAGATAATTCATGTGGATTCCTACAGTCAAAAAAGGTCTATTAACTACCTTGTAAAAGGGGAGATCACCAAGAGGAAAAAAACACCACAACAACAAAAACTCTGCTCGAGCCATTGTCTTTAATAAGATCATGATTAGACCTTTTATGCAGTTAATTAAGAAGCAAAAAGAAGAAAGATGCCTATGATTTAACTGCATGACTCAGAAAATTATTAATCGTCTGGGGATCCCATCACAAACAGCTCACTTGTAAAATACAGCTCAGGTCAGTAACAGTCAAATGCATTTTTATTTACTAGATTTCAGAGGGCTTTAATGAAATAATTTGCTGGCTTCATTTCAGTTCATATGCCCTGATTCTGTACTGAGCTCTCCATAGGAGGAGACTGTACAATATAACAGATGCTCACAATTTCAGCCATGTACAAATGTATCAGTACACCCATATACACATAATATCAGTCTATACATGCATGCAAAGGTTGTGACTGATAAATCCTGCCTATTTTTCAAAGAACAGCCACCACAGATTATATCAATTTGTATCTTTGTCCACAAGTTGCCTGGATATGGCAAGTGTTGGGCTTACATATAGACCGATGTTGTCATCTTGGCTTTATTTAGGGCCCTTCCTGGGCACAGTTGAGTAGAAATTGAACAGAGACAAACTATGAAAAACAAACAAAATGACCAGAAAGACCTTATTTCTCTCAGCACATATTTACATATCACTATTGGCATTACTTGGAAGTAGTGTAAGTAAGGTAAAAAAGGGCTAAATATAAGGTTGACTTTAAGTTGGCATTGTTTTATAAAAATATTTCAAGTCATTGTGTGGATTTAAATTCTTACAGAATGTTCTGTTCCCTTAACTGAACATCACATTCAATTTGTCTGGATGAAAATATTTGGATTATTTATTTATGTTGGAAAAACTGTATGAATTTAAATTTAATTTAATGAGCTAACTAACTTGTCCTTTAACTGTGTCAAAGTTTCACTAAATTTGAGAAGCAAATGCAGTTTTGCACAAAATTAGTGGGACAGTTGAAATCAATTTAATCTGATTTTGGAAGTTAACATACATATAGTGAAGTATAGCTGTCACATTTTTTCAGCAATTCTGATGTTCTGTTAAATGTTCTTTTCTTTTTAAGTGAGATAAAGTACTTCTAGCAGAAAGACTGGCCTGCACTTTGAATTCCAATGTATTTCTCGCACAAATTTTATGTGCAGAAACCTTACTTTTTTATTTTTAAATAAACTGTAACTGTTTAAAATCAATGTAAGAATCAAAGTAAGCCATCCAAGTAAGAGAAAATAAACCAGTGTACTTTTGTATTTATATCTTATTTTACATAAAACTATTCTGGAAGGATGTTTACAGCAATTAAAAGTCACTTATTTATTATTAAGCAATCATTTTGCTGAGGTACCAAAGGGTAGGTATTCACAGTATCCTAGGAATTACAGATTGAATAAAAGTATTCAATCACCTATTTTCTTCCTTGAAAATTTAGGATTATTTCCTGAAGTATATCCCTCCAACTATTAAGTCCACCAGAGCTAATTATGTACTGTATATTTTGGTTTTAGCATTCATCTCACTCATCTCAATAAAAGCTTTACAGTTCATGCAAGAGTAGAATAGGCTTTAAGTATAAAAGAAATAAAATGAAATACCAATCTGATTAACATTTCAGGATTCTGAAAGCCAGTTTATATTAAAAAACCTTCTTACCACTCTGGCTTTGCAAACCATGTGTTAAAAGATGGGGATTATGAAGATCCATTGCAGTAAAGGATTCAAGCATTCTTCTTTGTGCTGGTTCAGCTGATCTACAGTGCAGTCTGTGCCAAGACCCTCCACCTTTCTTAAACATAATGATGAAACACATCCTCCTCTGAGCCATTTTTGACATTTGTCACTGGGCACTTCATTCTTTTAAATGTCTCTAATTGTTTGTCTGAATCATTTTGGTAATAAGGTAGCAAGTGGGGCTGGCATCATGTTTGAATCATACATAGAAGAGTTCCATTCAAGTTTATGAGGATATTTGTTTAGTAACCAACACAAAACAGCACTGGAGTAAGAAACAAATGGTAGGAAACGTTTTTTCCATCAACACTTATGTGACATATAATTGTAGCTTTGTGATTTTGGTAGTTCAAATAGAGCACACCTTCAGAAAGACAGTGTTTACCTTATATTTACAAAAGGAAATTAGAACTTCCATGTGATGGAAAATTACTGGGACTGCCCATGTTTTAGTTTATTATTTCACAGGTATATCAGAGTCTTTTTGTCAGACAAGCTAGCAGCCTTCTGGAAAGTTCACGGAAGCCAGGAAGCCGTAAGTTCAAACGACACCTGTTTTTTTTGCTGCTCCTTGTATTTCAATGTGTTTTATAGTTGTGGCTATTAAACAGAGACTCACACTTTTAATTTTAGCAGCAGATGAATTATCAGTGTCAGCTTCCTTTTTACCTGATAAATTCACTGACTTGTCTGTTGAACACAATCTTTTCTGGCAGGATGGGAACAGAAGCTACTTCTTACATACTACAGAATTGACTGTCACATACACAAGTACACTGTCACCACCAGGGAAGTGGGGAATAGACTAAACCTTTGTATTGAGTTATCTCAAGAATAACCAGCTCCAACTGCCAGTGATCCAGAGTCCATATCCCTTCTGCCTAACAAAAATAGAAGCAGGATTATGAATGCATTGCATTCAGGTAGGGCTGGGTGAATCCCTGATCTGCACTGAGTTCTGGGAGCTGGGACAAGGGAAAAAAGCTAGACTACTTTTTTCTTACATTTTTGTAATGTCCCAAAAGAAATCTGTAGGGAATTTGGTAGTACAGCTAGAGGAATTTCCTTATACTTCTTGCAAAATTCTGCTTTCACTCGTGAAAGGAGGCTGGTTCTGCCACATGTCAGTGAAAAGCTGTGCAACCATTCCAGATAAAAGGGAACCTTGCAGTAATCGAGGCTAACACAGTTTACAAGAGCATGGAGAGAAGGGAGAATCAGGTTTTCTAAACACTCAGCTGTCAGCTTGGAAAAGAAACCTTCAGCTAGAGCAGAATTTTGTAGTACATGAAATTTGTTATCTAGTTTTCCTTGGTAAGTAGAAGTCCTACCTGGAAAAGTCGTTCAGATCAGCCAAGCTGTTGCAGTGTTCCAGCTGAGCATCTAGTCCCACGTGCCACAGATTTGTGGGTGATGATGAAGAGGATGCTTTCATGCCATGACCTTCTCTCAAGTGACAGCAATGGACTGTAGGTCTGCTTGCAATGTCCCCTCCTTTGGGGTGCCGTCAAAGCAGAGCTATTGCTGCTGCCCAGCTGTGAAAGAGCTACTACTGGAACTGCAGAGAGGCAAGAAGATAAGCTTCAAACAAACCTCCAACAGCCCGACCTTTCAGGAAGTTCATTTCTCAACTGGAACTCTGCAGCTTTTGCTCATTTTACATAATCCTTCCTGTATTCTTCCTTTTAAAGAAAACACCTTTGTGATGGCCTTGCAGTTCACTTGCAAAGAAAGGAACAATGTCCTGTTTTCCTGCTTTGCCATCACACTGACATAATGAGCAGTGCCACTACTTCCACTGTTATCACAAAGAAATCCATTAAACATTCTACATAGTATGCAAAAATTTATGTCTCCCCTTCCCTTTTCCTGCTGGGAATTTGTGGTAGCATGTTAATTTATTTCAAGTGGAACAGAAGCACTTGTGTTTTAGCTTTTTTTTCATGTCTAGAAGCTAGCAGTTCAGTCCAAATGTAATAATGTTTAATAATCCCTATGTGCACTCTTGCACTAATGTTAACAGCAAATTTTTCACAAGATAATCTTGGACAGTGTGTTAATAGGTTTACAGTAAGATGACAAACCCCAATGTTAGATTGTAGAGCAGATTAAAATTGCAGACAGCTAATTAATAATCAAATAATAGCATTCCTGTTGGGTTTGGGAAGCTATTTTTACCTGTTCTGGAGCTGAGAGTCAAAAAGAAAAGTGAAATCTCAGGGGTGAAATCCTGGCCAAATTGAGGTTAACTGCAAAATCTCTATTGACTTTAACATGTCAGGATTCTGGACTTTATCTAACCTTACTGTGTCATCCCAGCAAAGGATCATATGGGTTTCTTTCCACAGATAAATCTGTATGTGTCCTAACCCCACATTATTTGACCTCATGGAAATGAAACCACGGAACTATTTGAATGGAAAGAACTGGATCCAGATGAGACAGAGATGCAGTGGGGAATCAGGGGGTTCCTGGCCTGTTAGCCTGCAGGTCTCCCATATGGCTCTGTTGGCTCTAGTACTTTGGTCTGCCTGCCACCCGATCAGACCTCTGGGCATGGCATAGAGTTAATGCTGTTTTCATCAGCCTCAATACCAAGGATGGAAAAACTATGTCCAGAAAAAGAGAACACCTATCCCGGAACGTTTATTCCTGACTTTTTCATGGTTTATATTTAGGTTTTCTGTACTCTGGGCACAGGGGTTTGCAGGTGGGGGTGGAGTTCAGATGTACTTTGCAGTAACTGATAGAGTTTCCTTACGTCCTCTGGGAGCAACAGATATGAGTATGATTAGAGTCACAGTCACAGCATTCTTTTCGTGCTTGACAAGATTCTTCATCTGTTTTCAGTACTGAAGAAATTGCCATGCTATAATGTTCTGACTACAGGGCATGAACATTATTGCCAGCTAATGGGCAGAATGTATAACTATTAACGTGATTGCGACCAACATCTCAGCAAAACAGCTGCCAAACTTTCCAAAGGATTCATGAACACTTTGTTCTCTACTATTATAGTACAAAGCCTGATAGATATGAGCATTATTGATGTCAATTCTTCTTTTGATTCAATAGCTGTAGTCATGAGAACTGTTATCCTAACTCCTGTATGTTCTGCACATGTGGTTAAACTAATGACCCAAAAGTCTGCATTCATGTACAGCAACTACAAAGTCAGTACAACGGATATTTTTCCTTACCCCTGAGGGAGAAGAACAGTACCACATGGCTATCATTATGAAAATGAGATTGAACTAAAATCCTGAATCTGAATGCTTGAAAGTTTAGGAATATCTGTATTTGATTTCGAGCCCTGGTCATTTCTGATTCTGAAGAATTACAGCATGTTTTAAAGGCCTGGGATACTTCCCTTTTATTTAATAGTCCTGTTATTCTGATATGTTGGTTTATTCAACATATTTTTGATTACATTGTAAATGCTTCTGAGTTATTACAAAACCACCCTTCTGAATGTGGTTTTACTTGGCAAGAAAACATTAGTCTTACTGTTTTACATGACCTACTTGGGATTTATTGTAAAATTAAAAGTATTGTAGAAGGAAGATCGAGAAAGCAAAACCACGGATAAATGCTAAGAATTCATATAAGATCTGAGTAAAGGACAGACTTGAAACAACTGGTGAGTCTCATCTTTGACTCATTGCTCTGTGTTTTCACTACATTAATCATGCCAGAAGGACTGTCACTTTATATTTGTGAACTCTGAAGCTCCACCAGGGCAAGGGCCAGTACATGTTCCTGGATTACAAATCGGAAATGACTGTGATTGTTATCACTTCGGGCACAGGCACACTGTGGAAATTTGCAAACAAAAGTAGCAACTTAATCAGTGAGAGTGAGACTGACAGCCACCCTGCTGCCTCACTGGGAATGCAGGAGCAGCCACAGGTGCCCATATGCCTGGGATCACTGTGAAGATATTCATATTTAGGCTGTCCAAAGGATACATCAAAGACACCAGAACAGTTTCTTACTGTTAAAAAATAATTAAAACAATTCCACTTCACTTTTCTTTGAATCTGTATTGAGCATGCATGAATCTTAAACCATTCGTGTCATTGTTTTTAATTTGGTCATTAAGCATAACATTTGCAAATACATGTGTGGTGGCTTCTGTTTTCTCTTGTAAAACCAGATATATTTTTAAATTGTTGCATATAAACTGCCCATCTCTTTGTCTAGCAATCAGTTTCTAATACATGCCCCTTTTCCTCTGTCCATCATTTGCTACATCTGTTGTTCTGCATGTTTGCTTATGCATATACATAATAGTTCATCTATGAATTTATTTGTTCTATCTTTGCTAACAACAGCCATAGGAATTGTGCATCAGCTATAGAAAGAGAAACTACTGACAATGAGTTAGCAGATCTGAAATTGAAGGCTGAAAGCTTCCCCACTTTAGCTCATGATTTCATGACTTACAAAGGAATGCCTTGCAATAACATTGACTTCCAGGAAGAGCTGTGATTATGATAAACTGAAGTAGGAGGGGATATTCTTGCCAGGTCCTGGAAAAAAAAAAGACAGGAAAAATGCTGCTTCTAAAGCGGGGCTTTAGGAGGGAGACTCTTCCATCATTCCTTTTCATTTGTCTGCTCTTTACACTGACTTACATGGAGGTATATCTCCAAAAGACATAAATTTTCAGATTTTCCCTAAATTTAAACACATTTGGACTGATTTTTATTCTGCAGAAGTAGAGTAAAAGAAGAGATTTTCAACCCAATTTTCTTGTCGCTACTACTGAGTTTATGCTCAGTACTAAGTACAGAACAGCCTGATTTTACTCTTTATTTCAGCCTCAGTATGGTTATTCCTTTAGCCGCTAATGGAAATGATAATACTTATTCCCAGTATACGAGCTCTCTAGAGAAACCTGCAGGTTTACATTTGTCACTCAGAGGCTATGACATTCAAGAAGTACACTTGAGGCAAGGAATTGATCCCCATAATCATATCCGGAATCTCACTCCAGCAACTGGGGATGAAGGAGATTGTATTAGCACATGTTTACTTAAAGGAAACCTGTGATTGCTCCCTTTCAAAATCTCTACAGGAATGTAATGAAAAGAGGGACCAGAATTGTCTTTATATGCTTTGGCTGTTCTCATATTTCCTATAAAAAAGGTCTTATCTTTCTATACAATTATTAAAGCCATAAAAGGATATACATCTTGAACTATTCAGATAAACATTTCAGATAAACCAAGGCATTTTTATCTTATTAAGTTTCATAGTTTTTTCTGCAAGCTAATTCGAGTACCTGATAATTCATTATATGGTTTATTGAACTTCAGATCTTTCCACTGCTGCTTCTAAAACAGGGGTTTTATAATGTGTTTAGTGGAATGAATTCATCCTTATTTTATATATATATATATACATGTATGTGCATATGTAAATATAAGTACATGTATACTGAATATGTGACAGTTTCATTCTGAGATTTTTATGCTGTTTCTCATTTTAATAATTATTGGAGAGGAGTATTTGGCGACATTTTTATTTATGTATTTTAATTCACTGTCTGACATATTAAAGCAATCAGATCCATCAGCACAAGAAACAACCAAATTTTTGGGGGCTGCACATATTTTGGCAGGACCATCTCCCCAGTATGCAGAGTTACATGTTCATTAAAATGCTGAGAATTATAGTTATGTCTGGAGGCACATGGAGATTAATGGGTATATACAGAGTTTCAAGAATGGAAAGAAAAAGTGTTAGAGTTTGTACTAGTTTTATAGTGCTGTGGGAAAATGATGTTCTTAGTTTACTGCTACAGATATTTCTGCAAATTTTCTTTATTTGTGCCTTAAAATTATAAAATTATTCCAACAGAGACATCTCAATATCATTTTTTAATGTCTGTAGTAAAACTAAGGTAAACATTGTCATGTATCCAGAACATCTATCATTAGACTACTTGTGACCAGATTATTGTAATAAAAGTTAAGAACCATAAATATAGCCAAACTTTATAGGACACAAATGAACATTGCTGTCTACCTACATTTATAACCCATAATTTATGGGAGTTATTATGTATACACTTATGTAAATCTATGCACATAAATACTGTGTGTGAGAATATATACACCTCTGTCTAGATATTAATTGCTGATAGACTGAAGTAGTTCAGCAGATTTCAGGCTTCTACTCCCTGGGTTCTGTGGGGGAATGAATTTTGCAGCACACAGAGACTTTGCTCTTTGCTGTATTAGGTACCAATGGATAAGAACGTCAGTCTTCAATACAAACTGGATTCATGGTGTTGAAGCCAAATGCTGGACACAAGACATAAAATAAAATAATATTTGTCATTACTGAGCAAGGGAAAGGAGGAGAAAAGAACAGGGCTTTTGGTTAAAATATTATCACACTATGTAGTATAGATAAGTATTCTTTTAAACATTTTTCACTAAGACAGGCTGAAGTGAGGGATCTCATCTGCTTACAAACACCTTGGCTGTTCAGATAATCTAGCTTGTCAAAGGCTTCGCTAAGAGTCAGAAGTTGGTAGCAACACGCTCTGCCCTCAAGCAAACCATGAACCATGCTGTCACTGCAGATTTGCTTTGCTTTCATTATTCCCTGCATTTTGAGGTAATGTTAGCTGCACAAACACTAATCATGGCCACAAGGATGACTGGCCCCACACTTCATCTGTTTTTGGATGAGGCAAAACCCTACCATGGTTCAGTCCTCACTAGTTGCCTATGAAACATCATAAGCATCACAGACAGGGTGTACATAATACAATTTACATTTCTGGCAACCCTGAAACTTTAGGAAGCTTGCATTATTCCCTGTCACTGAGCAAAAGATACAAGATCACTTTCAGTTTTCCTCACCACTAGGTTATTTGTGATAGAAGCACACACACAGAGGATGTGAATACATAGTGCACAGATCATGAGTTCTGCTGAGTTTTTTAAGACAGGTGGGATGCAGGGACTGGATGTTTTGTGGATCTCTCTGGGTACAAGGTAAAAATAAGTAGTTGCCTGGAACACTGGGGAAGTTGTTTGATGGTCCAGGGGATGCTCTTGCATTCCTGTAGCCCCATATGTACTGGAATTGGAGTACTTTCAGTGGCTTCAGTGCATCTAAATGTCATGCTTTCAGAAAAGATCCCAAATTAAGATGGTAAATTATTGGCAGTCACCATCAGTATATAGCATCCTGGGTCTTCAGCTGACTTTGAGACTTTGTATCAGGTGCTGATGAAAGGCAGAAGAGTAATCTCCAAGGCAGTTGCAATCTACACAGGAAAGATAGACAAATGGTAATAAAAAAGAATTTATGATTCATTCATCAGGGAGGACATAAGATACAGAACCTAAGAGCTGAAGGCAGAGCTCATGGCAGTGAAGAAAGAGAATCCCCTTCTGTGATATTTATATATGGCACTACAGAAAGAAGAAACTTGTGCAGAGACTAGAATGTAATGCAGTTGAGTATTAATTTCACAACCTTTCTTGGAAAAGTGTTTTCATACACAGAATACCAACAATATACTCATATGTCATAGTGATGAGTGTAAGAAACCAAGCAGAATTAAAAATAGATTAAGTAAGACAATGTTATAAACATTATACTACCTCCTGTAACACAAATAAAAAGTTATATATAGATTCCAAACTATACTACAGCTTTCCAGGTTCACTGAAAGTTTAAATATAAGCTGGCAGTGCAATATAGCAACCAGAATTATTTAGGCAGTTTAAGATTACATTTTTCAAGAACCATATGTAATGTAGTGAAGAGATATTTCAGTGGAACTAATTTTGAATACGTCAGTGTCCATCCTCTAGGAATGAGCCATAAGGTGTCTAAATATTCTTCTACACAGAAGTTGTTCCAAAATTAGTCATTCTGAAATGTACTCCTCACCAAAAGTATCTTTGCCAAAAAAAATTAATTAGTTCCACACTTTAATAGAAAAATATTTTTTTTAAAATCCCCACAGATGTTGTTTAGGGTAAGATTGCATATGTTGCCTTTTCTAGAATTATTCCTTCCCCTTCTGTGTATATTGGGGATGGTTCATGTTTGCAGTCAAGTGTACAATCAAATGAATTTAGTTTATAGAATTAAGTGGTTTGGAAAGTTAGATCAAGAAAGAAAAATATGGTTGACACTATAATAAAATTTGTAAAGGTTAACATTAAACTGGATAATTCTTTGAACCAGAAATATTACTAATCAGTAGAAAATGAGAATGCATTGTTATGATTTACTTGTTATAAGTAGCTTCCTTATGGGACCATTTAATCACATTTGATATGATTCTTAGTTATGCTGCTTATTGACTTATTAAGCCTTAAGTTTATAAAACTGAGAGAGATCTAATATTCATACAGAAGTAATAGAAATTGAATCAAAGTGGTTTGTAGGCTTTCATAATAACTGTAATTAATTACATTTGAAATGATAAGTTTCATTTACAGAGATTTTGGGGTTTTAGTCTAGAAGCAGGTAAGCTTTTAGATTGATATAAAATTTTGAAAACAAATGGGAAAGATTTCTTGAAGATACCTTAGTGGAAAGCTCAGATTGAATTATCAGACCAGTACAATCAATACTTGGCCTAGGTCAGTATAGTGTCTTTGATATGCCTGCTACTTCATGAGGAACTGAAACTGAGCCTTCTTTGTCCCATAAATTACCCATATATTGAATATTATCCTATTGGGTAAACCTAACTGGGGAAGTCTTTTGATATCTTTAAACAAAGATCTTGGTGTTCCCCATATCTTGTCTTGACTGGTGTAGCAAGGACTATTTCTATTCATATTGAAGTACAGTGCTTAATAAAAATACTTTTGCTTTCAGTTTCCCAAGATTCCAGTGGGATACCATACAGTGAATTCTTCCACTATCATTATCTACTATTGCCTATTACGTTTTATGTACTTTAATGCCTAACATAATATGGTACAGAGATGCCAAACCACCACTGACACAAGCTTGAGTAGCCACAAGTTGATTGATTTTCAGACTGTAGTTTCTAAAGCAGCCTAACAGAAGTAATTTGAGTACAACACAGTGCTGCAATTTTGTAACTGCAGCGCTGCTTCATGCCATAGTTTCTCAGATGGCTCTACAGACTACGTCCCTATTGAGGTATATTCATACATTCAGAAACATCCACAGTGACTTTCCTCATTTTGCCGATTTGGTCTATACAGAACAGTTCCTCTTATTTATATCATGTGTGGGTTTGTTTTTTTTTTTAAATTGTTGTGTTTTATTTCATGGGACTCCTCTTTTTTATCAACTTCCTTCTAAAAGTTTCATCAGGAGATGAGTTTTCCAAAGATCTTCTCAGTCCATGGAGATTTTACTATAGAGTTTGATTCCAAATATTGAGTCTGTGAGCTTAGGTCTGAAGTAAAATAATAAAAAAACTGAGAAGAATGAAAAAATAGGTCTAGAAAGAGCAATAAAATACCACATAATCTGCCTGATCTTTACTAAGTTTTCTTTTAAGACCCCCAGTGATGGAGTTTTCATAGTTTTCCCACAGAATCCCTATCAGTATTTTATTACCTCTACTGCTAGAAAACCCTAGTATGTAAAATGAACTTGTGCTTTCTGCAGCTTCACAGGTGTGGAAAACAGATTGTTCTCTTTCTCTTTGCAGTTTTATGTCCTTCTAGTCAGTTATTTTCTTTTTAGCCTTCTTATTAAGCTAAACTTTGCTAAGTCTCAGTTTTCTAGATTTATGACTACTCTCTGTACACTCTCCCAAAATAAATATATCCTTCTTGAATTGCAACATTCAGAACTGGAAACAAAACTCCTGCAGACACTATACTGAATGCAGCAGAAAGATTACTTAATGGGTTTGGGAATAATCTCTTACATTTCCTATCCTTGGTTTCTTCTGACAAAAAGATGTCCGGTCATCTTTTTGTTTATCTGAAGAGGAAAACCTGTTTGTTGGGTTTGTTTGTTTGTTTGTTTTAATTTTATATTTTTAACTAACTAAAAGATTCTTTACATTCATAGCAAACTTTTATTTAACTGAAGGTTGCTATAAAATCAAACTCAACCACAATGAGGACAATGTCATCAGTATGTTGGAAGTCACCTGGATTAGAAATCTTAGTATCAGTCAGCTAGGGCAGAATCAAAGAGTGTTTGGTCACTGTGATTAGAATGCAGCTGTGGTTTCACTGGTCCTATGCTAAAGAAACAAGTAGTCATTTGTATCTGTGAGCCTCCATACATATGAGGATATGTTCACAGTTTATATATATATTTTGCAGGCTATAAATTAAAGGTACATAGTCAATCACCAATTTTTCCTGATGGCAATTGTGTCTATAAATTATGCTTTATAGCCAGATAGTAAACATATGAAATGCCAGATTCAGGCATTCAAGGATTTAATGAAAAGTATCTTTGACGTGTTTGGAACATTTGGTTTGGAAAATATAACTGAATGTTTCAGTTCAGAAACGCATATATTCCTTTCAGAATGAGGTAGTTTAGGAGGATATATACACTCTGCAAGTCATTGTTTCTCTGTCAGGAATAGAATTTGGAAAACCACAATATTGTAATTTAGGGTTAAGATATAAAAAATGTCTAAGTAAGAAATCAAAATGATGAGTTGCAATCTTACAGAAATCTATGAAACTGCAAAACCAAGTACAGAATAATGAATTGCATAAGTATTATGCAAATAATTACTGTCATTAATGTTCAACTGAAAAACTAACAACAGGCTTATTTTCTTGCTGCCTAAAGGATAGAAGTCTGGGTATATTGCATTAAAAAAAAATAATAGAAAAACCCCAGAGTTTTTATAGCCAGCTTTCCTCAGAAATGTTTGTTTTGCTATGTATACTGTTACTGGATTAACGTTCTGGTTCCTTTTAGAATTGAAACCCACAAATATTTATGTATATTTCATAACCAATGATTTCTTTGTGAAAGCTTCTTATACTACTTATCCCAACAGGTCTTTCTGTGAGTCCAGTTTGTGTACCAGTCATTTAAAGCTTTCACTTTAGCTCAACAAGGTTGATTTCATAAATTCACTGAAATTATCAGTATGCATCCTGTATCATCTTAATGTAGGTAATCTGTTACCCGAGATCTGAGGAAGCTTCTTCTTGTCTCCTTTGCTGCAATCTATATTGCAATCTTGTTAATTCTAATTGAGGATAGATTTAGAAAAGTAGTCATCTTCATTGTCTATTTGATGGTGTCGTGGTTTAACCCCAGCCAGCAACTAAACACCACGCAGCTGCTCACTCACTTGCCCCCCACCCAGTGGGATGGGGGAGAGAATTGGGAAAGAAAAAAGTAAAACTCATGGGTTGAGATAAGAACAGTTTAATAGAACAGGAAGGAAGAAACTAGTAATGATAATAATAACACTAATAAAACAACAATACTAATAAAAGGATCGGAATATACAAAACAAGTGATGCACAATGCAATTGTTCACCACTCACTGACCAATGCCCAGTTAGTTCCCGAGCAGCGATTCCCCCCCAGGCCAACTCCCCCCAGTTTATATACTGGGCATGACGTCCCGTGGTATGAAATACCCATTTGGCCAGTTTGGGTCAGCTGCCCTGGGCGTGTCCCCTCGCAACTTCTTGTGACCCTCCATCTTTCTTGCTGGCTGGCGATGAGAAGCTGAAAAATCCCTGACTTAATCTAAACAATACTAAGCAACAACTAAAACCATCAGTGTGTTACCAACATTCTTCCCATACTGAATCCAAGACATAACACTATACCAGCTACTAGAAAGAAAATTAACTCTATCCCAGCTGAAACCAGGACAGATGGTATATCTACATCTTTTTTCTGGCTGATGTGCACATTCCTTGACACGCTTAAAGCCCAGGCAAAGTTGTTCCAAATTAGGTGCAGATTAGCATGTTAACATTTGAGCATCTTTCATTGCCTTTATGTGCCATCCATGTTCATTTTCTGATTCCCACTGAGCACATATGGTCAGAAATAGTGGAAGGATATATTCTACTCCTCAGATCTGTAATATGAGGAGGTTGCATCATTGTAAATTTGTCATTTTATCAATCTTTTCTCACTGACAAATAGTTCATAGATGTTATTTTTTTAAAAAATAAATGTAATGCTGGCCTTCTCAACATATAAATAAAATCACTTTTCTCAGTGATAAACTCCTTCCTAACGCCCTTCTGCACCTGCAAAAATCAAATAAATTCTATGGTATTCTAAATATGTTAACTTATTCCAGCTTATTCCCACTAAGGCTCTTTGTGTATTTATAAAATACAAATTACATCAAATGTCACTTTATATCTGACTCCCTGAGTTTGTTAGTGTGGGGAGGTATGACCCTCCCTCAGACAGAAAAACAAAGAAAGAACTGAACTTCCATTGGTTGTTGTGGTATAGTATTATTAGTATATCTTTAGGTATGCAAAGCAAGACAAGACAAAAAAGCTCTTACAAGATATAACTGGTCCATTGTCTTTCTATTATTCCAAATCATGTGCAATATATAGTAGGAGAGGGAGAACAGTCTATTGTTACTTTAACTTGCGTTCTTGTTCTAAGGCACTGGATGGAAACCTAATGTCATCTGGATATCATAGCAGTCCTTAACATATAATTACATGGGACCAACATTACTTGATCAAAGTAAACTAAAAAGCTCTTATTTTATTTATAAGCCATCTGCCACAAATCATTATCATTTACTTAGGCCCTAAGTTACAGTTTCTATTTTAATAGTTCTAATAGTGTTTGGGTGGTTTCTGTGAAGATTATTCAGTAAACATTGTCCAGAAAAAGCTAGATACTTTTAATGCATAATCCTCTGGAATGTTTATTAAACAATAACACTGAATCTTCTGACAGTTTTATTTCTGAGAATGTTATAAAATTATTATGCATCCCACCGGTAATTCTGCATTACTGAAAACTCTTGTGCAATGTAATGAGTCTTACCAAAAGCAGATGCAGCCAAATGAATAACAAGGACATCAATGAACTATAGAAAGCCATATAGTGGGAGGGGTGGGATGGGGGAAAAGAATGCAGAATAGAATTCTGTTTTACTTTTGCAACAAAAAGTAACCAAAATAAGAAGAAACAGTAATATAAAGATTTGAAAATCCAAATGTGAAAAGTAGATTAACTGAAAAGAGTATTTAATCATGCATTATATATTTAATGCTTAATGCATAGTCTCTGGACAAATTGAATTTAACTTAATTACAGGGTGAAGGGGTTCTAAAAGATGACTTAAACCCCTAAATGTTCTTGAATTTACTTCTACTAATAGCTTTCTGTGTGTCACATTTTCTGTGAGGCCACCCTGCAAGGATCCTTTTATCACCTGTTAAATAGATGCTATTCCTCTTAACTAACCACAAAGAAAGCTCAGTCTAAGGTTCAGTACACTTAATACATGCCTCCAAAGAAGGGAAGTCTTCAGATAAAACTCAGTGCTTGGCCATAATGAACCTGGTAAATGTTGGTTTCCTGCAATAAAAATAATATGTGAAATCATGGCCTATTGAAGTCAATGGGAATTTTGCCATTGATTTTAGCAGGGCCAGTATTGCAACCAATAAATCTACTGAGCAAACTAAAAGTAGGTGAAGGAAGGAAGTAAGGGGAATTAATGTAACAGAACCTCTACATTATTTCAGTCTTTGTTTTACCCTCCTTCGCCTGAGTGAATACCTCCTGGTACTGTGAGATGTGCTCACAGAAACTATTATGGCAGTGTACCGAACACCAAATGTTTACAAAAGCATTTAATGACTAATTCTGAAACAGGAAAATCAGCTTTGTTGTTATAATGAGTCAGTCTCAGATTCAACCAGAGCCTGTTTTAGGGATGAGTAACCAAGGGCAATTGCCCAAGACTGGATACCATGGGGAGCGTGTTAGACTACAATAATTAAAAGTACAAGTTATCCAATATGCCTCACTCTTGCTAGTCAAAACCTACTGTAGCTCCACACAGATGCAATTAGATTTTTCAAATGCAAACCTTTCTGTAATGTGAGTAAAATTACAGGCAAAAAAATTAGAAATATAAATGTATTTTTTATTTTTATATTTATATCCCTATCTGTGTTTCTTTTTATTGATGTGTGAAAATATCTAATTGCTGATGTGTAACTCAGTGTAGCCACTGTATTTTTGCATGGGTTTTCCCAGACATCCATTACACACATGCACCATGTGGCCCATGTACAGCAAGGCAGTTTCAGAAACCTTCAGACTAACAAATGAAGCACTGTATAACCACACACAGACATGCTACAGTCCTATCTGGAAACAAAAGAAAATAGATGTGAGGAAATATATGTGTTGGTACTCCATCATGGGCAGTACCATGACTTGAGAGCCCTGTGTTTCAGTAGGAGGTGAAAGCTGTGGGAGAAATTTGAATTTCTTGTTCAGGTGTTCCAGTATCTGAACCAGTACATGGAGAAGGACAACCATGCAGTTTGTGGGGTTCTTTCATAGGGTTTGTTTGCAAGCAGGGGATAGTTTGGAAAAAAAAAAAATTACTGGTTAGAAAACAAGAAGAAGCAAAGGGTGGCTAAAAATACATTATCTGATGTGAGATATACAGGCAAAATACTTCTGAACATAAAAGCATGGTGTAGAAATGGGATGGATCTGCAAAATCTCCCTTGAACTAGCTTAATATCTGTAACACTTATCTCACAGTAATAAACTAAAACAGAGCAGTAAACTTACACTGGGAGTGGAAAATGGTGACATTCATTGCAGACATTGTTTTGCAATACATAGTTTTCCTGGGCTGTTAAATCTCATTTTAATACTTATCAGAGTATTCATTAATAAATTTTCCCCACCACTTAAAACATTGCATGTTTTCCAGCACAGAGCACCTGGCAATTCAAGCAAACATTTTTGTTGTCTGAAACTGTAAGACATCCACTTTGGTTTTGACCATCATGGGTATGAAGTGCTTCTCTGAACTGGAGTAAACAAATAAACAAACCACCAACAACTGTCTTATGTAGAAAATATTTTACATTGTGACATTGTTCTTTCTCTGTAAAAATGTTTATAAAAAACAGTAGGAGGTGCACATAAATGATCAAATTTGTAATAAATCTTTTGTGAGCACGGCTGATATGGCTCATCAGAACATCTAATGTTAGTTACCCCTAAGCACAGGTATGCTTATAGATAAGATGAAAGCAGACCTTCTTATTAATCACACTGTATATCTGACTCCTGCTCCTTTCTTCAGTCTCAAAATCAACTCCATCTGGTTCTTACTGTTTAGTTGTTCAGCTTACCTTTCACAATGAAATATGCTTACTGTTGCAGAAGCAGGTCCCATGTGATTAAAATTATTAGGTAAAACAGTGGTTGCTTAAGTCTGGAATCACCTAACCATAAAAAGCGTGATCAGCCACAAAATGAAACTGAGGACCAAATCTTCCCTGAGTGTAAATTGGCTGGACTCCAGCTGATTTCAGTGGAAGGTATTGAAAACAATGTTCTGGGCCACCTTTCTTTATGTTAATACTTTATGAAACACATCAAGCAAGATGCCAGGACAATGCTTGTATAAGTAAGAAACAATCTCATCATATTATAGGCTAGTCCTGGGTTTCTCGTCTGCTGTGGAAGGGCAAAGACCTAGGTAGCTAGAAGGGAATGACCCTGCCTGTGTTAACTAACACAAACCAAAACAAAACAAAACCTGCCACTCTCTCTGGGGTGCCCAGTTTATTTAGAGGGTGCTAAGTCAGATTCAGTTCAACAGACTGCAAACAATATCAAGACAACAAAAGCAATGGAGCAAAGCAGCTTTCTACGTTTTTTGGTCAACTTCTTTCTTTTATTGCCATGACGGTGTTTCCATCCTTTACAAATTTTTGGTCTCAGCTAAACTAAGCTGCGTTCATTGCCAAGTTTGTGAAACTCTTTGTGGGTATCTAACCCAGTAAAAAAATCATATTGCTGAATAACTGTGAGATAGGAACAATCCAGGGAAGCTGGGATATGGTAGGATCTCTTCCAGGAAGGACTCACATTTAAGTTATGATGTACAAGTAGGACCTGGCATTTTCCTGTGGTGTGCTTTGTTCTTTTAAGGGTTCATTTTGGAGCTGCTATGACACCTCTAGCACAAATGCTCACTGCAGCCTTGACACAGATGGAGGTAGGCAGGGCCTGCTCCGGCTCATGCCAGCAGGCTGTGATACTTGGAAAAACATTGGGACTCTGTGTCTGGAAGGGGCTACCCAGACCATCAGGTCCCCACCACAACAGTCACAGGCTCAACTGAGACAGGGTCCCCCCAAAAATGTTGACATTTTCCCTTTGGCGAGAATGCCAACTATGCACGCTTATGTCACTGGAATGACTAAACAGATTAAAATACGACAGCTACAACCTTTTCTCTTTTACAGCTTGAGAACTACATTGTGGAAAACATGAAATCGGAGATGGTGCAGCTGCAGCAGAATGCTGTGCAGAACCATACCGCCACCATGCTCGAGATAGGGACCAGCCTCCTCAGCCAGACAGCAGAGCAAACAAGAAAACTCACGGATGTTGAAACCCAGGTAAGTTCCCAGAGTGGTTTTCTAAAAGCTGTTAATTGCAGAGAACTTTTTGCATCCTCTTTCTTTTCTAATATATCACCACACAAAACATTTCAACACAGGGCTCCAGGAAACATACACACTGTTTCTTGGTACCAACAGCGGTGATGACTGACCCTTGTTATCTGTCTTTCTTCTAATTTCATTTGGTTAGTTCGTTTAGCTCTGTGTGTGCAAGGCAGGCAGGACTGTCCAGAAAACTAAATCAGCATTTTACTTCAAACAGAACAGCTACCAACTGTGAGTGATACAAGTGTCAAGCTAAATAATAAGTTTGGGGCTAAACCAGAGCCTTTGATCTCCATTGTTTTTTGCTTCTTTGCTATTACAATAACGTTTATTTTCTATAATATGTTTCCAGCTATTTGAAACATAGCAAAGAGAGAAGGACAAGCATCACCTTCTTTACAAAACACTGTGTATTTGTTATTACTGTTAAACTGTCTAACATCACATGAATTGAAAAAAGCCATCTCCATATGATTCCTAGCACTGAAATCGCTGTTGTGATTGAAGTGACAAGAGTATCACTGTCATACACAGTACAATTTCATACTGGGCTTATTGCAAAGATATGGACTACTTTTTGCCTTTTGAATTCTTTTTATCAGTTTAATGTGCCTATTTGTTTTCCTTATTTTTGCTGACTTCCTCCTGATCTTCTAGCATGTGGTGTATTACCAGCTTCACTGCATTTGCTGTTCATTTAGAACAGTGGAATTAAAGTATTGCATCTATTTGGTTTGTTCTAGTAGCCTATGTACTTCTTGAAAGACCATATTTTCTGTTCTAATGTCCTTACTCATGTCTACAGTACCATTACCAAGTTTTTACATAATTGCATTACAGTACACTGAGAAACAACAATAATTATGAAAGACAGATACACTGTCTTACATGGGTTCTTTGGACCTTTTTTTCTACATCTTGGTTAATAGATCAACATTCACTTGTAAATGTGATCTCAAATGAGCACAGTTTCTAAAATATAGTATATTGACTTATGAAAATGTTGGGGAAAATTTTTAATTCAGTATCAGCAGAATATCTAAATGGAAACATAAAAGGTGAAGACCCATGGACTTTAGTATCCTACGTTCAGTAAAGAAAAAGGTGTAGGAACTCTTCTTATATCCCCAAAGACCTACCTAGGTGTAAGTGTTGAGTACTCATTCACGGTTTCCTCCTTTAAGCAGGTAAGGGACAAAATGTGCATTGCCTCTGTCTTACTTTGAGGAACCACTTTAAAGTAGAGGTATCACTAGCAACTGCGTGAAGGAGTTGATAACTTCCTCCTTCTATACGTATTGCTGAAGAATTTAAGAGTTGTTCAAATATCAATGGGAGTGTCTCTTCCTTGTCGCAGTACTTCCTCTGACTTTTGGCTCAGTGGTGGCATTTCCCATCTCCCCTCTTTCAGCAGTATGAAAAAGTCTCTGTAGTCCCTGGTTCTACCCTCAGTCAGAAAGGAGCGGTGCAGGTGGCTCAAGAAAATCAAAAGAGGCTGCTCTTGGCAGTGATGGAGGTATCTAGCTGCATGGCAGAGAGTTGAAGGTCTGTAGGATACAAGGACGAGAAAGACAGGCCAGGATCTCATGCCTCTAATAAAATATACTCATACCAGAGTAAAGGAGGAGTCTGAAGGACGGAAGATAGAACCTCCACCTCCTTAAAATCTCACTGTCCCCTCCCAATTCCTGATCCATCCAAAGTCCCACTGATTCTCTTTAGGCTTTCTTCTCTACCTGAAGCTCTGCTGATATTTTGTAGGCTGCTCCACAGATGTGTCCTCTTTGGAAATGTCTTGATACTTTCCAGCCTTCTTACCCCAACCTTTGTAATACACCTTCAATTTCTGCCAGGTGCTTCTGAAACTGTGGTGATGCCTCCTGGCACTTCCACATGTATCCATCTTGAAAAACAGAACAGCTGCATACTGATAATTTCCAATGTTTTCAACATTTGTACCTTTAAAAAGGACAACTTAAGTTGCTCTGTGAATGCAACAATTTCAAACAAATATAAGGCATTGGATTGAGTTTGAGAGCCATTCTCTTTGCTTTATGTTCTATAACAAATTCCTATCAGGCATGCATGTGAAAATGTTATCATGTAATCCTATGATGATACTGATAAATGTCCTTCCAATAAAGGTCTCATAAGTTTCATTAAAGAGGCATCATTTTCAGTTCCAGAAGTGGTTGCATCTCAGCTGCTGTGTGCACACATGTCTACAAAAACTATTTACACACACTCCTTCAGGCTCTGTGTAATGAACAACAATATCCCAACAAAATCAACAAACACTTATTAATAGTAGTGCTTTAATTCTTAAAAGCATTCTGTTATTTCCACTTTTAAACTATTTTTTGTTAGAATCTATTCTCTTTTGTCTAGTTAAAAGACTTCTTTCAGTCTGATGTACTTAGTAGAACTTGTGTTATTGATACAGACCACCACTAAAGTGAAAGGCAACTGCATAAAGCAATGTTTAGTATCACAGCCTTCATCTTAAAAAACTGTGTAAGAGTGCAAGTAGTGATAACATAAGCAGACACCAGACTTCTGCCAACACTGCAAAAGAGAGAACTCAGGGGACAACTAAAGTAGGAGCTTTACTTACAAAACAGAGGATGCAACACTTTGACTTCAGTCCAAGTACTCTTGCACTCTTCTGGTTTAAGCATGCTTTGTAGAAGTGCATGTTTGAGGCATGCCTCTTGTTCATTCTATTAAAATGAAGCTTATTTGGCAGTCACCTTTCCTGTTTCTGCCGGCCTAGTATTATTCTACAGTAAACAGGGTGCCAGAATATCAGCTGGTACATGTCAATGTAACCTGATTGAGTTCATTTGCACCAGCTGAGCAGCTGAGATTAAAAAAAGGGTTTAGAAACAATTTTTTACAAATCATCAAATCAGAATGAAATGGTTGCATTATGTTGCTATAACAACATAACCAGGACAATATAAACATTAATGCTCTTAATTTATCCTTAAGGTGCTAAATCAAACATCCAGACTTGAAATTCAGCTACTGGAAAATTCACTGTCAACATACAAGCTAGAAAAACAGCTTCTACAACAGACACATGAAATCCTGAAAATTCATGAGAAAAACAGGTAAGAATGAGTAGTTGGTCTCTTACACTGTTTCTCTGTTCATCACAAAATGGTCTATGCATAATTTGTTCTAAGCAACTGATGAAATGGAAAAAGCAAATACAGTCAGTGGAAAGTATAGGTAATATTTATGAAATGGCTAAAAGAGCTAGGGTGTGACCTTACACTATTAGTTCCTGTAGGATAAATGTAAGTTGTTTTTTACCACTTTTCATATGCACTGTAAGTTTACATCTCAGTTTGCTTCATAACTTAGTCATATGACCACTGTTCCTGCTACTGAAAAGCATGGGGATAATTTGTATAAGCACTTTCAAGTAGAAAAATATTAATAATAAATTATGAGATTATCAACTACCTCAAAGTGCATAAGAAACAGAAAATCTTGAGCAATTCATCTCTAATTTTAATAGATACAATGATCTAACATGTAGAAGGATCTCTCTTCCTCTGGACTCAATTGTATATAGCATACTTGGAGCCATGCTCCATTTAAAGAATAAGTGAACAGTAAATATTTGGGGTTTATGCTGAAATTGAAGAAAAATTGTTTAGCAGCACATAACTTTTTAAGCAGTGAAGTGACAGTCAAGTAGAAGTTCCAGTGTTGTCCCTTTCTGTGCTACACAGAAATACCTGTCTCTCTGTGAGGGACTCGGTACCTGAAGTCACTGGATTTAGCAATCCAGTCTCTCAGAGAGCATGTGTGGTAGGTAGACCTTGTCCAGCTGCCAAATGCCCACCCAGCTGCTCTCTCACTCCCCCTCATCAACAGGGCAGAAGGAGAAAATATAAGGAAAAACTGTGGCCAAGATAAAGACAGGGAGATCACTTACCAGTTACTGTCATGGGCAAAAAAAAGCCTCATTTATTGCCAATTAACAACAGTGTAGGGTGGTGAGAAACATAAACAAAACAAAAAAGACTTTTCCCTCCTAACTCCCCTTCTTCCAGGTTCAACTTCATTCCTGACTCTTCTACCTGCCCCCCTCCCTGAGCAGTGCAGGAGGATGAGGAATGAGGGTTGTGGTTAGTTCACAACACTTTGCAACTCCTTCTTCCTCACACTCTTTCCTTCTCCAGTGTGCTTCTTTCCCATGGGCTGCAGTCCTTCGGGATAAGATTGCTCCAACGTGGGCTTTCCACAGGCTGCATCTTCCTTCTGGGCATCTCCACCTGCTCCAGCATGGGGTCCTCCATGGGAAATACCTGCTCCACCATGGTCTCTCCCATGGGCTGCAGGGGAATCTCTGCTCTGGTGCCTCCTCCCCTCCTTCTTCTCTGTCCTTGGTGTCTACAGCATTGTTCCTCTCACTTTTTTCCCTCACTCCTCACACTGTCATATGGTGGTTTTGCCCTTTCTTAAATACATTACCACAGAGGCACCACCACCCTGGCTGTCAGGCTCAGCCGTGCCCTGCGGTGGGTCTGCTGAGGCCAGCTGGAACCGGCCGTGTCCAGCACGGGGCAGCCCCGGCCTCTCCTCACACAGACTGGCATGGCAGCCCTCACTGCCCAGGCCTGGCATCTGCACTCAGAGCCATTTTCCTTCTTGGCTGCCTTTCTAGAGACCTAAGGCTCATATTCCCGCCTCTGTAACAGCCAGGTTTAAGCAGGGAGGACAGAGTGCTTTCACTCTGCAGCTTCACTCTCAGCTCCCTTCTAGAAAGAACAACTGTGAGGTAAGTCTGACTAGGTTTAAGGATTTTATTTTCTCTATCTACATTTGTCATTGGAATAAGGCAAACAGCTTTAAAAGTGAGGTAGTTACTGAAGCATCCTGTACAAGCTTTAGTGGACTGTGCCAAAAAAGGCGGCATGACTCTGGTGCTGCTGGACAGGAATCAGCAATTGAGGCGGGAAGACCTTGCCCAGGGTTATACGTGAGGAAGACTAACACCACAAAAGGCAAGGAGCTACTGTGAAAAGAAGGCAAAGAACCAGACAATGATGAAAAATAGAAAATATTGTTACAGATAAATGTGTTTGCTAAATGTGGCTAGTTGCAAAGCTGGTCAAATAATATATCATTATTGCTACTGGTTATGAAAACCAATTTAAAGTATTTAATCTAGCAACTGTTTATAACCAGTAATTCCAGCAGATGTTGTTTTGGAGAATTTGGATTACACTGAAACTCTTGAACTCCACAGATTTTCCTTGCTCAGTTGGAAATATGAATGAATTAGTGTGGGATTAACTTTGACTTCAGCCATCTCAAAATTATTCACCTAAACTCCGTGTGTGGGCTCTCCCTGTAGGCCACAGAGAGAGTAGGCATGTGCAGGAGGCAGTTCTTTCTACATATTTTACAAACCTATTTCAATCTGGGATTAACCCAAGCATTGGTTAAGTATATAAATACTTGCATTTTTATCTGCTGCAATCTGGTTAGCAACAAAGTTTTATTGGCCGCTTAGGAGATTGAGTCTTGTGTACTAAATAATCTCAGTTTATTTATTTATCTTAGCTATGTGTCAGGGTGTAAAACCTTCATGTCAGTAAACAAATAAGTTTTACTTAAATTGACCTTTGACTTGGCTGACATTATGATGAAATGGTCTGTGACATGACAAAAGGATCTGTCTTTTTTTTTTTTTCAGAAGAAAAGGAGGGGTATGTTAAAAAGCACACTTTATACCCAACTGTTTCTCTCAGAAGTATAGTTGTATGTGGATAAATGAAAAAGCACAAGGACTTTCATCTTCTAATGAAGCAAGAACCTGGCATATACTGTCCAGGTTCTGTTACTCTCTCCTTGCGAGTGATAAAGTTAGGGAGAGGGCAATATAATGATTACACTAAACCAGGGATCATCAGCTCCTGTATCATCATCTACTCCTAACAAAGAACTGCATAGTTGTGGCCTTGTAGGTTCTGATCCTGAAATCAGTTATGTGTGTGTCAAGTTCACTATGGGACAAATTTTGGTGATCTCAGCAGATCCTGTATTTCTTGACATGCTAATGATTTTTAGCTTGCTTAACTTTAAACAGTACTTACAGATTACCCATGAGGCTACATTCAGTAGCTATTTGCAGTTATAATATCTTCATTCCTCTCCATATCACTTTCAGATCAATAAAATAGAGAAAATTTCTTTTATCCATGTTGCCTATGTGGACTGAAAGCTTTTTTGGAAAGGGCCTTTTGCAGTACGTGTACCCCACAATGAGAACCAGTGTAGGAACTATTACAATTGCAAAAATAATCAAAACAGATGGTGTACTGTGGACAGATAATTTCTTTCTCTGTGCTAAAATTTCCTCTATATAAAATAAAATTAATGATCTTAATCACTTTCAAAGAACTGTATTTTGGATGAACGTAATGAAAAATCTTATAGTAATAATAACTGATCATCGATGAACTACAGTAGCTTTTTTATTTTTATATATTTTTATATTTTCCTCAAATAAAATGAACACTGCATATCAACAGGGGACCAATGCATGTTCTTTAGACTGGAAATGTATCTATTCTTGGTCTTTCTCTACTTCCTGCCTGTGCTGGGAAGAGTGGCCAATCTTTTCTTTTTATCCCACTGAAGTGAAAGCTCTTCCATGGCATAAGTAGAGTCACATTTGCCCCAGAATATGTTTCTATAGAGTGCTGTCATGCCATAAATAATTTAGTTTTGTGGGTTCCCACCCACTATAATGTAAGTGGTAGTTTCTTCCATTGCCACTTTTTCTCCCACAAGAGCTTTCTAAAAACTATTTTGATTTATCCTTGAAAGATTTCCTTGCTTAATTGCCTTTATAAGCCCTCTTTTTTTCTCCAGAGTGTACCAGCTGCATTTTACTTATTGTGTGCCATTTGTTTCCATATGCAAGTGTGAAAACAACTTTTTATTTACTCAAATGAAATGAATGAGGAAAAATACAATGGAATTCTGGATCTTCCAGCAATAAATAGTGGAAGTGAAATTTAAACATAAAATCTGACTTGAATTTGCAGACAATCAAACTACATTAACACATTCAGTACAAGAAGTGTTGTATTGTATGAAAAGTGAGGACTCAAAAATTATTCTTGAATTTCCATCTGCCTGTGTGAAGGATGGGGAAACACAATATGCCTGATGAGTTTTATTTGCAGATTTCGTACATACTAAAAAGATAAATCCAGATTTTTCACTTCACTTTTGTGATTTCAATGGAGTTATCTTTTCACTGGTATAAAAAAATGGGCTTACTGATGCTAAGTGACCAGTTACATTACTAGCCTTGAGAAATACGGAGACACGTTTTTATATTTCCTTAAACTGATCAGACAATATCAGACCACCGAAGTATGAGTGGTCAGTACCTAACAACATAAGGAAAATTTCACTCACGTAAAACAAGTACAGAGAAGCTGTGTCAATGAGGAAATGCCATTCTTGCACTGCAAACTAAGCATTTAAATCCTCTGTTTGTCTTCCCATACATACATTATCAAGAAAAACACATGTATACAGCCGAAGATTTTTTTGCTAGTGTGACACTACTTGTCTTTATTTATTGAATAGCTCAACAAAGTAAATGTTTTATCTGTATTTTTAATAAATCCAGATTTTTGAAAAGATTATTTTAATGCAAAAGTTGTCCATCTCTAAGATCTGGTCTATATCCTGTTCTCACATGTCTAAACTGAGGCCTCTGAAAACAAAGATAAAAAAACCTCTTAAACTGCTGTGGTCTGGAATGGATTAGTGAATAAACTACCTACCTTATAAGGCAGATTGTCTAAACCAGACTTTCCTTCCTCCCCAGAGAGCTACCAGAGTGCTTTCTATATGTTCTACTTCAGCACCTTTCAAAATGACAACAGCTTTCATTGGAAGTCATTCTTTGACTTCTGTATGGGTCTTCTACCCTCTCCAGTGTTATCAGAAGGCTTTTTCTGAATCAGCTGGACACAGCACAGTTGCACCGAGGCATCCCACTGGCTTAAATCCTGACAAAGTTAACAAATAATTTGCCTGGTCGAAAATAGATTCCTAGCCTCGCCAAGATCAGTAGGTTAGATACTGAGACATGGTTAACCTTTAGGAAAATTAAGTCTGTCTGTGTTTGGGAGGTGTGTGTTTGTTTTTAATTTAATTGTCTTCTAGATAATGACTACAAAGAGTCATTTTCCAATGGATAAGACTGGTGTTTATCCATGTTAGCCACAACATTTGTTTCTCCACAACTTGATTCTGTTCCCCAAATGCCTGATGTGTTTCCCCAGCTGAAGGCTACAATTATAAATAATACATATACATATGTGCATGTGTATGATTATATATATATATATGTATACATCTGATGCTTCTAGTGAATGGTGATTTATTTTTATTGTGAGTGTTTTAGTTCTCACGACTGCTTCATCTGTCTGGGTCAGTAATGTTGTCAAACATATAGGAATTTCAAACATATAGGAAATGTATAGGAATTTCAAATGTATAGGAAATTTATATGGTAAACTTACTGTAAGAAAGCCAGTCAATACATCATGCCCATAACATTTTACTGGAAAGTGTTATAAAAGAATGTTATATAACAATTTCAGTCATCTTTTACAGATTGTTGGATTAATTGGTATAGAGACAGCCTTCTTTTTGTTTTCTTTAATATTTTATGTCAGCAATAGTTATCAATGAAACCTAGTAGAAATACCTTCATTTTAACTCTGTCTTCACAATGCCTCTTTAAAAAATTGAGAAAATATCTTTACCAAGCATTCAGCAAAATTATTTCTTCATGGTACTTGTCTGTTAGAAATTGTCTGATGTCGCAAGGAAAAAAGAGAGAACAGAGTGGTCTCACAACTGTTAAAAAAAAATCTAAAAAACTTTGTAATGGGTTTCAACCTGTTTCAAGATTTTTTGATGGGGTTTCTAGCAATTATTTTTTTTTAAATTTAAATGAGCTATAATAAATATGAATGTAACAATACAAATGAAAAATTCTGGCCTCATTGATGTTAAAGGCCTTAAGAGCAGCTTTTCTCATGCTGTTTAAGGATTTCTTCCTTTTGGAACAGGCCAGTACAGAAATCCCCAGTCTATGTGAAGTTTTTGCTTTTGTTCATTTGGAGCTTTGACCAAAGGTTTCTCACTGCTTCTTAGTAAAACATAATGAATGTTTTGGATTTCTCCCGGGAATACAGGGAGTGGTCCTATCCTCAGGACTTATTCTTATCTCTTGTAGATTTATGGATATAGAAAAATCATTGCATAAATGCATATGCGTTCCTTAAAATAGCTTAGCTTTTATAATAACAGGACTTTTAATCTACATAGAAAACTGTAAAAGAACCATGTGCTGTGACACTCCGATCTTTCCACCACATGTTGTTGACACACCACTCATAAATATTAGGATGTATTATTATTAAAGCTGTAAAACATATGCTTCCTGTCTGCCTCTGTAGACACCAAACTGGGAAGCTCTAAACATTGTCAGCTTCTTACTTCTTGCTTGACATGGCCAGTGTTGCTACAAATAAGACTGTCAACACTGTGGGTTCATTTGCTATGGTCTTAGGAGGGCTATGGTGGGAAACAAATAATGCAATGCACAAATTGTGGCTCTCAAAGGTTCTTTCTTTTACATGAAATCATAGAGATATGGAAATCATTTAGATGTGGACATGCAGATAGGATGTTGTGGAATTAGGGAAATGACATGTACTGTACTCAGATATCAACAATGATAACAGGAACTTTTTTTGTCTCTACTTACCATTTAACTATAAAGCAATATTCTAGCTTCGAGAATGGCATCTTCTCTTACATTGACAATATGCATTTTTGATGGACCATAAGATGTCAGACTGGGATGTAGCCACACCTAGCACCCATTTGATCACAGATTGTGCCCAGGGCTCACCTTGTTCCTATCCAAAGTGCAATGATATAAGTTATAGTCTATCAGAAAAGTTAAAATTTAGAATCAAAATGAGCATTTCAATAATTTCTGTGAAAATATGGACAGAACTGATAAAATTCACATAGAATATTTTTTGAACAGTATTTTATGAGTAAAACCAGATCCATCAGAACATTTTCAACCACTTCTGCCTAGCAAAACTAATTAGTCTGCTCTTCTGCATAGCAAAGCTCAAAGACTTCCACATAAATATTTAAAAAAAATAATCCATGCGAGTCTAGAGTATAAAGGCATTGTATTTAATGTTAGAGGTCAAATGATGAAAAAAATAAGCTACAGGTCTGATAAGGTGTTAAAATAATTTATAGTCTTGGGCTTCAAAATCCGTACTTTGTTTCATATTGAAACTTACTATCATCCTACTCCAGTCTACTAGATCTTGTTATGCTTTTGTTACTAATTAATGAGCCTTTTAGAATGACATATCATGTTTCCTATGGTGTTTGGGACCCCGTGAAAAAGTGTTTTCCCTTCCCATCTTTTCTTCCCCTGGTCCTTTTACCCAGATCCTTCTAGTTTTCACAGAAATAGATATGTTGATATTACAAAGTATATTTTATTCAGTATCTTTGTAAGTCCCACATTTATAACATTTCACAAAGAGATTTGCTGTTTGGTTTCTTTTATATAAAAAAAAAAGTTTTATATTACTCTAGCTTGTACAGCAAATCCAGGGACTGAATTTAATCTTTGCATTGTTATCATTTGTAACAGCTTATATTAAGGCTCCGTGATATCTAGTGGAAACAACCCCATATGGATTTTATTACATTCTTCAGTTACATTAAATGACCTGAAATTATGCAGGCATTTTGCCACTGATCTATTATCCAGAAGTAAAAACAAAGGTGGGGGGAGAGTGCAAATAAATAAAACCTTAGACTGTCCTGAACAGGAAGCAGTTTGTTGGCAAGTGTGTAATGACCAGTTTGTTTACAGGCATAAGAAACACCTACTTTGGCCTATACAGTAGAATTACTGAATAGAAAGTATCAGAGGGATTGAATTCATTTCTTTATCTAATATTAATAAATTCTTTCTGCTAAACTCCCACCCCAGCATCAAAGCACTGGCCTGAAAAAACTTCTTGTTCACTATTGACAGATACTAGCTGTCTTTTATGTCTACAACTCCTCTACTCTTCCAGATATAATCTGATATGCCTTTTGTCTTTGTAAATTGTACACTTGCAACTCAGAACAGAGAGAGGTACTAGAAAAAGAATATTAATCAAGCAAAAGTGTTTCCATACATGTGTAAAATTATTTATGAAAATTGATGTAAGCGGGCTGCGTAGTATGATGCTCAACAGTTTTCTGTATGAGTGGCCTTTTCTGGACAAGAAAAGGGGGGGCGGGATGTATATATATATATGTATATATATGTGGACTCAAGGAAAACAAGGGAATCCTACTTTAAAATGCAAACTTCTGATTTATCTTTTGGGGAAACAGTATTATTCTTAATGTGAAAACAGATACCACTCATCTGATGCACAATTCCTTTCCCAGCTTTCCCTCTTCAGTGCCCTGCTCTTCTCCCTCCTTTGCCTAACTTAGGCTTTTCTGACTGAACTTCTATATACAAATGTGTTACTGGCCCTATGGTCATGCACTTGGATGGTTGTAACAACTAGATATGCAGTTCTGTCCACTTTAAGCACTACAGCGTGCAAACATTACAAAATGGAACCTTGGAGATCAGTTATATTTGGGTACTTGATAATCAGTGGGCTGAATTAGCAGATGTGATTTTTTTAGAATAAATCATTTATGTACTGAACACTATGGTGAAAAATAAAATAGTTCTCTTTTCTGTATTAATAAATATGTTGGCATAAAGAAGTATCTACTAACTGTTTTGTTTCATTTTAGTTTACTTGAGCACAGAATTTTAGAAATGGAAGAAAGGCATAAAGTGGAGCTGGACACTTTGAAGGAGGAAAAAGAGAACCTACAAAGCTTGGTCACACGACAAAGCTACATAATCCAGGAACTAGAGAAGCAGTTAAACAAGGCAACAAGTAATAACAGTGTCCTGCAGAAACAGCAGCTTGAACTGATGGATACAGTTCACACTCTGATCACCCTCTGTTCCAAGGAAGGAGGTAAGAAAGCAGTATTATAAAACATTAGAAGTACTAGGAAATTTATTCTGAAGCAAGTCCTGAATTTTTGGAAAGGCAGAACTTAATGAGCTTATTCCAAGAAAGAAAAAAGACAGTATAATTGAGGACAAAAGTGCTGATGAGAACCCACAAATCAAATAAGGTTCAGACAGTGCTGAGGCCAATCCTTGACTAACAGTCATATTTGATTTTTTGAATTCAATATCATTGAGTTGTTATACCTTGACCATAGCTAATATAGGCCATAATTCCATTGACTTCATGTTAGCAATACTGCTCTGTTCCTCTGAGCATCTGCCTCCTGCTGGGAGTAATCCAACCAACTGTGGATGTTAACTTTACAGAAGCCTATATCTAATTTAGTCTAGACTTCCTTTAAAATCATTGGGGAGAACAGGGTACTAAAAGAAGGAAAGTAACCCAGAACTTTATACATATATATGGGTTGTAACATTGCTGAACTTGGATGTAGACACTTATGGTGCTGTAGACAACCAAAAGAAGAATCTCTTCTCTTGAATGAGATTTTATTTATAATGCAGCACCATTTTTCTTCCTTCTGCCTTGCTGGATTTTGGTCCTGGGTGCATTAGAGATACTACAAGCACAAAAGGTGGAAATAACATCCTTTGGAAGAAGGGGTTGACAAAGACTCTCGGACAATTCTCCTCAAGTCTGTCTGTCTCAGTAAACAGATTTCTTACAGAGACTGAGTAAGAAATTCAGGTAGGATTTCAATTTTCTAATGTTACAGACACTGCAGAATGTCTGGAAAGAAATTCCTTTCATCAAAACTAAAGAGAGATGGGTGAATGGAGACCACTGTAAAGGACAGACATGGGACACTGGAAAGAACAAATTGGTAACTACAAAAAACAAGGCAAAGTCATACAGAAGAGAGGGAAGAAGAAATATAAGGGAGAATATAGGAGAAAAGGCATGTGCTAAGAAAAAAAGCTGAAAGAAGATTAACAGCTGTGCCTGGTATAGCATGCAGAGGGTTAAAAATACTGGGAGAAAGAAAGGTGAGGAAATAAAATAATATCCATCTGGGAAGAATCCATAAAAACCCTTCTGAGAAAGGGTACAGGGTAAACTTAGAGAGAAACTATACCTGTGTGAGTTGTGCTAGTCATTCAGTGAGTATGGAAAGAGATCTATGTGAGGTTAAGTACCAGCAGTCTGAACACTCTAGCATATTTGCTCATTGCAATTCTAGATCTCCAAGTGCCATAAATTATCTAAAAAACAAAAAGCAAAAAAAACCCAAACAAAACCCCCAAGCAACAAGCCTGTCCCCCCAATAAAAACCTCGTCACCTGTATCATTCATAATTCAATACTCTGTTTAAGAGGCAGAAGACATATTAGATCATTCAAACTATTCAGCTTGAGGCAGTGTGAGTTTGCTCTCTACTATATATTCCCATGCAACTTGTGTGGCTTAAATCTAAACTGCTCCAGTGACAAGGATTACATCTCTTCATCTGGAAGTGTTGCATGCTTGGGCCTGTGTTGATAGACTTTTTTTTAAAAAAACCCTTTTTTTCCCCCTCATGTTCATTCTAAATGTTCCCTTCTGCTTACTCTGTTATATAGTTCCCCAGCATTTTGAATTAAATAACATCCATCATAGTAGGCTGTTCTCATATCAGTATAGAAACATTGTGATGCAATGCAAATCCTTTATTATGTTTTGTGTTCTTTTGGCAAAGAAACCTGGCAAAGCTGTGTTCAGAGTGTTCTAATAGAGCTCAGGAGTACTTTAAAATTAATATAAAAATGAAAGTTATATTATTCTCATACAGAGATATACTGCAAGTTCTTTTTAAGGTTAGAAAGATTTTCTAACAATTTTGAATTTGAGTCAAAGAAAAAAAAACCCAACACAAACTAACCAACATTTTTCCTAAACTTAGTTTCCTCAGCTGTTTCTTATAAAAGCTTTGAGTGAGGATTACAGAAGTGGATGTTTCAAACTGGGCTCCTGGGTACAAATTCAGGTGCCTGAAAACATGAATTTTCAGCAGTTCCTTTACTTCTGAGAAACTGGAAATAAAAGATGCCCAGCACAGTGAAATGCATAAATATAATTTTAATAGCCTAACTCAAACACTTGATTTTGGACTTCATTACCTTTTGCGTATTAACATGTTCAGAATTTTCCTTGGATACCTTTTTTATTTAAAGAGAATAATTTAAAGAGAAATAATTGCAGAAATGTTTCCACCTACTGTCTGTTTAAGTCTAGCTGACCAACATTTTTTGTAAGTATATGCACAGCTGAAAAAGGAGCCAGGCAGTTTAAGTTAAAATAATAATATTATCCTGGAGCACAAGACTACTATAATGAAGGCTGAATACTAAAGCATTTGGTTGTACCAAAAATTAATACCAGCTTCAGTCTGTGCAAATATATGTTGAAGATGGAAAAGTATGCATACTGGGAAGTACCACTGGAGCTACTCTAAATTCACACAAAAATATGAAGTTTAGATAGTCTTACATAAGTCTTTTTGCACTAATTTCAAAACATAAAATATACTGTGAGAACTGGTGTTTATTGGGAGATAGAGAATAACAAAATGTGATACATAAATCAGTGACACTCCTTCTGTCTTATACTTTGGTAAATCTCAGTCATCTAATTTCATAAGGGATATAGCAGAAGTGGAAATGGTCCAGGAAAGAATAGGACAATGGAAATAATTAGAGACGTGGAACGATTTCCATATGAGGAGAGAGAGCTGTAACATACAGAACTATTAGACAGGAAAGAAGGTATGTGGTATGCTGTTATGGAAGTATACAAAATAACTAATGGTAGGAAGAAAAGGAACAGCCAGTAATATTGAGACATATTTTCTACTGATGAAAGGGAGTACTTAATCAAGTTAAGTAAATGTTGCTAGATATCATTGTGATTGATAATGATTTTTGAATTTTGAATTTGAAATTATTCTGAATTTGAAATTGTTTTGGTTTTGAATAGCAAAGGATGGGTCCCCTTAAAAGCTTCATGCTTTCAACTAGGGACATTCATCATTGAAAGGAAGCACAACCTAGGCAAGGCATCAAATCTAGAAGGACAAATTGTCAAAGATGAGTAATTTCCTAAGGATGAACACAGAAGTTGAGCAGAATTATAAAGTATGTCTAAATCCTGTGGTTATTTTGAGAATAGCTTTAAGAACCTGTGTTGGCTTTTCAACCATAAATTAAAAATGTAAGTCCATATATTTTATATGTATGTGTATATATTTTAAAAACTATTATCTGTATCAAGAAACGTAAAAATCTGCCCCAGGATATGTTGCAGAGAGGAAAATTATCTTCCTTCTTGAATAAGCCATAGTATTCAGGATTTTCCAATTTGTGAAAGTGAAATTATTATTTTATTACTATATTTTATAAAATAATAATAATACAGCTAAACACCTTCATTTGAAACCAAGCTGGTGCTAACCACTGCTTGTTGATTACAAAACATGAGATAAATTTCCTCCAGTAATGCCATAATCACATCAGAAAATTTATTTTTAGGTTAATTTAAATAAGTCAGGAAACTTTCAGAAGTTTGCCTGCTAGGAGCCTGTGAATAATATAGATGAACAGTGTAGAGATAGAGGGCTGAACAGAGACTGCTTTTGTTTAGTTTTACACTCTGAGAAGCTTAGCTAACATAGTCCCTAGTACTACATGATAACTCTAAAAAATCCGCTTTGGTACTTCCACCCTGGCTAGACAATCTTTAGGAGGATTTCTGAAGAATATAAAGGCAAATGAGGAAGAGAGAAAAATGTAAAAGCCACTCAAAGGATAAATTTTTAAAATATATATGGACCTAAATACAAAATCCAGATCCCACTTTCAGTGTCAGTTTCGGTACAGATCAGTTTTGGGATGGGACCCACCTGTAAAACTTGGAATTGTTTGTGAGTTTGGCTTCCAAAATACCACCCACCCCTGTCCCAGTGTGAGCGATTCCAGGATTTCAGTTGCATGTAATAGTTAAAATAGACTCTCTAATAGGTCACAAAGCCTACAGAGAGTCAAATATATGCAGGATACCATGGGGACTCACATGTCTCCATTTTGGCCTGTGTCTATGGCTAAATAGATTTGTCACATTGTCTAAGTATTTTTTAGGCAGGGGCGACAACATTGGCAGCGGCTGCCAATAAATTTCTGTGATAGAATGTCTTAAAAAGCAGCACTTTCAGGCACTAGCCTTCCAAATGAAATGATTGTTCAGTATGGTGAAAATTTAAAGTAACTTTTAACAATTAAGTAATCTCCAAATTAAAATATAGATAAACGCCTGAAACTTTTACTTTTCCCCAACAAAAGATGGAGAAATAGAAACATTGAGGTGAAGACTTAATTAATCTCCACAGAGATATCGCATTACTATCTCCAAGACTGTAGAAGTTCTTCACCTGGAGCAGGTAAGAGTTGGATAGGGAACACATTGTTCTTTGCAAAGATCATAAAAGATTTTGTGATTATTGTTTTCTTTAAGGTGTTCATTCCTCATACTACTTTGAGTATTATTTGTCTGAGGATGGATAAAGCATTTTGGCACATTGCTGTCACTGTCAAACAATAAATCTGTAACACAGTAAATATTTTAAATGACAGACTGTCTAAGATTCCACATCACAAAAATTACTTCTGAAAAGGATATGCAGTGCTAAGTAGAGAGTCATGTAAATATTAATCAAAGAAAAAAAAAAAAAAACCCAAACCAAACCAAACCAAACCAAGGAATACACTACAAATTATGTTAAGCAATAGATAATATCATAATCAAAGAATTGTATATAAGTTCAAACCAAGTAATTCAGAAATTGTATTGGTCCAGTGGAAAATTATGTTTCGGCCAAACACCACAAAATATGTCCAATCAAAAGTCACAAATATTTTCAAATACATTGTCTTTTTATTCCAGTATAAGAAAATAGATCTAGCCTATCTATTATGCTAACATTAATTTGCATAACTTAAGGTAGCTGCCCAAGTACTCCTACCCACAGGAAAACAGAATGTAAAAATTCAATGGGAAACTATATTTAAAAATAAACTTCTTTTCCTTTTCCTGTTTTTTATGTTGTCTGTCAGACTGCATAATAATATACCTTGTTAAAATTTTTGGTCTAAACTTAGATACTTCAGAGAACTAATGGAACAGTAGAGAAAGTTTTGTCATGAACCTGGTTTTGTGACCCCGTAGTAGGAGACAAATGAAGCATTAGCTTCCTTTTTTGAATGCTGACAAGAAGCTAAGCTTAATTCTCAAAATAATACACATATGCTAGGAATTTACCTCCCCAGAAGTGCCTATTGGGTTCATGAAGTAAATAACATGGCTAGTGGGTCTGGCATTTCTGAAAAGGTACAGATCTCCTGGTTTATGGGTAGTTTTCATGTTTTAGAAAATTATGCAGGAAAAGTAAGTATGTCCAAAAATTTATTTGAATGGAATTCATGGTTTTAAAAGGCATAGCAATTAATTTATTCAAAATATTAACAGTAAGTAGTCTATTCCACTTCTTAAACCACAGTTGTTATGATGTTAAAACTTATGCTGAAATGAGGAGAGTGAGAATAGAATGAGAACTTCAAAGAAATGACCCAAAGGTTATAGGCACAGGGGAAACTCCATTGACATAAGCAGAATTACCTCAGCAGTGATGCTGGTCTACTTCATTAGAAAGACTTCAAAGACACCTTATATAATACAAGCTAGTATTTAAAAAAAAAATACCCCAAACCTTCCACTGGAAATCCTAGGATAGAATAACAGATTCAGGTGTTCTGAAAGGTAATTTTGGTGTTTTGACTGTGTTCAGCAAGACAAGTTTTCTATATTATATTGATTCAGCCTTGTATTGGAATACAGTAACATGGATATTTAAATGTAATAGATTATAGACAGCAGTGTAGAAGAGTAAGGTTGTATGACACAGTTCTTGGTCATTTTTCTTCTGTGCTTGGAAAGAATAATACAATGTTGATGTAGAGTCCTGGTCTGGACTTCCTTTAGAGTCAAGAAAGGCTCTTTTGTCAAGTGAGTTTTCCTAGGATGAAGTGAATTGCATCTGCAAGTACCTTTTTTCTCCATATTATCTGTTAATGGGTGATGATATTAGTGCTATTTATATGATCAGAATTTACATTGGGACAGATTAATTTTATATTCTTGCTTTCTAAAACTATATAAATAACAATTCAAAATCATCATGATGTGTAACTAAAACTATTTTCATACCTTTCTCAGGCAAGTATACCTTCATTTCCAAGTTATGCTGTATAATAAAATGCAACAAAGTGTATTAAGTACACTAAAGATCAAGCCAGGCTGAGGTTTATTAGAGATTCAGCACTGAAATAAGTTAATTTGGATGTGCAACATTTGAAATTTATGTCAGTGGGAAAATATTTAAATTCTTCAAAACAGAATTGGGAATTCCCATATTTTATCCCTATTAACTTGTGGATGGCCACAGCAGGAGGTCAGTATTTATTAGTACTGAAAAATGAATATTTTAAGTACATATTTTTACATTTAAATTATTGATTTTTAATATTGAAATCAATTACCCACACTCATTTCTACAGTATATGTCAGTGCCAAATCCCTCTTCACTCTGCTTTGTGAAAAAGATACTATTCACTCACACCAAAGATATTACAGGGAATATCAGCATATATAAACCAAGTAACAACACTGTTGGTGTCACCCAAATGGCTTGTTAGTGAAAAATTTCTTTGTGTGCATACCATTCTTCAGCTGGAAACCCTAAATGCACATTAGGGTGCCTGCATGGAAAAATATAAATCACTTAAAAAAATATGGACATTAGAAATATTAAACAAAGCCAGTGGCTTAATCTGTCTTGCAGGAGTTCATGAAAGACTTCTTTAGTTCTCATCACAGTGAATGGCTGGTTACTCACAAAATTGCTGTCTCAAGCAGAAACTCTTAAGGAACTATATTGCAGCTGGATAATTAAGTGTCTTTATCTCTTTGTAAATGTGCCATAAGGCATTCTATTTCAGCTCACTAATGAGGACCACTTTATGGTATTCCTAAATGATGTCTTTCAAATGCACAGCGAATCGAAGTATTATTGTTGTTACCAGTCAGTAAGACTGGATTTATTGGGAAACAAACTTGATAACTGTTGATAATTTATTAGGTAGTAAATAATTATGCCCTTGAAAGGGTGAAAGCTTACTATGTTAATGTCATTTTCCAAGACTGAGTCAATTCCTGCAGCACTACAGGAGGGAAATTGTGTTTTAAACGCTTTATTTAATAAGTAGTTGAATAGCTTGAGTGCTCTTGCAATGCAATTGTTTGCCTTTCTTACTTCAGACTTTTAGAGGGTGTGTGGGAGAGAAAAGTAATATTCTGTTAGCTGCCAAAACATTTCTGTAAATGTTAATGTGAGGCATCTAACTGGTTACACCTTTTCTCTTTCCTCCACACCTTAAAAATATAGATCTGAAATTCTTGTATGTAAGAACTGTAGTTTTCCTAATGAATCTGAGACTGGGTGAGTTCCTAGGCTGGTAGAATCATTGTAGCCTTACTAACTGCATTTCAGCATGGCCTGGTAGTTATGCTGGATTGTATTTAAGAGAGCTTTGCACTTCCATTCAGGACTCCCACATGCAGTAGTTGGTATGGGTGCAGCCATGAAGGGATAGGGGTTGATGGCAAAGGGGCTATTTTTGCTTTTGTTGTTGTTGCTTGGAAGAAGAATCCTTTCACTTCTCCACCCAGTCTAGTGATTGTAGGGTCACAGGATGAATCATATCATTGAGCTGATTCCAGTGGAATAATAAACGTGTGTAACAAAGAAACAAACCAACAACAATAACAAAACAAGAAAGCAAGTAAACAAAACCCCCAAGCCTGACTCCCCCTTCCCCCCCTACACCAAACCAAAATACTTACTGCCAGATCTTCTGTTAGCTGATTCATTCTGTGACTGTGGAGGCAGTCTGCAACTAACAGAAATGAGAAGAGCAGCACAGCTCCTTTAAGTGACACCCTGCCATTGCACTGGGGTTTGGGTTATGACTAAGTGCTCCATTAGACATTAAAAATGTGTGAGTTTATGTGTATTTACTTATACTGTCATAAACTCTGAACTCTTCAATGAAGGCCAGCATTTTCCATTCTAATAATTCAGCAGATGAGCATGCCTAAAGGAGGAATTCTAGAGTTCTATTTTCTCCTACCTTCTAAAATACCCATGTAAGCTCAAGGTAAGCTCCCAAGGAAATCTTGAGTGAAAGACACAGGAGGGGGTACTTGCCTATTAATGGTCAAAATGAAAACAGTTTTATAAGTTATTACAAAGGAACAGAAAGGAAATCACAAAAAAATGTACCACAGTATAATTCATGATGTGCTCAAATATTGTATAAAATAGTGCTCAAATATTGTCTCAAAAAAAAAAACCCAACCCCAAAACAAAAAAAGATGGAAAAAGCTACAAAGACAGTTGATCAAAGATGTGAAATAGCATTCATTAATCATATCAGAGATACCTCAGGCACTGTAAAAGATAATAGAAGGAGAATGCAGTAGAAACTGTAGGTGGCTTGTAGAGTATGCATGCAGAATTACTTGACAATTTCAGCTAAGAATGAAGGGTCACAAGCTGAAATATACTGGTTAAAAGCTAACAATGGGAGATTGTCCTTCACATGGTACATGTATGGAGTTCCTTGGTATAGGACACTGTGAATGATTAAAATTCATATGGCTTCAAAAAAGCAACTAGAGAAATTCATGGAAGAAAATTCTTTCAAAGCCTATTAAATATACAGACATTCTATCTGGCAGAGGAAGTGCCTATGCTGTGAATTCCTGGATATGCTTGCCTGCTCTTATGCTGTTCTCCAGTTATCTGCTTTGGACATCTGCTCATACTGAAGACTTTTTTAGGGCCAGGTGTTAGCCTAGCCCTTGCAAAACCTTAGGGTCCTCCTGGGGAGGGAAAGGCCTAGAGGAAAAAGGAAATAAGGAGAAAATAAGTATTTTATGAGTGTGCAGCAAAGGAGAAAACAAAAGAGCATTGAGAGTTAAAAGATCAAGTCTGGTAAGGAAGCCTCATGACTTCTAGGGCCTCTGATGCTGAAGATGGGACACTGGAGAGGGTGGAGTGGCAATGTAACCTGGTATCCACTCTCATAACTTCATTTGGGATTAATGGCAGCCTTGACAATAAAGCTTTATAAACTACAATCTGCAAATTCATAATCTATAAACTTGATTATGGAGCAATATTTCCCAGAACAGAAAATTTTTATTCCATTATGTCAAAATGAACTTTTTTTTCAAACTTGCCTTTGGCCAGCTCTTTTTGTCAGATTCAAAGCAATCTCACAAAGAAATATTACCTTGAAAAACATTTTGGTGAATACGTACTTTGCTGGAAGAAAACAATATGTCTGAACTCCAGTCCTCAACTTTCACTCACCTCCCTAATAAACAAATGTGAGAACACCAGCATGCACAAACAAGGACTTATCTGAGAAGACTGCTGGAGTCCAAGATATCTAGATGTGGCTTTCATATTAATACCCCTCCCCCTTTTTTAAGATCATATTCAGACTTTCTGGAGGTGAAAATAAAACATAATACAGGAGGAAATAAAGTTGACGTCGGAGAGAGTTTTAAATCAGGTGGTGGTAGTTTGCCTTCATAATTTAGAATTGGGTACTAAGTGCATATAAGTTTCCATTTAAAACTTTTATTTAACTAGCTAGATGCATAAAAAGTTCCTGATGTTTTATCAATACTAAGTAACTGGAATACTTTTTAATATCATACATCTCAATGGATTGTAACTTTCATATTGGCTATATTGTGTGATGGTGGTAGCTTTAATAATCCAGAATACTTTTTGGAAAGGAAACCCACATAATATGTATTACATACCTGAACAAACTAGAATCCAGAAAATGTGCTTTTCAATTCCTTTTTGACAGAGACACAAATATACTCTTACATGACTATCATTTTAGTTTGTAGAGAGCACTGTTGTTACCTGGAGAGCATATCTGACTGGAAGTCAGCCTCCAGGTTTGTGCCTTTCTCTGTTTGTGTAACATTTGCAGCACAACTGTATTGTTACAGGGTTGTCTTGTTGCAGGAAATAGTTGCATGTTGCAGTCAGCTATTGGGTTGCAGTTTTATGTTCTCCAGTGGAGACTGGTATACGCAAGACTAGGCCACTGAAACAACAGATTATACCTCTGGCTGTAAATCAGCAAAAACTGAGTGACTGTAACTCTTTGCATATTTTTCCTCCTCAAAACAAAAATAATCTTCACCCTTTCTCTGTCAGATCTGTTTGTGGTTCCTGCTGCTAAGTCTGGGAACATATATACATGTGTGGGTCATGTTCCAGGCCCCCTCACTGGGGATATCTGACTGACATCCTTTTGATAACATTAGCAAACTGTTCCCGATTTGATCCTTTGTGAGCGAGGTGCTATTTGCCATCAAAACTGGAACTGTGGTGGTGCACAGCAGCTGCACCCAAATGGCTGGAAACAGGTCAGATAGAGGGTCTCCTATAGAAATATAGGATTCCTCACTATGTGTCTGAAACCATGACAAGATCAAGGTGAAATTTATTTACAGTCTGGATCTAGAAAAAAACTGCCAATTGGTAGTCCTTGAATGACCCTGTCCTGGAATGCTACAGCTGTAGGTAAAACCCATCAATTTACAACCATCTCCTTTTGATTTTTTTAGAAGATGCTCATCAGCAGACAGAAATTTCCACCTCAGATGCTTTTGACAGAGCAACTAAAATTTATGTCAGTTATATTTACCAATAAGATATGGAGAGAGACTTCCTTTCTGGCTAGCTGCTTGGCCCTGGCAGTTCATAGCCTATAGGTTAGCTGAAACCTCAGTGATTTGGGTTCCTGTTCTTCCGTGGGGCTGCAGAGCAGTTGTGCTGCCAGGGCTGTTGCCTCTACATGGGAGCAGACATCTGACAGAGCTCTGGGCAGTTATGGATGGTACCAGCTGTATTGCCTGGACTCAAATCATCATCTAGGGCATCGAGGAAAAGAAACAGCTGAAAGACTGGTAGCTGAAAGAAATAATTCATCAGGTAGGGAAACACAGGTAGTGTAGCCAAAGGAGAAAGTTACTGGGCTAAAAATTAACCAAAAGACTTTCATAAAGTGCAATGAAAGAAGTTTTTTCTCTTGCTAATTATTCTTCCATTCAGGAAAGCAGGATTTTCCACATAGGCATCATTGTTTCAAAGGAGCATGACTTCATCATCAGTTTGGACCTTCCAGGGGTCCAAATTTTGGCTAAGCATCCAGGTTTAAAAATGATAATATTATTTTTCTTGACATGGACTTCTTTTTCAGGTACATAAAACATTGGAGTAAGCATTGTATTTGAAAATAGCTAAGCTAACTTTAGAAATCTGTGTAAAGTCAGTTAAGATCCTGAAGCTGAACAAAGAAATGTAATGGCAACATATTTTGTTTTAGAACTACTTTCTCTGAGCCTTGTTACTTTTTCTAAAATTTATTTACACATCTACCATATGTGAGCCAATGCATCATTCAGGAACTTGACTTAATGTATAAGGATTCAAGGTCTATGTGATGTTACAGAAAAAACAGTCTGGAGCTATAGTAGGTAGAAGTGGTTTGGAAATTGTATGGAATATTAAGTTAGAAAAACAACAGCAAATCTTAGAAAAAAACAGAATTTACCCTAAAAGAACATTACCAGTAACATTCCTGAGTGTTAATTTTCTGATAACTTTGGGCTGTTCTTGCAAATTACAGTCTGATGTATTAAGAAAAACTAAACTTTGTGCTTGTCATGCTTAATATACTATGCTGCAATATGTAATAGTTCAGCTCTTTCACAAGGAGCTGAGCTTTTCTTCCAGTGGGAGCACTACCTCCTGAGAGTGGGATGAAAGGAACCCAAGGAAAGCCATCTTCTCCTGGCTACAGTGGTTCACTGAATAAAACCCACTGCTGCAAAAGAAGGGTATTGGATTGCTTAGTCTATAGGAAATTAACACATCTGCTGTCTGTGATCTCAGGTGTTTCAGCTGCGTGATACTGAGAGGAAGGGAGGAAGGAACTGGGCATATCTATGGCACCTATCTGTCTTTGTCACTTTCATCTCTTACATCAACAGCAGTTTTATTGTGTTTTTTCCTAGTCTTTAAGCATGAGGAAAAAATTTATTTCTAAGTATGCTTCCTAGAGATCCATCTCCTTAGAAAATTATTTTCAAATCTAATTCTAATTACTCTGAAATTAAAATCTTACCTTGTTTAAAATTTAAATAACATGAAGTTTAGGATATACTCACGGGGGGGGGGGGTGTTGTCTAACTTTCCGTTAAAAAGAAACCAAATTCAAATTTCCTTGATTTACTCTTAAGCAGTTATTTCCAAGTGGATTTCAATCTGTGTATAATGGCTAAATAGAGGTGAGATAATCTCTCTACATATAGATATTAAAATGTAAGTACTTGAAGACTCAAGGAAATGAACACTCTGCCTCTGCACAACTAAATATATTTTTTAGACAGGAGAGACTGATGTCTGCAGTTGAAACAACAGCATTAGAGAAATTCAGGCCAGGAAGAATGGATATAATCTAAAGCCCCCTGAAACCAATGAAAGGCTTTGCTTTAACTCCTTTAGGCTTTGGCTCCAGCCCCAAGTAATTATTCAGGTTGGACTTTGGCCACTGATGCTAACACCATATGCTTACAGGAAAGTACTGTGAAATGTTTAATTAACACAAACCATGAAGGCCTCAGTTCTATGTCTTGGCTAAAAAATCGCACCTTTGAGAGTGCATTGTTGATGCGTACCTTGCGTACCTCATTCCCTGCCATCTCATGAGAAAGTGTGTCATTTACTGCATTGCCAGCACTACCTTTTCCAAATATGGCCAAGTTTCAAAGCCATTGATTTTCTAATTGAAGTTCATGTGCAATTATATGAACCAAGTTTAATTTTTATTGATAATGTTGGATAAAAATAAAAAATATGCAGCAAATACCTGGAAAGGGAGAAGTAAGGGGTTTTGGTGTGTCAAAATCAAATTTTAAAAGAACAAAATAAAACACATAAAAGGGAAAAAGATTATGACGTGTAAAATGCCTACCCAGAGAGCAGGATAGTCTTACAGTTCTGGTTTGGATTTCTCCCTGTTCTTCTATTTTCACCTTTTCACAAAATCACTGAGGTAAAACATTTAACCTTTCTATTCCTCAGTTTCCCCACCTATGAAATGGTATTAATGCCAACTGACGTGGCAGGAATTTGCCATCCTAAAATTCTGCTTTGAGGTGTTCAAAGGGGAGATAGTATACCAAGCTACAAAGCCTTGGCATTATTGCATACCATCTTATGGCCTGGATAGTCCCACATGCTGTGCAAGGCTGTTGCTTTTTACACACTTGTTGTTAAGTACCAGTTTTGCAGCACAGGCCACTTCATTGAGAGTGAATAAGACGTAGTCCCTTTTTTACCTATGATGCACACTTTCAAGCCAAAAATGAAAAAGATGTGCCTGTCACCAGACGATGAGTGTGTCTGGAGGACTTAAATATTTCCTTATTGTAGGGATTAATGAAGTGCTGGCCCGGGCCCTGCACAGCACTTAAGGACATGTTTAACTTTAAGAATCTGAGTAGGCTGATGGATCTCCATGGGAATACTGATGTGCTTAAAGTATGTATTGTTGGAATGAAGTCATATCCTTCAGTATCGTGTGGGGTCACACTACTTTTGTTTGTGAAAGTGAAGGAACGCTCTCAGATGTTACTCCTTCTAGAGGGAATCTCCTGGTTGTTCAAGATGGGGATCCTCAAACATCTTGCCCTCTTGATTTCTCAGTCCAGACCCATATATGTGGTCTGTCTGCAATATACAGGATCAAGATCTGCACTGGTGTTCTAACATAAATTGTTTTCCTCTTCTGAGCCAAAAATAAATTGAATAAATCATGACTCTAAACAACTGACTTCAGTAGTGCTGATTTTTCTTCTTTTTTCCACTAATTGTATCTAGCAACTTTTATATATCTAGATATGAAAATCATTAAATAATTCTCTGCCAAAAAAAAAAATAATTTAGCAAACAGCTCCCTTGCCCCAAGTCCCTAGGCTGCTCAAAAGGCAGTAACTCATGGAGGAAAAGCACAGGCTCTCTGCTTCCAGGGTTCTGCATTGCTGTCTTAGGTGAGCATCTGTGTCAGATCACAACACTGAACAAATTTTCCACCTCCATGTACCATCTCTGGGGCATTCTTTGGCAACTTCCCAGATACAGTTTGAGTCAGAGGCAACACCTGCAGCTGCACAGACCTTTGCACTCAGAAAGAATGCGCTGTGTTCACCTCTTGGTAGGCGGAATGCTCTGTTTAGCTACTTGCATCATGACTTCTGCTGGTGCCTACCCTGCCACCTGTCTGAAAGTTTCATACTAGTTCTTTAACAGAATTTACCAAATACACTAACTGTGTAAGGACTGTAGTACAGTTATTACTGTGTGTGTTTAAAAGGAATACAGTGTGCAGAAGTGGTCTTCCTTGATACAGAAACGCTTAAGATTGCTATTGTAACTTATATTATCATGGTTTTTTGTTTTGCAGTTTTACTAAAGAACGCAAAAAAGGAAGAAGAAAAGCCTTTCAGAGATTGTGCAGATGTATACCACTCCGGTTTTAACAAAAGCGGGGTCTACACGATTTATATTAACAATGTGTCAGATCCTAAAAAGGTAAAGTAAATACTTGTTTTATTTTCTTCTTTGTTAATATGATGTTGCTCTGGCCTTAAAGGAGCATTTGGAGCCTTTATTGAAGTTCCCATTCTGCAAAATGCTGTACTGGTATAAATAACCTGGGCTATATTCAGTCACAATAGAGTGAAGAAAATTATAAACTGTATTATTCCAGACATTCTTCATTCTCGCTGACAGAGAATCCTTCGTAAGTTCTAATATACATTCAGTAGTTGACTAACTTCCTACCACTTGGCAAAGTCAGTCGAATCAGACCATGGCTGCAAATATATCTGCAATAAAATTTAGAAGAGAATTCGTAAAGTGCTATAATGAGGAAGCTGATGGGGCAGATTATCTGGCAGCACAGAGAAAGAAATAGCAGAATGAGTAGCTTTTAAAGATAAAGATTTACAAAAAGTGATATGTAAAACTTATTTCTGAACTGAATTTGATTTTATTAGAGGCCTTTGGAAGCCTGTAAATGTCAAGACAATATAGTTACTAAGGGTGAGTAGAATTGGGGTGGGAGAGTGCTATGGGCAAAGATCAGTATAACTCTGGTGAATGTGAATTAAAAAATATTTGACATGACATAAAACACAGAGATCTTTTTAAGCATTACTGAACAGGACAAGAACAATAAACACAGTTCTGTAGAAGCTGTTCCACTCAAAACAGAGATGTAACATCAGAGTCCAAACTGCATGTACCAATTGGCAGTGGCTTTTCTTAGCCTTATTAAAGTTCAAAAACCATCCCCAGAAGCTGGGTTGCAATGAAGAACAATGGTTATCTGAAAGCACTGTGGCATTGATGCTTACAGGATATTTACCTTAAACCCACTTCACTGGTCATATAAGGACAGTGACACTATGGAAGCCATCCTATGTTTCTGCTATATCCCTGTTTGCAGGTGCCTTCCTGTTTTAGCAAAAAGAAAAAAAAGGTGGTGGTGGGGGGGAAGTTGAGGGTGTTTCTGCTACCACCTGTTTCTGTCTTGCCCTAGTGATAACACAGCAAAAGCTAATCCTAGGCATGTTCATTTTAGTCAAGTGAGGAGTGTGATTGCTTTAACAGATGCTTTTTCAGACATTAAGGTCCTATTAACAGTCTGCAATGTAGTGCTTTGCAGAGATAGCTGAACTAACTCCAGCTGAGATAGTGCTGTGTTGATGTGATTTTGAAGCTGTGCCAGGACTAATTAGCCCAGAGGTAGCACCACACTGACACAGTTAGATTGCTCTAGGACCCAAGCTAATATCCTGATAGGTACTGTGTGGAGACATACCCGCTTGTTTAAAGCCAGCTTAGTTATCTGGATTACCACGATGCAATGCACAACTCTGACATTTCTTAAGAGTCCTAATATATTATTACCTTCTGTAATACTCACAGCCACTGACAACTGTCTCATTTATAGTAATTTTATACTTTCAGGTCACAAAAATATGACATCATTTCATTTTATATTTCCTAAGGGATACTTACTAGAATCCTGACATTCAGTAGAAAATATCCCTTTGTCATATATACAAATGTTACTGTCAGTTCTAGGTTTTTGCTGGTTTTACCTTCATATATTCATAGAAAATTATACTCCGTGCTTACAGTTCCATACCATTTATATGCCTCATTTTGATTTGCTTACAAATTTAGATCGCAATTTTTCTTTCATGTTCCTAGCTTCAACAGTTCATTAGTTTAGTTCATTAGTTCTCCAGCCCTGCATCAAAGATTAGTGATTCATTTCCATTTAAAAGGATATTAATAATATTCCACATTTTTGAGATGGGAAAAGAGAAAGATAGGCTTAAATTATTAAGCTAATTTGGTTTACTTTGATACTTCAATGGTTTACTAAAAGGTTTACTTTGATGTGGGTGTGTGTGCAATGCCTGATGGTGTTGACAAATGATTGTCCCCAGGCCATAGTGAGAGCAAAGGCAAGAAAAGTCCTCTCAGTGCCATGCAGAGGTGAGGTCAGCAACAGGGGAAGCAGAGGCTGCTGATGAGCAAAGGAGCAGTGGGAGTGAGTTTGTCACCATTTTGGAGCTCAAGGAACCATGTCACGTTCAGAAGCTGAAGTAGGCCGGGGGGACTGGTCTGAGTGCACACAGAATCTCGGTATCTCCCCTTGGATTAGTGTATTTGACTCTTACTGTCTCCTCTAATGCCCTTACAAGCATGACTTCTACCAACTTCTGGGTGCACTGCACTGAAAATGTCATGTTTTTAATTGTTAGTGGGGTCTAGATATATGGGTCTTTATGGCTCTGCAAAAGCAATTGCCACCATTGCCATGAATGCAGCTTTCAATCCTTCCCCTCTACTTTCTGCCTGTGGACTTCCTACTAAATTGCTGTTGATGGTGTCTCTGAGCATATATGCCAGAATTTTAACCCATTAAACATATGCTAGGCCCATATACAGTGGAAACAGTTGTCCTGACATGGTTACCTTCAGGCTTGGTTTCTACATAGCAGGGACACATTCCCTGAATCTCAAATGGCTGATCTTGACCTTGTTGCTCCAGGGCAACAATGCAGACTTGTGATGTCCTAGAGCACATGCACTTAAAATGCCCTATGTGGTATTCCCCTTCCTTTTGATGCCTTAAGATTGGGCTTATGTTTAAGTTATTATTATGAAGTTTATAATAATTTAGTCCATAAAGCTTAAATATGTATAAATAATCCCATATATGCCTTTTAGGACCTTGAGTATTTTTACCCATGTGTTTAAGGAAGAGTAAAAGTGCAATGCTTTGGATGCTCTTTTAATCTAAATCAGGATATTCTATTGACAATAAAATCAGAATCTAGAGACACATGCAAATTCAAAGTAATTTTTCTTCATCCTTTTCTTTTCTGGTAGAAGGTTAAATATCAGAACATGTTAAAAGGTGTTTAATGGCTGAGTGCATTGACCTTGTCTGGGACAGAAGCCAGTCTAGGACATTTGTTGGCTAGAACTATGCACAGTGAACATCTATAATCATTTTGGCACTCCTGCTAATAATGCAGGTGTTTGTGTCTACCAGCATCAGACCAAACAATGATGTCTAATGAATAATAAACTGCTGATAAATATTTCTTTCACTGTGCAATATTGTCTTTTAATTTGCTATGTTATTCAGGAAACATCAGTGTCTTTTTATAGGTATTTTATTACATTTTAGTATGAAAACCCCTTAATTTGTCTGTGCACGTCTTAAAAATGAGTAGTCTTAATACAGTTGAGGCTTTAATGTTTTAAAAATTGGCAGTGGATTCATGGGAGCTTGAAATGACTTATCAGGAAAGTAAATCCATAATTTAGAAATTCTCACTGTAAACCAGACTGAAGAAACTAAGTCCTGTAGATAAATGTTTTGACTCACAGTGTCTTACCTGAAGGACAAATAGGGACAAAATGTTTGTCTTGCAAATTGTGAAAGAACAGATATGTTTGCATTGTTTGGTATTCTGTTTCCTTCCTATACCTATACAGGGACTTCACTCAGCATGCCTGGAGCAAATAAAAACAAAAGCACTTGCACAGGATTACTGTGGAAATGCTTATTATAAGTAGGAAAGATTTGGAATTGCTTTGCTTGAGGGTAGAATATGGTCCTCTAGTCAAATGAGGGACAAATTTTTATCTAACTGAATTGGATAGTAACCTTCAATTTGGCAAAGAAACTTAAAGCTTTAAATTACCAACCAGTGCTTAATGAGCTGACTCTTGTTGATGTGAATGCCAAAAGCTAAGCTGATGGGTGACACCTCTTCAACCTTCTTACATATTGACATCCTACTTAAAAAGAGGGATATAACTATTCAAGAGTACAGACAAATGAAATTTAGGATAGTTGCGGTGCTAATATGGCACGGATGAGTACATGAGAATGAAAATCAGGAAGATTTGCTTGAATGAGTAGCACTGAGAAACTTAGATCTTAAAATCAAGTCTCATACAAAAATAGGAACAAAAATGAAAACTATCACTTGACACATACCAAGAAAAGTGAATGGATAAGCAGTATTTGTGTTTTTTTCATAGTTTAACTTATATATTTTTGAAAGGATAATGTAAGAAGTGTGAAAAATGCATGAAAATTAAATATTCATTTTGATTATTATATGGATTATTTAAGATTGTTAACAGATTTCAGTTGACTCAATATTCTAACAAGCTTCGTCAAAATTGTCAAATTGTTAAATTATCCTTAATATACAGAATCTCAGTATCTAAGTTAGAATTTTATTAGTGCAATGATGGCAGGGTATGATCTTACAAGTTCAGTATAGGTCCTGACTTCTGAGCTTGTCCCACAGATGTCTGTTCTTCAGCCTGTTTCTATCTATGTCTTCTGGCAGCTGTAAGGCAGCTTAGACTGAGATCAGCTGTTTCTGTTTTGGGACACTGCCTGGCACAATGTAGGTAACATTACAACACAAAGCAAAACAGAATAATCTCATCTGTGCTACGATTTGGACTCCTTGAATGGGTGTTTTCTGTAAAAATTCCTGAAGATTCTTAGACAGAATGACACTCTGCTAAAAGCTATAGAAAACATTACTATCACTGAAAGAAATACTCTTGTATGTTAAAAGGAAGGGAATGGTTACAGGGGCAATCTAAAGAAAATAAGAAGAGCGTGGGGGGGGTGGAATGTGAAAAGGAAAGCTCAGGATGCAGAGTGGTATGATGGGGACATATTCTTGGGTAATGTGCTGAAAGAAAAGGATACATTACTGGGAGAATTACATTGAACATAAGGAGAGTTCCTGTTGTAATCAAGCAATTGAGGATACCATTGAGGGCATAGGGCATGAATTCATAGAAAAACAGGCTTCCTTAGTTCCGTTTTTCACAATATTTTCCCCCCCTAAGATAAAAAGATTCCCATGCAAGTTTGATTTATTGTGGGGTTTATGTTTTGGGTTTTTTGTTTGGTTTTAAATTTTTATCATGGCATAGGTCTTTTGCAATATGGAAATTGCTGGAGGAGGATGGACAGTTATACAGCACCGAGAAGATGGGAGTCTGGATTTTCAAAAAAGCTGGAAAGAATACAAAATGGTAAGGTGAAAAATGTGGAATAGCTGTACAGTTCGTAGAAATGTTAGATTTCAAATAGTGCTTCCTATTATCTTAAGCAGATAGTTCTGCCTATAGTGATGTAGTGTGGTCCTGCAGTCTTTTATGAGCTACCTTTTGTCATGTCTGTTACTTTCAAAAATCATAATATTCTTTTTACTCAGTTAAGTATAATTACCCATAACTTTAAGGTTTCTTTCAGGTCAGTTACTGAGATTAAAATGAGGTCAGGCTCAGGCATATGCACTAAAGAATGTTGCTGTCTGTCCCCCTGAAGTTTTGACTTGCTGTGATGTTAAGAGCTAATAGCCATGTGACAATGTTCCCAATGCAAGGATGTCTTCAGCTAAGGGGAACTCCTTTAGAACTTGGAGCATCTCCAATAGGAATGAAAAGTTTTACCGAGGTTTATCCCAAATTATACAACATCTCTGACAATCAAGCTAATGTACCGGAAATGTTGATATTTCGAAAAGAATAAAAGAAAATAAATAGTTTACCAAATTACAGATGACGTGACTTCAGCAGGCTATTTTCCCTTTGCCAACTCAAAAAAATTTTACTCCAATCTAAATAACTTCCGAGTTTTTTAATTTGCTGCCTGATCAAACTTTCTGATGGAGCTCCTTCCTCTGAGTCCCTGAGGACTGGCTTGGATTTCAGTGACATTCCCAGTGAAGTTTTCAGAACTGTGTTATCAGCCTGGAAGAGGAAAATCTTTTTTTTCCAACAGTTTTCAAAAAGCACTAAATGAAGAGACCATTTAAAATGTTTAAAAGTAAAAGCAAGTTCTGTTCAGTAAAAATGTCTATGGGAAAAAGTTCTGATACAGAATTTACCATTTCAGAAATAAATCAGATTACTGAAACAAAGTGCCATTAGGGATTTTATAGATGCTTTCTTTTCAGTATTTTTATATCACTTGAAATTATAAGTTATAGGGGCAAAATCTAACCATTTTGATCAGATGTCTGCTACTATGGATAACCAGAGGATGTAATCTGTTTCATAAGACATGTGAAGTAAAAATAATATTAAAATGACAAATAGGTAATTTTAAATGGATTTGCAAAATTGGGAACTATTTTTTAGAATTCATAAAGTTTTAATTTAGTAGGAAACTTGAAAACTATTTTACTCTATTTTGGTACAGAGACAGGTAAAATATAAAATATCAATTTACTTGGGGGGGACCAAAATTTAAAGATTCTACCATTTCTACTTATGAGGAAATTAGAATTTGTATATGCAACATAACTCATTCTCTCTATATAGGCTGTTTTAATTTCATACCATATGAATTATTGAGATTTACTCATTTTTTCTGTCCTGTGCTTTTTCTTAGACCATTTAATAAAAACAGCCTTTCTTTGTAAAGTTTTTCCGTGTGGCCTATTTTCATACATATCCTTTCACTCAGTCAAACATTTTCCTCGAACTTTTCTTTACAACAGTAGGCCAGTTCAGGATTAGATTATGTTGGTTTTGTCTAGTTCAAGCAGCCTGAATTAATTTTTCTTCTCTTTAGAAATGCCATAGTCTTCTAAGAGATCATTTACTTCTACCAAATAAAAAGGATCTGTTTTGGACTTTTACTGGTAGATATCGTATAAGTAAGTCATGAGAAAAGATGGGATTTAGGCTTGTTTCTGCTTCTATGAACTGTTTCATCCAAGTATCTAGTTTAGGCCCTATTCTGTGATTATCTTATATCACCAAATGATGAATGATAGAGGCTGACAGATGCTCTGTGGATTACTCAAAACATGTAACAGTGTCTGAGCTTCAAGGCAATGACACCACTGACTTAATTGCCTCACTGTTCAGAGAGGGTGCGCAGTGTCTATTGGATCACATCCCCTCTTCTTCCTAACACATCTACCTGGTGTTTCTTCCAATGGAAACCAGGTAGTGTGTTGGGGGACACAACAGTACTTCATCTTGTTCAGAGTGGTTGAACTTCATATGTGTTGTCCCAGCCCATAGTTCAGATACAGATTTCCAGATTTGCTAAGACATTCTTGTTGTGCTTGTATCTCATTAGGGCCCCAATCTAACAGAAATAAACAATATCATAATAATATAATAAGAGCAAGAATAAGTCACTGGGGGTTCTTTTAATTTCAGTGCATTTAGCTCTTATTGGGAAAGAATCTGGAAAACTGTTGAAGTTATTCAGTTACAAGCAAGTACTGATTGCCAGCTTCTGAGCTGGACAGGGACTCAGTCCACCAACCTGCATCACTGCTAGTTCCCTCACAAGTTATGGGCTGTTCCAGTTGTAGGAAGCCATTGCATGTTTTCTCTGACAATAAGCTGAGATCCTTACAGCAGGTAACTTGGAAGGGGTGCACATGGAGTATTCTCTCCAAAGGTGAGTGACAGCACTGCTGGGTTGCAGGAGTCACCTGGAAACAATAAGGCAATCATTGTCTTTGATTCAGTTTTGTGCTGGTGCCTTCAGCTTACATGGAAGTACTTCAATTCCTATTCAGTATATTTTCCAGACACCAACACAGGAAACAGGTTAAGAGAGAGTTAAAGTAGCCATGAATCTTTTGAAAGTAGGAAATATACAACTCTATCCATACATAAATTGCCACAAAATCAGTGATACTACACTAATGGTGGCACTAAGTTTCTCCTTGTTCTTTTGGTTCCATTTCCACTGGCATCCACTTACCACTCTGCAAAATAAAGTTACACTTTCTTTGGTATCTAAAATAATAACTAATGAATAGAAAACCTTCTATGCAGATTTATTGTTATGCAAGATTGGTTATGCCATCTTCTTCCTTAGTGGCACATGTGCTTACTAGTATTGTTCAGATTTGTTATTAGTCTTATGCTAAGTTCTTATTCTAAGAACTCATTTCTGACTACGAAATCTCTTGGGATATTTCAGTTTTGTACACTCAATACTAATTGGAAGAAATTCAGAGGAAATCCTGTGAGTTCATCCTCCCATCCTTTTCTTATCTTCTTTACTACATCTGTTCTTTCACATTTTGAGATGTATTTTCTATTATACTGTTTGTTACTTATCAGAAAAATTTGAAGGGAAGCAACAAATAATTCCTTTAACAACAGCGGCTAAAGTCACCCTGAAGCAAGCTTCAACCATTTTTCATATTTCCTTGCCTGAGGAGGGAATGTAAACCACTGTTAGGGTTTTGACCTCTAGAAGGAGAATATAATTTAAAAAAACATTGGTTACCAACTGCAAACCTAAGCTGCTTTTAGAAGGGGGGTTTCCACAAGCTTACTTTCTAAGATACAGTTTCTGGCATTTATTAGGCAGTCATTAGGAATAATCAAATCCAGTGATTATCTCATGTGCTAACTTGGCTATCAAGACTTTCTCAATTTCCAGCTATTCAGTTCTTGGATGAATGCACCTTTCCCAGTTACTCTCTCCATTTTTGCCAAATTAGGTGAATGGGGTATTGGATTCCCTATTCTCTAGCCTTTTAGTATGTCTAGTTTAATAATTTCCATCAATTTCACAGAATTTATTCCACACTCAATAGCCCAACATTCACTATCAGTTTCCCAGTGGGGCTTCTTGGGGGTCAAGTCTACTGTGGGCTTCCTCAGACCTTTAAAATTATTTTCTTGTTTTCTGTCATTGGGGAAAGACTCTTAATAGGTATTTGAAATTGCGTGCCTTGGCCAACCCACAACAATCCTATTCCTAGCCAGTTTTTTTCCCTGCATGTCAGTATTTAATTGTACTGCATGCCTTCATTGCTACAGTGTTGCAATTTTCCTTTCTCTGATGAAAGAAGGCTATCACTTTTTTAATCATTCATAATGTCATGAGCTAGATTAGGATCACTTGTATATATTAGACTCGCAGCTGAATTTCTAAGCTTTATGGCAACCATCTCCTATCTTCCTGAGCAGCAGCTGTTTTTTTCTTTTGAATGACGTTGAGCAGTAAATTCCACACCCTCTTAATCTCATGTGGCTGATTAACATCTAAGAATCCAACACCAGTTCAGTGCTTAAAAATAGTCTGCTGCCAATTTATCTCAGAAGTCATCACCAGCACTTGCTTGTGCCTGAAAAGCACATCTACATAACCACTTCCATTTCTGTTGGGGTTTCTTCTTTCTCTTTTCTCCTTAAAGTTGTTCAGTCAAATTGATGGCTAGCTCCATAGTGCCAGTATTGTATGATGCCAGAGTAGGATAATTTATGCTCTTCCATGGCTTAAATTCTGCAGCATACTGAGAGCTAGACTACAGAGATGGTTACCAGAACTTTCTCAGGAAGTATTTCTGAATACAGGTCTAGTGGGCATTTACATTATGTTATCTGGAATAATCTGACTTTCCTCTGAACCTGAGTAAATTTTAACTAGTATAACAAGCCTGGTGATCCATGTCTTCTGCTTACTTCAGACAGCTGAACATGTCTTTGGACTGTAAACCTTTGATTTCCTTCTAGGCATGATGTTTTGTCTACCCTTTTTGATAAACTTCCTGCACTTCACCTCTGTAAGAAAGCTCTAGTTTGGACGTAGGTCCCACTCATTTCCTGGAAGACCATCTAGTTGCTGATCACCTCATGTTTTCACCTCACCAGTCCTTGCAAGTCCTACAGACTGCAAGTTGTGTATTTGGGCATCTAGATCTACCTGAATTATTCATAACAAGAGCTACCATTCCAAAAAAGATTTTATTTCTTAGTACCATCTTTCAGTTCATCCTGAAAACTTCAAGATGTTACTTACATTTAATTTTTATTTGCAAAGTGTCCAGCTCCTGTTTTACAGTGTGGTCTCCTAATTCCTTTTATGGTCTCCATCTGTTGTAAGTCTTATTTTAATTTCTCTTGTGAAAGTTTTAGTTCCAGTTTTCAATTTTGTTAGCATTCTTTCTTGTCCCTAAACTCTGACTTTTTTTTGTTCCATATTGGTTCAGTAACAATACTAACTTACACTTTTTTTCTTTTTCAAGATAGGTCCTCACCACAGTTAACATTGTGTTTGACCTGAGCAAAGAGGCAAAAACTCAAGCTGTTGTACTGTTCCCTTTTGGAACTTTAATTGATAATGGATATTTCTCTGTTGCAGTTTTGTCCATTTACAAAGAGTGTGCAGATTATTTTTCTCCCCAAACACGTGAAAAATCAAACAACTACAGGCAGATCTCCAATCCCTTCCAGTCACATTAGATTATTATGTTAATCACTTTCTTTTTCAAGGAGAGGCTGACTGCATAAAAATCACAAGGCGAGTTTTTAAAGCGTTTGTGTAAGTTTCATGATTCTTGTTCCACTATTTTAGTGGAAAACAACTTCAGATGTGTTTTTTTTTAAAAACAAAAATTACATAAACCATATGGCTTGGCTGAGGAGAATGTTCTTGACAGAAAAAATAAATTTGCTCATAATTTGAATGCTTATATTGTAGAAACAGTATCTTTCATAAATCTGTTTTGTTAAAGCTAAATATTCTGAATTAATTTTAAATCCTTTTCTGGATTATAAATGTTTATGCTATGTTATGCATTGCTATGGACACAAAATCTTCACACTTCTTGCAATCACAGTAGTCTGGTATTATTGATACATTTGCTGTATTTCTGTGTTCTTTAAAAGAGAACTCAAATACTATCAAAGAGATCTGAAGATGGTAACACTGCTCTTTCTGTGACTATTCCACATTAAATGGGTTTGTCACAAGCTCATTTTTTGGATCTTCTTTCATGCTAAATTTTTCCCTTTAGACTAAAGAAAATAGATTGCTGGGAGCTAAGAAATATGTTCTGCTGCAAGCATATGATGCAGCTCCCTGGCTTCACAGGATGTCAGGTACTGAAATGGTTATTGAAACTTCACCTAACTTCTGTTAGGGAGATTTAGAAAGATGCTGTTTTTTCACAGGAATTAAAAAAATCATCTGCTTTTTAGATAACGATTTGTAATTTTGACAGGAATTTAAACTTAGGAGACCTTTATCATCATGTGGAAAATGTACATATACATACCAGCTAGAGATTCCTAGCTTCCATCAGGCCTGTGGTTTTATGACAGTAAGAGGTTGCCTCCATCAATTTTGCCTTGAGCTATGTTCAGGTCATCTATTTTTTGGTCACAGACAGTAACTCAAAGAAATATAAGGAAAACAACAAGAATTACCCCTAATGTACATATGGTCAGATAAGTAAACATTAAAAGTATGATTGTTGATTGATCTCATATGCACATATATTTTCATCTTCACCATTATTACCCCCAAATTGTTTGGCTATGAAGGATCCCTCAAGGGCAAAGATATAAAGCTGCTCCTGATAATTGGCTAATTGGATTTTGTAATAAGAACTGTATCTTTCTTCCAATGAGAGTTTTTGTGTTTCCCTGTTTTGCACAGGAGGGATCCAGTGGAAGGAGATCCTACTCCTATTTGACTCAGTTCCTTCTTTCTCAGCTCCTAGGCCATACCTGCACTTGTGCATTGAACAGGGCCATGGCCTGTGTGTGATCGCAGTCTTATGACACAAGATCTTCATCACTAAATTTTAGTGGAATTTTGCTCTGACTCAAATAACATTCCACAAATAATGCTGAAGAAGTTAGGGGTAATGGGGCATTCTCAGGTGGCAGTTTGCACAGTTTGCCTTCTTTTTTCAGAGCTGAGAAGGTTTTATTGTTAGCACGTGGGTTATTCTGGTTTGCTTTCTTCTGCTTAGCAGAGTAGTAGGGGCTGTTCAGAATGTTCACAGCTTCTCCTTCCCCCTGCGGCTTAGTGAAACAGTACTGAGGGGAAGAATTATTGGTTCAAAGAACATGGGAAGGCATTCTGAAGATAACCTAGGAACAGGAAAGGAATACAGAAAGTTTCGTGCGAGGAGAGCCTTCATAACACTATCTGTACTACATATATCCATCTAGCTAGCTAGCTGGACGTGTATAATTTCTTCTGCAAAAACAGCTTCATGTTCTTTCCCTGCCAGTAGTGTAAAGAATTCTATAAAGTGCCTTGCAATATCAGCATGGTCCTTCCTGAAAAAAATGAAGAATTTGAGGACAGGATGGACCTGTGAGAAAGGCAAAAACTAGGGAATGCATGTCCTTGGAAAAGACAGAAGTCATGTTCCTTCTGTACTGTGAACAAACAAGACATGTTGGGAGTGGTGGTGGTGGTGGTGAACTATTATGTTGCATGAATAAGCTTATGAGAGTGAGTTACGAGTACAAGGCGATAAGAAACGCATGCTTCAGACATGAATAATTTCGTAACATGTAGTCACAAATACATTTCTTATGATAGTACACTCCAAGGTCCCTAGTTGTAAGTTTCAGCTTACATCTGAAAAAAAATCATTTACTTCAAGGGACTGGGATAGATGACATGGAAGTCATTTGTTTCTTTCAAACATTTACCAAGTAATTAGGATACAAGGAAATGATTTTTGGTGACTGGAATGTGTATTAAGATATTGTTTGAGTAACGCCTTTCATGGAGACCCACCCTTCTGTGATAAAGAATGACATGTCATGCTAGTTTAATAAAAAGTCACTTCTGACTGCAACTGTTGTTCAGATAATTGTCACTTTCATCAGAATTATAAAAAGAGAGAGCATGTTCTTTGCTTCTCCCGAGGTCTAAATCCACCATGTCCAGTGGAGATAGACATGATATCAAAGTAGTAAGAGACCATATTCAGTTTTATGAAAATATGCTCATGAAACTATTCTGGTGCTGACCAAGGCTTAATCTACAGTATGCATTTCAACATTATGATCTAAGGGAGCAAGAATGAAACAATATTTGTTTCAGAGTGCTTTGGATCACTAGATTGGGCACCAGAGAAGATGCTACCACACAAGGAAACATCTTTATTAAGGGGAATGGTTTTGGATGTAAAACTAAACACAGTTTGTGTGGATCACACTCGTGTTTTAAATGTTTTATACTTGGCAGTCTTCCTTATGCAAACGTTACTGGATAATACTAGTTTCAAGTGTGTTGACGCATGGCTATGTACTTGTGCCTACTCTGCCACCAGTGCTTCAATTTAACACCATTAATGTACATTGATAAGACTCATGTGGTCTTCCAAAGGCTCTTAATATAACTATTTAAGATATTCCTTACATGCAAAACTTAATAAATTTGATGTAATGATGTCACAACTCAGCTTAATTATGCTAACAGCCTGTAGCAGAGCACCATGAGAAAGATTAATGTTATGAAAGAAACTTTCTAATCAAAAGATGAAATACTATTTTACAATAACCAGGTGAGATTGTGAAAGGTTGTTTTCTAAATTAGTGATCTGAACATTTAGTATAATTGTAGTAGAAGTCCTCCCAAATTAAAGTTGTGTGCTTTCATCATGGAACAGCTTTTTTGTCAGCAAGGAGGATCTCCTGCTTGATCTGTTCCCTTTCGGACTCACTGGGCCAGCCCTTCACTTTGGAGCTCATGTGTCAGATTAGCACTATAACTTTTTGACTCTGGTGTCAGGCATCTATTCTTGTTCAGCTATTTAGTGTAGCGACTGAACCCAAACAAAAGAGAAAAGAGCAACCTGTAAGTTTGGTGCTTGGGGTATTTAGATGGATTATGGGGCTGAGATTCAAGTCCCTGCTCAAACTCACATACAGATGGTTTGACTGTTGGTCTTTCCTGTAACATCTATGCTCCTAGTCATGCGCATCTTTGCTATTTGGGATGAATCAGTGTCTTCTGAAAAGAGAATTAAGTCCTACATCCAAAATTTTTTTCTTTTTGCCTGAAGTGAAACAAAAGTACTTTATTTTAGATTATTTTTTTTAGATTTTGAATTTTTAGCCTAAACCATACAATTTACTTCTTTGCAAGGACCAGGAAGTACTCTTAAGTTCCCGATTCATCTTTCTTAGAGTACAAAAGTTAAGTTTTCTTTTCTTTAAAACATACCAATTTCCCTGGGATGCACTTACTAGGAGCTGCACTATGTGTCTGTATATTCCCAGGACCCACCTGTCCTAGAGTGAAGAAGGTGGTTTGGGAGAGAGGCTATCAATGTAATTTGTTTCAGTAGGAAATGCTTTCATGTTTTTAGTTAAACAGTAAGGAAGTTAGATTGAAATCCAGGCCTGAGGAAGACGCACTGGCCGTTGTATATGTGTCACTGTAGGAAACTGGGCTGTTTGGGGCCCATTGCCTAGCAAAGGGGTAACATCTGTGTAAGGTTTGCACCTCAAACCTGGATCCTGTCACTGTGATTCTTTCTCATCAGGAAGTCTGCTACTACTGGTGCTGTGTGTGTTTGAGAATGAAAAAAGAAAAAGTGAACCTAACTTCTGTATGTCTACTAATATATTTGGTCTAGAATTAAGTGTAACAGCCTGAATTGCTGCAGGATATGAACAAGATTGAGACACACTTTTCAAATTTGGAATGACTATACAGACATTTAGTTTTTTGTTTAAACTGATGATAACTTTTGTTTTAGTCTTTTGACAAGGTACTTCTGGCTTCAATCTAAACGCATTCTTAAAACATATCACCAAATATTTGTTAGCATTTCATAGAAATAATTCTTAATATTTAGCATTATTTTCCCATATCCTTTTAAGTTAACATTATTTAACACATTTGTTTTCTGAGGAACTTTAAGCCACTCCTATAGACTACATCTTTATTTCAAATAATACAACGTATAATTCAACATGATGGAAATGAAGTATACTGACCTTTTTAGAAATTATCTTCTTAAACAAAATCCATTCCACATTCTCAGCTAAGGCAAAAGGAGCTGAATATTCTTTATGGCTTCTGGGAAGACACTGCTGCTGTAAAACACTGAATTATTATCTGCTTTATTCAGTGAATTGTCTGACAGGAGATGAACCCATAGGATATATTGACTGTGTCTGGTTTCAATTTTGTTTTGTCTATAAAAAGTCAAAGCTTCCTATAAGCATTATCAGACAAAATAAATAAAGTAAGAGAGATAATTGTTTAATGAACTTGGAGTAACATGATTCAAGCAGAATACCCCCACAGATTTTGCCAAAGCTAATAAAACTCTTTTGCACCCTACTTATTATTTTTGAATAAGTATCAACTTTGTAAATTCTTAAGGTCATTTTAAAAACCAGTATTGAATTCCATTTCTTTGTACTCATGACTGCTTTAGTAGTTTTGACTCTGTTAATCACCATGCAATTGGAAATGAGCTGATGTTGAACCTGGGTGTCATCTAGAGTAAATATTATAAAATTATGTACTTCTGTCTGTGATTCCTGGTTCTAAGTACTTTAATGCATAAAAGAGAACAACGAATTACTATTTATTTATTTTTTTACAGAACAGTTGGGCACTATGTCAGTATTTACACAATTTACTATATGGTTATAGGCATAAAGAACCAGAAAACTCCCTTGCTTCATCCTTGTACATAAGCGGGATTAAAACTGTCAGTAAAGTTCTATATTGTGTCATTATTCACTCCAAAAACAAGTATTATCATGTCTACAAGAACAATCTGTTCTGAATGTAGTACAAAATGTCACCTGATTATTGCTTGATAAAAACACTATTTTACTAATTGGTTGTGATTTTTACGTCTTTTTAACTGATTTACTTCAGCTCAAACTTTGCCAAAATATGAATTGATGAAATTTTCAGCAGCAAAAATATAAATGTTTTCCATTTGTGAACAACAAAATGAAACATTAAAACAATCTATGCTAGGTCAGTGCAAAGATTCGTGTATCCTGCCTGTGGCTAGTAGTAGACAGTTAAGACAACATATGATAATGTAAGCATATTTGCCTGCTATATTATCCCAACTTCCATAGATTGATAATGAGGAAAATATAGGAGAACTCTGAAAACTTTTGGATATTTCTGACCTTTCCTTATTACCTTAAACACGCTTTTGGAAACTTAAAGCCCCTGATTTGCCAGTCATCCCAAAATGTTATGCAAATTTCAAGGGAAAAGCAAAATGAGTATTTTTGGAATAAAATGTAAGGTTTAAAGAATTAATCTGTCTACTTGGAAACATATAATGAACAAAATATAGAAAACTAATGACAATATAGTGTCTCTTAGTCATTTAAAATGCACTTTTGGAACAGTGCTTATGACCCACTGGGTTTCAGGGAGACTTAAAATGTAGTTAACGACAAACACATTCATGAAGTACAAATATAGATATTCCTTTGCCTAGTAGATTGATAGCTGAAGATGATTTGGATCACCTTGTGTATTTCCTTGAGTTTAAGTACAAAACTTTAACACAAATAATTCTGGAAGTATTTGCTATATTAATATGAATGAAAAAAAAACAATGAGTATGTTGACAGAGTATATATGTACTGTGAAACAAACACGTTTAAGGTCAGCTATGGGTCTGGAATAGATGACTCTTAATATTAATTTTTAAGATTTAACACTATGCCCTTAGGCATTCTTAAAACCCAAACTCCTTGTCCATAGACGATGACAAGCGTGGTCTAGGCAAGGCTGAAAACATCTTATCACTTGGGACCCCACAGATTTCAGCAGCAATATAAACATTAACTAAAATGCTTGGTTTTCATTACTGAATTTTCATTACTGAATTTTCATTACTGAACAATTACTGAATCGTCTCATGAACAGCAAATTAATGAGGTCTACTTTTCTGTGGATTTGTCCTGTGTCCTGCATAGAAGTCCCATTCTCATTACTAATAATCTCCTGAATCCCTATTATTTTCTAAGATTCTCTGTGGCAATAACTGGAGTTCCACTCATGTCCCTCAAATCTCTCCCAGATGTCTAAGGGTCCTCTGAGGCAACACATGTTCAGTGTCTGCATTTGGCTGGCTGGTCTGCGCCTGCTAATAGGCAATTGGAATAGGCAACTGCTGAGCTTCTGCTTCAGCATTTCTCCCAGCAGTAACTTATCCCAGACACCAGTCCTCCTGAAACCTTGTTGCACTTCAAGTTTGTGTGACTTCTGTCCCAACGTCAGAAGTGTTCAAAAAGTATTGCACAAAATTAAAGGACAGGTGCGCGTAGCAATTGCACAGCTTTGTTTCCTTAAGTTTTCTGGATGAAGAAAAAAAGAAAGATTTTGTATATGAAGACAAAATTCTGAAATGTACTTTGAAGGCTAAAAATCTTGAAGGCAAATCAAAAGAACCTGGCACAATCATCTTCTTTGCCAGCCCCAGGCTTGGGAATGGAAAGGAAAAGTTAATAATTTTTTTCAATTTTTTTGGCATAATAATATGTTGTCTCTTCTGCACACAAAAGCTTACATATCATGTCAAAGTAGTGTTCTTGTAGCAGTGACAGTCAAAGTAAGATATAAACAAAGCAAGCTGTGTAGTTATTAAGTCAGCCAAAGTATCTGGAAAAACCAGCAAGCATGCAAGTCTTTCTTCTGGTCTGAAATAGAGGCAGTAAGCTGGAGACTAAATACAGGTTGGAAACAGTTGAGTTTGGCATAATAAAATTATACTTGAAGAAATTGTTCCCAACTTTGTGCTTAAACAGAAATGTACTGCTTCTCTCTGTTTTAGATCTATGAGATCTTTGAGTGCCTGTTTGTTTGTTTATTTCTTTTTCAAGCCATATTAGGTGTTTAATAAAATACACTACTTCTCCTTATGAACATTTCTTGCTTCAGAGATATGTTTTATATTCCACTTACTTCCTTGGTTTTCTTTTCATAAAAGCAAGGAGTTTGTTTAAAAAGAAGTTGCTCCTGACAAGAAACAAAATAATCATTTCTAATCTGAGCTTCAGTATTGTAGCTCCTTACAATAGGATTCAGTTTTTTTGTAACTAGTGTGGTGGCTTTCCTCATAATTCTTTATATTCCTTTTTATATGCCTTCTGTTCCCTTTTGCTGCAACTTCATTTCCTCTGGTCAGGAGAGCAAACCACTTAGTGATAGATTTTCATCTTAGTGTAATAACACGTGTGAAAAGGGAGAAGGAAGTGTAAATGTGAAGAAGAAAAATTATTATTATTTCAGAATAATTATATATGGTGTCTGGAGTTTATATAGAACACATATGGGAACACATAATGTTAAAAAAGCCACACGTATTACATCCTGAATAGGCTGTAATCTAAATAAGATAAAACAAATATAATTCAATAAAGCCATGGTTCAAAGGGGAGTCCCCTCAGCTTGCCAGCACTGGGAAAAAGGGAGAAAGGATTTCCTGAAAATCTTCTTTTAAAGGGAGACAGCTTATAAGAATAATAATACATCTTCTGTGAATAAGAAACTGTGTAGACTGTAAAGAAATGTACTTTGACTGGCATATAAAACACCTATGCTCCAACTTCTGCCTTCTGGATTTTAGGGAGGCAAACTGCCTATTAGGTAGTCACTGCAAAGCATATTTGCCCTTCCTCTGAGACAAGTGGCAATGACCAGTGGTGAAAGAGGATGTCAGAAACAAACCATTGACTGCTCTGGTATGACAATGCCAAAGCTGCTAGAACAGGAGAGACTGTGCATGACAGTCATAGGGCAGAGAGACAAGGCAAGTAGATGGACAGGATCAAAGGAACAGTTAGAAAACAGTGAAAAGTACAGAAAGTTATGTCAGCTGTAGACAGAGTTTATGCAGCTGAGAACAAGCTTTTGTATTTTAGGATGCATGTATGAAGCCAAATATGCGTGTGAATGCAATCAAAGCAGTAGGTGAGAGATACAGAAGCATCATCATGGGAAAGCTTGAGGGGCAGGAGCTCACACTGGAAGACTGATGTGGTCAAAGCATGACATCACCAGTATTAGCTACAACCAGTATTTACAGGAACTTACGTATGAAATCATCTACTTGAGAAAGAGGATATAATGAAATAATGTGCAAGAAATGAAAAGCCAACTAATAGTATCCTCCCATATTTCAGTTTCAGTCTTCTAGAAGACTCATCACAGACTTCTGTTCTTGCAGACTAAACATTTTGTCCATGGGTATCACTTGATGGTCTCTGATCCAAAAGGCAGGCATGCTTATTCGAAACATAAACTAGTGTCTCAGCTCAGCATAGCCAGACATTGCATGTCTTCTCAGCCTCTAGTATCAGTGAGCACCAAATATCTGCCCAGGTAGGGCAGTTAAAACAAAAATGATTCTTGAGTAGAGTGCTTTCTAATGTAATTCCCTGTAGGAAAAACAAACAAAAAAATCCCTCAATTTTATATTTTTTTTATCCAATCGTAAACTTTTAAGCTTCTAAATATTTAAAATTCTGTTCCTTTAGAAGTTTTCAGCTGGTATACCTATGCATTGCCTGAGTGAAGTATTAGATGCACTGCAGATTCATTCAGCTGCCACATGGCCTCTGGGGAGGCAGAATTTCATCCTCAGAAGACCCAACTAGTCAGGGCTGGAGCCAGGGCAATGCAATAAAGAACAAAAGAGAGAGAGGGCTGTACTTTCAGTCTTTCCATCTCACATTAGGAGTGACTGAAAAGTCATATAGAGAAGATCGATTTCTTGCCAATGCGTCTCACAGACCCATTTTCCCTTACCTAACTTCTAGTCCCAAGGGAGTCTCTTAATTTTACCCCCCTTTAAAAAATAGGTGCTTTCTGGAAATGTTCAAGCTTATTCTTGAAAATTACACTGACTCAATCAATGGCAGACCACATGTTTTATTTCATGATCTGAAACTGAGACCAAATATTGTCTGTTAAATACCATAATGGGGGAGTGCAGAGGGAAAGTAACTTCCTGTAATGAATGATAAAGGAAAATATTTGAGATTGGATACAGTCTAATTTATTCCAAACCCAGGATTACTTTATTGTTTATTTATTTCCTATATCTGGCAGTCACAGCTTAGTAACAGAGGGTGAATTTGTAACACAGGCAAGAAAATCACTCAATCTTTCATTTAATTTGATCAGGAAATTTTCACAAGGGTCTTCTAAAACACTCCCAGCACTGTAAGCAAATCAGGAGATTTCCAGTTCTGGTTTTCCTACATCAAGAAATATGAGTAAGCATAATCATGTTGAAGTAGTTCTTCACAAGTAAAGAGTATGGTTTAACATAATTTTTATTGTTTAAAAAGAACAAAAATTGAGCTAAGAATTCTCAGGTATAAACTATACTTTATAAAGAAAAATAATTTTAATATAGAGTAAATTAAATTAATTACAATAAATAAAACCTTAAATGTAATATAGTAAAATATTCACTGAAATTTAAACTTTAAATCCTGGAAGATGCACAAAAATATTGGGCTAGGAATACATTCTGAAAACTGGTTATACTTTTTCTTTTATCATTACTTTTCCATGTTTTAAAATTGTATAGTTTGCTTAACTGGAAATAAGATCATCTGAATATATGCAATGTGAGGAGAGTTAGGTACCTTAAATATTCTACTTACATAAGTTTGTTTTTCATGCTTAGAAAATAAAGTTACAGTACCCTCTCCTGTGCTTTGGATAGTCTACAGGAATACTCCTAACTCTTTGAGTTAAAGATTTCAAACCATCAAAACTTACATAGATACCTTATTTCACCTCAGCAGGGTGAGAAAAAAACCACAACTTTGTAGTAGCCAGAACCTTAGTCAATAAGAGCTTTAGTGGACCCAGAATGAAGTGAACAATTGTTCCAACTGAGGATCACTCATAGACACTGTCCTGTCCAGCAGGTCTTATATACAGAAGAGGATTTTAAACTAAAAACCTCCCTCCTTCAGCTGTGGCAGACACTTGACAGGAAAGAAATGGTCCATTCTTCTTTAGAGATTTAAGACCTGAGCTATCATCCACAGCTAACTTGAATTCAATGCGTAATCTAAGCTAATTTAGACTATTTTTAAGCTTTTATAGTATGTAGGAGAATTCTGTTTTGACTTAATTGTCTTAATGATAACTAGGTTTAACACCATATGAAATGTATTATGAATATAAATATGTCCAGTATTCCCAATAAAGGATGTGCAAGTACAGCATCATAATATTAGTATCTTGTGATTGGAAAGTGACTTTCAACTGATAGCCTCAACTGCCCTTTCAAATATCAGTTGAACTGCACACACTCCTACATGGTACGTATTAATAGATTCATTTTAGAGATAGTCAAACAGGAGTACAGAAAGCTATAACCCATAATTAGAATGTATAGGTAAAATATAATGATGGTTTTATTATTGTGTAAAGAATCTACCAATTACAATAATTACATGTAGTTATTTTGCCAACTTTTTTCTAGGGTTTTGGTAGCCCGTCAGGTGAACATTGGCTGGGAAATGAATTTATCTTTGCAATAACAAGTCAGAGGCAATATTCTCTAAGAATTGAATTAATGGACTGGGAAGGAAACCGGGCATATTCACAGTATGACAGATTTCACATAGGAAATGAAAAGCAGAATTACAGGTAAGAAACTATTGAAATTCTTTTGACTCTGCTGAGTGATAAATATTGTTCATTGTTCACTTGTTAAATATGAGAAAGGACAAAAATATGATCCTGATTTTCATTGAAAGTGAATAAAGAGGGTGAAAATAAAATAGAAATCTGACTTCTTAGTGATGGAAGGTTAGAGTAAACAACGTATCTGAGAACAAAGGTTGATCTATTAATCATGCTGGCTAGTAGAACTGCTAAAAATTGTATAACTCTTTAAATCTGAGACCATCAGAACTCAAAACTTATTGAATAGAAAAAAGATATGGATTCTTCATTACAACTTGAAGGATTTCTACCTCAGAAGCATAAAACTGAAACAATGGACATGGGAAAAAAAAGACTAAAAATGCTGTTAAAACATCTGATACTTCCAAACTAAAAATTCAGTGTAAATGAAGAGTAAAAAAAGAATGCTGGATCTTATTGTGAGGAGATAAAACACAAAACAAAGTGTCAGGTACTGGATAGCCTTGATTCATCATCATCAGCAGCATGCCGTTTATTACAGTTTTAAAAAGCATATGAATTTAAAACTTTTTCTTATAATATTTTTCTCATATTTCTTTAAAGATAAAAAAGTAGGAAAATTAAATCTGCTTATTAAAAAAGGAAAAATCTTTGGAGACACAAGAGATTTGGAAGACTAAGTGGTTTAGTTTGGGGGGGGGGTTAAATCATTGCTTCATCTGAACAGACAGTACAATGCTGGAGAAAGAATATGAAATCCAGAAAAAGATCCTAAATTATTTATTACAGCACATGTAGTTAGCATAAGACTTAGGAGAGAAAAAAATATATTGTAAACCCAAACATTCAAGTCATAGCATGTGAAACTAGGTTGGTATTCAGATTTTTAAATTCAAGTAACTTGATTCTCAGAAATGCTGATTGCCTTGCTCCCCCCCTGGGCCTCCAGAGATATGGAAGTGAGAGCAATTTGCTCTTTCTACTGACAGGACTCTGCCCAGATGGGGCACAAAGTAGTGCCCCTGTCCTTTTGGTTTTGTCAGAGGGCAGTACTGCGTAGCCTAGAAGCAAAAAATCTACATTTAGAAGCAATCTTAAGAGTTTAGCCCCTGCATAAAGCAAAGACTACCCCATGGCACACAAAGGACAGCTCTGTCCTCCATTGCCTCCACCAACGTCATGCTTGGCACTGCCCATGTGACATTTCCCTCAATTTGGGAAGGTGGAGCACTGATTCTGAGGTGCTCTTAGGCAAAGAGTAAATATAAGTTAAGGAAATTTCTCAAAACAGAGGCTAGAAGTATTTATACAAAACAAAAACAGCAGTGTAAAAGTGGATAATGGGGGGCCTTAAACATTAATAGAAATGATGTTCAAAAGTGTAAGGAAAAGATGGGACAAATACTTGTCAAGTGAGGAAAAATGTCAAAGGACAAAGTTACATATAGCTCTAAAAATTACAATGAAAATCAGAGAAGATGCCAGGAGTATTACTTAGAGGGTGAATTAAGATAGCTGAACTTGCTGACAAAAACAGTGTCATTTTTGCTCACATTTATTCTGCACTGAATAGGGGCAACGTGTTGTTGAGGAATTGAAGGATGTTGAAAATTTAACGTATGTTAAAGCTTGTGTTAAGGGGGGATATCTTTTCAGAACTTATATGGGTTCACTCATGACAAAATAGTGAAATAAATTCTTGCTTTGTTTCAAAATGCTAGACTGTTTTTGTAATAAAATAGTAGAGGAGCTTGGAAATGCTTAAGGGATTTCTGCCTATCATAAGTCTGTGTAACGTGCCCAAAGTAGAAGACGCAAGGAGTTTTGGGGAAGGTCTGCACCATTGTCCCTCCAACAGTCTGGGAACTCTGCTGGGGACTGTGACCTGAGACTGCCACAGGTGTTAACTACCAACCGGGATGAGGACATAGGCTTAAGAAATTATGTACACTTTCCTGTGTATATTTAATTGATTGCCCTTTTTCTGGCACAGTTTTAGCCTGATCCAAGTAGCACTTTCCCTGTCAATTCCTGAACACAACTATAGGATCCCATGGAGCAGAGCCTTTTTCCAATACACACTGTGAGCAAGTCCATGTTAGTTTGTTGGGGAAGACAGCCCTAGCCCAGGATTTAAAAGTTATTCAAATTTTGATGTGTCCTTTCTCATCTGTAATAAACTTAGCCTCAAAGAATGAACCTTTAAAGGACTTGGGCATAGGATTTGCTTCTCTGACTTGAGTCATAACACAGGCACTTGGAGATTTCTTAAATAAATTATGTTTAATATACTGATGGACAGCAGAGTAGCCCTGGAAAATCATGCTGAATCAGTCTAGGTCGCCGGATGTCTAT
>JANZLQ010000029.1:33386307-33415653 GCA_026212715.1 Elanus axillaris | reverse complement strand
AAGGGAAGGGAAGGGAAGGGAAGGGAAGGGAAGGGAAGGGAAGGAACCCACTTTCATTAGAAGAAAGGGAGATCTTTTGGAAATATAAACCATATTTTCTGAACATGGAAACTATTGTGAAAACCGATCCCTGAAAATTTTTCCTGAACATAAAAAACAAAAGGGTTGTATTTCAAAAGTGTAGAAATTAAATAAGAAAGTGTGTACAGGCCTCAAAAAGTATAAAGTTGAGTAAGAGGGATAAATTCTGCTACCCATGTTCAAGTCACTTTTCAACAAAAATCAGAAGAAGTTTGAATTTGGACTATTGACTGCAGTTTTGGTTCCTGTCCTACTCCATACTCCAATTAAAGGCCAGAATGAGCTGTACTTATGCTATCTGTGTGGCCTCCTTATGGTACAACTGAAGCTCCTCTGTCTAGGGAACAGGGAATCAGTTCCATTCACATTATTCTGCAATAAACAGAGAGGGAAACATGAAGATGTAAAAAGACTCTGTCCATCTCTGTTGGTCCTTTGGGTTTCATATTAATTCATCAATTATTTTTACTCAAACATATCTGAGTATTTGAAGAAAATATCTGAGTAACATGGTGATAGTTCTGGAAATAATAAAGTGTAAGCCACATGCAAATCTAAATTGTTTTTCATGCTTAACAAATGCACTTGTGCCTAGTCCAGACAGATATATGTGCAACAGACATTTTGCAAAACAAAATTATGTTGGGCTATTTTAGAAATTATTACAAGAATGCATCCTATGACTTAACTCTTTATTTTGCTTGCCAACATCACTATCTGTGATAGAAGCAACTCTAGAAGGCAGGCCAAATAAAAGCCTGATTATTGAGTCCTAAACAGCTGGCCAAGCTTCAGAGAATGCTTTTTTCTCTTTATCTGAGGAGCTGCCATTAAGAATTTAAATGATTCCTCTGAAGTTGAAAACCACAATTCCCAACCTCCTGCTTGCAGTGCCTTTTCTTCATAATTGTCGGGCATTTGCCATGTTTGCTTCCAATACCTCAAACACAGAACAGGATACCTTTTCAAAACTTTAGTTGCTGTTCATTTGAAATATTTTTGCCAAACAAACTAGGTACTATCTTATTTTGGAAGCTGTTAGGATTTTCTGCTAGTGACCCACACTAAATGTTGCTTCTTCAACACTGTTTGCAAAAATAATTAATTGTAGGATGGCTGTACTCTACATTAGTTTCAAATAATACAAGTTCACTAAGAAATAATAGCCAGTAAAGAGACAAGTTTCCAAGCTGGTCTGGGCAGTAGATCAAGGAGATCTGAAATAGAGAAAGAGTACTGAAATGAAGGGAAAAGCTCAAGAAGTGGAACAACTTTCATTTATGCTATGGCAGTACCTTGTACATTTGGAAGACACAAAAAAAATTAAGGTTCCAGGTCTCATGTTTGAATATAATAAATTTAAAAAACAAAAGGAAAACAAATACCCTGAAGTGATAAAATGTGTCTGAGAAAATACAGAAAATTTCATGCTGTTTTTCCAAAATCCTGCCTCAACATTATGCAAAGTTCGATTCAGTCTGGATAACTCCCAATTGGTGATTTCAGAAGGGTTCTGTTTTATTTCTGGGCTGTTTGTATTCTCTTTACTACTTTTTATTAGCCTAAGGAATCTATGATTAAAAAGAGTAATGCTGAACACATGTATGTTAAAAATATACTTGTCTCTCTTTTAAAATGAGACAGCTCCAAAAGGGTTTCTGGGAACGCAAAATAAAATCTATTTATCCCAGATGATGACCACATAGAAGAAAGTTGACATGAGAAGGTGGATACTGAAGTAGTAAATGTATAATGATAAATGATAACTGAAACAGGAAAATCATTGGTGCACCACATGTGAAACCTTCAATAACATGGAAGTATCTAAGTGATTAATTTCCTTTAGAACATCCTTAGGCTTCTTATCTACATAAAATGATTGCACAGAGGGCTGTCTGTAAATATGAAGAAAACCATCTCTGCCAGTCTCTTTGCAACTCTTACACTGTGGCAAGTAAAATCTCCGTAGAGTAAGAAGAGTCAGATCTGGCAAGCCCCATTTAGCACAGTGTTTCTTAAGTCAGAAGGAATTATTCATAGAACTATAAAAACATAAGTTGAAAGAGACTCCCAGAAGACACACAGCCTCTCCTCTTTTCCTGTACAGACTCTACCTAGCCTGCTCTTGATAGTCTGTTGACATTGTTTGATGTTCTTAGGAACTGTACGATATGACACACTGCTGCTCTGACCTGTTCCTCAGACCCTCCAGAATTAAACAGGAAAAGTAACCACATGTTGGGATTTCAGGCACCACACTTCATAATCCCACATATTAGTTAATGAAAGCAGATATACTGATGCTGGATTCTCAACAGCAGTAATTTCAGCCTGCACTCACATCTGGTTTTGCTACTCATGATACAGGAGCAGCGCTTCCAAGCAGGGTATGGGATGGAGAGTGGTGGAAACACAATTTTTAACTGGCTGATCTATTTGTACCTCAGAACCCTTAGAGAGGTTGAATATACCCTCACTTTCCTATGACAATATATTCCAGTATTTAGTCATTCTTTCAGTTAGAAAAGCTTTCTATTGCTGCAATGACTCACTACCATCGGTCCTATTCATGGAGGAATATGATTAAATGATGAGGCAGTGCTGCTGAGGTGAGTAAGACTTTGGGATTGCTGTAAATACACTTGAAAACTGATGATGGACAGAGAGCATCCTAACTTCTGTGAGTGAATCATGTACTTAAGGTGATGGCTGACCTTTGATAGTTAAGATTAAGGAGAAGAGTCTTTATATTGGAACCAGCATGATAAAGAGTTTGGGAAATCTTGGAAGAAAATGAAAAAAAGCATAGATACATTAGTGGAACAAGCAAGAGACAAATTGACAGGGGAATTTTAGTTGTGTAGAGAAGAATCAAACATATGGGTCCTCAGAGGCAAGAACTTGATGCAATTTGTTGCAAAGAGGAGGAAGAGTCATTGAAATCATTCAAATCACTTCAAACGACTGACATGGTCCTGTGATTTATAGAAATCTAGGCAGCACAGTTTCCAAGCTCTCCAATGTGCTGTTTCTCTCCAGGCTTTACTTTGGGAAACCAGATCAGTTGTTGAATGTAAACTAACAATTGTTAGACTTTATGGGACCTGGTAGCAGAGAGTTTTTGGTTCCCTGAGTAGAATGATAGAATAGTTTGAGTTGGAAGGGACATTTAAAGGTCGTCTAGTCCAACGCCCTTTGCAATGAACCCAGATATCTTCAACTAGATCAAGTTGCTCAGAGCCCTGTACAGCCTGACCTTGAATGTTTCCAGGCATGGGGCATCTACCACCTCTCTGGGAAACCTGTTCCAGTGTCTCACCACCCTTATCGTAAAAAGCTTCTTCCTTATATCTAGTCCAAATCTACCCCCTTTTATTTTAAAAACATTACCCTTTGTCCTATTGCAACAGGCCCTACTAAAAATTTTGTCCCCATCTTTCTTATAAACTCCCTTTAAGGATTAAAAGGCCACAATAAGGTCTCCCCAGAGTACTGGATTTTTTAGCTCTTGTTTGTTTAAGAGTTTGTATATTTAGTTTCAGCAATAGTATTATATCTCTCTGTGTTTTTAGGCAAACTAGGTAGGTAGCCTGAAGCCAGAGGCCTTGAAGTAATGTTAATCTTTGATTTTTTTAAGGTGGAGGCTATTGATTTATTTAATCACAATTGTTGAACTAATGTTGGAATCTGTTACAAAAAATTCTCACTTTTCATTCTGTAAAGTAGAGAAAAAATACTTTTGGTACAGTCTTTTAAATTGTACCAATGAAAATGCTCTAATAGGTAAAAGGAAGTAGTATTTGGGAGCGTAACTTTTATGGGGACAGCTGGGTTTGTGTATCTTTAATTTGAAAATATATTCCACAGACTATTGCTGTTTCAGCAGCAGGATATTAACAGGCCATTGTCACTTTCCTCAGTGTACAAAATCTCATTTTTAAATATTGGTGTTTTTCTTTGTTACTACCCAGGCTTTTCAGTGATGCATTTGCCGTAAGAAACATTTTTTCTTCTTGTGTCACTTCAGTAGATTAGGTATAACAGGGAATCAGTCTGACTTGTAAGTTTTTCTGAGCCATCTGCTTAGCTTCTTCTGTATTATTTGTACCACAGTAAACCTTCAAAGGGACGATTCTCAGATGGGGAAGAAAAAGTACACTAGAGGACACATAGGAAATCTGTAGCAAAGCAGGAAAATAAACACAGATCCTCTAAGACCCAGTCCTATGCCCAGACCCCAGTACTTTTCTTGCCAAATATAAAAACTGCAGAGTAACTCAAAAAATAGACATGGTGCAAAAATTTAAACCCATAGTAATTCACTTTTCTTTGGAAGCTTGAAATTCAATTTGCAAGTCTACTTCAGAGGAAATATCCATGCAAAATCCTATTAACAGACAGAATGATATGTGGTATGCATACTTTCCATTATTTGAAAATATATTTAATATTTTTTCACCAAACAATGGTATAAAATGGATAATGTGGAAAAAAGATTTAATGTCTGTATGTATATATAAATATCCCACTGAAATAACTTTATTCTATTTAAGAACACTGTCAGTCCAATAATATTCAATGAAGTCTAAATACTGGAAGTGCAGGGATTCAATCTGATGCCTATTAACCAGAGGTCTTTCTGGAACCAGGCCAGTGTTGCTATATTATATCAGTGACTAAAGCTCACTGGCAGTCCATGCACTATCTCCAAATGTAAGCAGAAATGAAATATAACATTTTCTCTGACTAACTGAAAGTTGGTGCAAATATACCTGTGAAGTTTATGAATAATAAAATTTAACTTAATCCATATAAATCCCTATGTGTCTTATCCATCCACAGCTCAACATTTCCCACCTCTAACTACATGCAGCTCATTTGTAGTTCACAATACAATAGCCTTGACTATCCTGAAGCAGTAACAGAGGTTTTCTTCTTCTGTGTTATGGAATATAATGAGAATGCATATATAGTGAGTACTGTAAAGGAGTGACTGAGTAGAGAAGGGGAAGTGAATAGTGAGAGAGAATGATGGGAGTGGGTGGAAGAGGGACGATGTGCAGCTCATGAGTGGGAGAAGAGGGGGCTCTGTTGGATAGTGGATTGGGGAGTAGTGGAGTCCTTTCCCCCACCACATCCCCATTTTGGTGGGAAGTTGGCTGGGGAGCAGGGGGGAAGTTGCCAGCATCGAAGTATTTTTCACTTATATTCCCTTCAAGAAGCAAGAAATGGTTCTTTTTAGCAAAATAGGCCCTCTATGAGGTGGTATGTAATTCTTTGTTATCCTCCTGAAACTTCGTAACTGGCAGCTCTGCAAAATCTAGTGACTGTTTGCCATGTTTGAGTGAAGAAAGAGCACAGGCTGCAGCCATGAAAGCACAGCTGTACCAGACCCAGCTATAACAGACATTCAATACCAAACTGTATCTGTCCATATGAAGTATAAGAATTGATTTTCCAAGAGCTACAAATTGTTACAGAACTACCAATGAGATCTCAGACTAACATAGTTCACTGAACTGTCTGTTTCACATGACAGAAAGGCACTGATGATTACATTTCTTAGCTTAGAACTTAAATATGGTTAAAAGTGAGAAATTTAATTTGGAATTGTATTATGTGGTTCATTATAGGTGTCATAGCACAAATCATTCCATACATAGAGATCTATTATTTCCTCTCTAAGAGTTAGGTATTTGCAGTTTTCATCATTAGCCTCCTTAGTCTTAAACAGTTCCATGTAAAATGAATGCTGCTATTAGTGTTCAGGCCCTTTTGATAAAGAGTATCTACATACTCAGTTACAGTAATATGTTTGAAGAGCACAAACCTCCTCACCTTTCTAAATCAACTGATCACAAGCATGAACTGCATTTCAGCCAATATGAAAATCTTTTTTTAGAAAGTCAAATGTCAATTCACATATGCAAGTTCAGCCCAGAAATTATACAATTTATCAGGCAATATCTATTAAAAACCACAATTAAAACCCCCTAACATTACTTTTTTGTGTTTTATTTTGGTCACAAATAACACTAGAGCTCTTTAATGCACCAATATCTAGGATATGGAGGCAAACCAACAGAGGTGTTCCATAAACTCTGGGGAAATCTTTACCTGAGATTTTAGAAAAGTACTGGTGTACAAGCTTTATAAGGTATACACTGTTGGCTGTACAGCAGCCTTGCTTTCCAGGAGGAAAGCAAAGCCTCCAGTGTGGGTTACTCAGAATATGTCTGGTATAACAACGACCTATCTTATTAATTGATAAAAGGTAAATATCTATCAGTTTATTTTTATTATTAGATCTTTAAAGCTATCTCTAAATTGTTGCTGTCTTCGGTCTTGCTTTTCTCTATCCTTTTCCCTGAACTGGTTAATTTTCAGTTGCCTTCTCCAGACTCATATATTTTCTTCACAAAAATTGGATAACTCTTCTCCATATATTCATTTTCATATACCTGCAACACCCACCTTCCAGGGTTTTTTGACAGGCTATTGATAAGAAACTTTCAATAATTTTTCTAGAAACTTTTCTTTCCTTTGGTGTTTCAGGGCTTTTCAACCACATAGCTGGAGAGAAGCTTGTTTTCCAGTATGTTCCACCACAGCTATTGCTATGGGACATAGTGGGCATGTCATTATCTCTTCCTCCAGGCTCCTAGATTCATTTTTTAAGAAAAGGAAAATATATGAGTAAGAACAAAAGTATCTTATTTTCCCATAAAGCTTATCTACAATAAAATAAACACATCAATTCAAACTAGTGATTACTTGAGGCAAGAAAAAAAAAGGTTTGCAAAAATTTACTGGACTTAAACATTATCCTCGATTTAATGAATATAAGTGCTTATTCACAAATCAGACATGGTTTCCTTACAGGTAGGTAGGATAAAGATTTTCAGTGCTAACATTAAAGGCGTTAGGCCCTAGGAACAGACTGCAGGACCCTAGCTGAGACACTCAATTCTCTGTGAATGCCGGGGGAGAGATAAGCTCCTTAGACGGAAGCCAAATCAGGCAACAAGCAGAGCAGAGAACTGCCTAGAGTTAACCATTAGGAAATTCTGAAAATAGCAGGGCATCCATTTATATCCACTGACAGTTCACAGCCCACAGCCTGAAGGTAGGAGACAATGTCCTGTCTTAGGAAAGAAACAAAAGACCCTAGGTTAATGCATTCATTTTCCAGAGGGGATCCAGACCATAGTTATTGCTTCCCAAGAGAAATCAGCAATCCATGCTGCAGAGGAACAAGCTCCTTGATGAAGCTCTGACACTGTGCAGGGAAAAATTCACTGCTCAGTGAATGAGTAGGTACTGGGTTATTTGACAATGAGATGGGAGAGGGAAGTCTAAGATTATGCTCGTGGCTCCATGGATTATGTCTCATTTTGAATTAAATAGACTTTGATTAAATGATGCAAATTTATAAATGTTATGAAGCAGTGAGGACTATCCCTGAACTCTGAACACTATGCAAACAATTCTGCTACAGACTTACACTTGTATTCTCTCTAAGGCTCAGTGAATCTTGAACAATTTTTTGCAGTGGGACACATGTTGCTAGTTATGGCACCACTGTGAGGAAAGCTGTGTTTTTAAACCTTTCTTTTGCTGAGCAAATAGAAACAACGACTCCTATTTGGTGGGTAACCACTCAGATCAGTATGTTTGCTACATAAAAAGTAGAGAGCAACAACCCCTGGTAGCTGAACTATTTATTACCTGGTAAGGATCTTTACAGAAAAAAACTATTTAGTGGACTTGTGTGACAACAGTATCATGCAAAGCAAAAACAGTATAGTGAAATCCCTCCTGAGGGCTACTGCACAGACACACAAATAATCCAAGAGAACTCTTTAATGCATGTAACTATCGGCAGAAAAAGTATCTATGGATACTCGTTAGTGATCTTACTTGTAATGTATTGTTGCTCAGTGGAGGTTTCACCAGCTATTTCCCAGCTGTCAAGGACACGCAAAGCATGACAGAGCACCTAAGAGAAAGCTGCACAGGCTTTTATAATGTAATGGCCATTTTTTTGGTTCCCCAATGTAAAATGATTACTCTCATCTTGTTGGTATTATCTTTATGAGTAATCTGTGTTATTATTCTTCTTGCACAGTGTTGCTCTCTTTCAAGCCTCTGTTGCTTTATGCCACCTCTACATATTTGTATTAAGAAAGAATGTCAAACAAGTATTTTAACAAAGTTTATAAAATCCTGGTGCGAATGGACCTCACTGTCCCCAAGGTATGAGCTCCCACTTTTGCCAGTAGCAACACCAAGAATAGCTATGTTTCTTTAATTTAATTTTGTCAAAGCATTTGCAAAGATCTTAAACCTACTGATGTTTGTATTAGTGTAGAATTCAGTATAGAAACCAATAACAGAGTTTCTTCAGCTCTGCTGGGCTTTGACATGAAACAGATCCTGAATAAAAGAACCTTGTGAAGCTGAGACACTTCTGCATATTTGCCACCCATGAGGAATTTTTTTATATCAAAACTATTGTGTGTAGGATATCAAGACATCTCCAAGATCAGGTAGCATTTAAATTCAGGCTATCCATCACAGGTACATAAGTGATGAGATATTTGGCTCTATTTCTATAAAAAACTAAATAACAAAATAACTAATTTTAAATATTACAATAATATTCTTAATCAGTAACTGAGTATTCTTGTTGCCAATTTTTCACTGTTTGAATTTTCTTAATTCTTGTATAATAGCATAAGTGTTAAAACCCTCTACAACTTATAATGATTATCAGAATATAGATTAGCATAGTGAAAATTTTCATACAAAGTGTAAGAGATAAATGTAAGGACATGTCAAAAGTTATAGATGGATACAGCATCACAGTGTGAACATTTAGGCTTTCATTAATGTTTGCTAATCACTCATATGTAGATGATTTAGTTTTGTAGTATAACGAGTCTGTAAGTTAAGGATGCAAACAGTAAAGGACTGTGAAGGACTAATGCAAAAGTAAAGTGCAGAATAAGAAAAAAAATCTCAGTAAAATTCAGGATTACAAAATATCTCTGCATTAGAATAGTTTCTTTAATGCACATTCCATGACTGCATCATTCTCCTCACTATTTTCTATGAATGTTGGGAAGTGCAGTACATATTCAGAATCCAAATTCAGATCTAGCTCAAAATGTTTAAACTGGACATTATTCCTGTCATAACCTTGATCAAAACTGAAGAAATGGACACTTCCAAATACTGGTCCAGAAAAGGTTGAAATGTGGATACAAAGAATGAGATGTGTCTCTGATCTCAATCAGAAAAATTAGATTCTTCCTGTGGGTGACCAAGATCTCCACCAGAGTGAACTTGACCACTAAGTATTTGCAAGATTATGATAAATTTATTTAACATTCGTGACAATATCTCTAGATAAAAAAAATAATGCTGCTTGAAAAGTTTTTCAAAATGTCCACAATTTTCACCATTAGCCAAAAATTCAAACTTAAATTCTTCAGAATGCAGAATCAAAGAAGTATGAGACCTGGAGGACCCTTCTGTACAGTTTCTAACAAAGAGATGTGTAGTCTTTGTGCCCACATAGCTGTTTACTCTCTGCCTACTCTTAGAAGCTCGGTAGACCTGTCAATGTGGCATTGAGCCCAAGCTAATGTATTCTGCCCTTGAGTAGGCTCAGTGTCATGCTTATTGTGACAATAGAGCTTCCAGCCAGGATGGAGTGTGGGCAGAATGAGCTCATGTCTGCTCAGAGACCTGACAGAGCAAGCTTTCATCTGCCTGCAAAAATATATGCAAAAATTCTTAGAGTGGCCCTTATTTAATCTAGTGTGTTTGTGGTTAAAGTCTCTGAAGTCTGTTACAAACTGCTCGGCCAACCAACTCCAGCGTTCTTTTCCCCCGTTTTATCATTAGCAGCTCTACTGGCAAGTGTTTCTAGAACATGATTCTGAGAACACTTTCTGCACTGATTCACTATATTTTCAGGATAATAGCAGAAAAGTGGTGTGATATTTTCTGTGAGATTGCTTCTTTCATGAGTGAAAAAGTCAAGTGTACCTGTGAACCTTGGAGAGAGTTGGGGAAAGGGATCATCCCAGATTTTTCCAGTTATTCACTGCATCAATCTTTAAGTTTGTTGTTGTTTTGTTGTTGTTTTGGGGTTTTTTTTCCCTATCAAATGGAAACATACTTGATTTTGCTCTCTCTCTCTCTAAAGTAATGGTAATAAAAAGTGATATTCATTATTTGGCCCACAACAGCAATGCAGCATTAGAGCACAAAGCACAGGTATGCACCATCTCTAAAGAGCTACTAACATACATTAGAGATAACAACTTTGAACATCAGAGCACAGAAGTATTGCATCTGATGCAGTGAACTTTTTATTGTTTGGTTGGTTTACAAAGTTTAAATAAAACTTCTTTATTATCATGGAAGAAGGAGGTACTCAATAACAATGGAAGCTTAATTAGAAAAAGAGAAATGTGTGCCTGGTGCCATACAGAGTCTAGTCTCCTGTCTTTTGTTTCATCAGATACTAGAGGCTGATGTGTTTTCAATTTTAAATCAGTGCTGGAACAGCTCACCACACTTGACCCACGTGCACCGTTCGTGTTCCATTTTCTTTTTTTAACATTATAATTCAGTTGCACTGAAGTAAAAACTCTTTGTACCAATCTCAATGCCATTTGAACCAAATAAGTCATTATTATGAATCACAGCTCTTATAAGGTCATGACCTGGGTTTTTAGGGGGAAAAAAGCATGTAAGACATGCTGATCCCTGTTAGCCTGGTCATTGTGGCACCAGCAGAGAACTTGGATCATAAATGGGTGACAGTCAGTGAACCTTTCACTCATATATGACTGTTTATCGGCCACAAATGACGCTAAGGGAGTTGAAATATGTTTTAACAGTCTGTTTATGTTTTTCTACAGAGGTCTTAGTGCCACATAACTCATTTTGGCATTTTTTAAACTTAATTTTGCATTAAGAAAACCAAGCAAACAGTGAAGCCAATATTTATTTTGCAAATAACTATAAACTTTTCACAGAAACTGTCTGTACATCAGCCACTTTTAAAATTTGTTACCTTTTCCTAGATACTTGCCCATGTAATGAAAGCCTAACCTTTGTATGATAATGGAAATAAAGGCCAGAGGATGAGCATAGCATGTTGTACAATACAACCACTAATGAATAAAGGAATCAAGCCAGACCTGTTGCATATAATTCAAGCTAGAGGTGGGATATGCTTGACTACATAAGTTTTTTCACTCTACATGCTGTTTTCAATATCATAAACCTTTAATCAAAAAACCTAATTGTCATATTGCTGGTGGGAATAATACTATATGAATAAGAGAAGCATTTCCTTTCTCTTCCTGACCTTTTTCTTCTTCTCTTTTCTCTCCTCTAATTTTTAAAATTTTTTTTTTGAGGTGTACTTGGGCCCTCATTCAGCAGTGCACTTACTTAGGCAATTTTTTTTTTTAAGCACATTCTGAGTACTTTGCTGAGGCAGTGCCACTAGAGCTCTCACTGAAGGTCAAGTCACTCTTATTTCATTACCATTGCACACTCTTTAAGATGACATCAAAATGTAAAAGAAAAAAAACATATACTATGGTCAGTAAGAGATCATGACAGTTATATTTTCATTAATACTATCTTATATTGTTTCCACATACGGAAATTATTGCATTTCTTGTCATCTCCACAAAGAGATTCTTCAACATCCCTTACTGGTTACTGATGTCATGAGTCTGAGTACACAGCCACCAGATTAAGCCCATTAATCTAATTCATAAATTCATAAATTGTGAACTGGCTTACTTATCAGGATTGAAGAGGTTCAAAAATAGGTAAGTGAATGAAAATCCTGATTAACATTTTGCTTTGAAAATAATATCCCCCCAAAACATCCCTGCATTTTCCTCTGGGATTCACCCAGTGGGAAGCACACATCTCTTGACACGAATCCCATCATAAATCTTGAAAATCTCATGCAGAACCCAAAATATTTATTTTAATGTGTTATTCATTAAGTTATTTCTTTAAATCGTAGTCTGTTGGCAGCTGCAAACTCATTCCATTCCAGCCACATTATAGCAATGCTGTAGTATGATTTGAGAGGGTCACTGGGTCATTAACACTGGAAAAAATTCAAAAACAGAATCTGTAAATGCCCAAAAGAGCATGACTGTAAAAGAAGATTGCACTGCTAGCACAGAAAAAAAGTATAAACAATCAAAAATAACTGATGAAAAATTAATTGCAGACTATTCCACTTCTATCAATAATGATTCATTTCCTTACATTCAAGCTCTTCACAAGGAGTAAAAAAAACACTTAGATATTTCAAAGATACCTTAAACAGTTTCAATCAGCTATTGTGCCAGGTGAAACATGGGGAAAAAGGTTATTCAATGTAGATGTTATGTCCAATTCTGTATTTAAATAATTTCTTAATGGTGATTACAGGTTACACCTCATTCAAGATTCAGTTTGAGAAAAACAAAGAAATTTCAGTACTCGTATTTCAAGTCAGAAATTATGTGAGCTAGTGTGCCTCTCATTGCTTTTTTAGCCAACAGCCTTAGCCATTATACACAACTTTAAGCAACATAAGCCTGTGTGAAGCAGGCATGATTCTTGAACAGAATGACAGTATTTTACTTTCACTGTGTAGAAGCGTAAGTGTTTCCATAAAGTGAATCACAAAAGCTGTCTGCTTATAGGAGGTACTTCATCCTCAGTGACATTTTTGGACCGGGTTACTTCAAGGACATTGTCCCATTTTGTTTGATGCAAAATCTTTGGAATCTAAACACATTGTCTCAGTGCTGGTCCTTGGTTTTGCTCTTATTTTTCTGCTCCTTTCTTATCCGATTCTTACCACTTGCTCTCATAGCAAACTGAATGGTTTGTGGTATTATATACTACTCTTGATCTGGTTTTCCTGCATGGCAGGCCTGCTTAAGGGTTAGTTATCTCACTGCCTGATTTGTGACCTGAGATGTTAACATGACCCTGGAACATTAGAGAACAGTCTAATATTAAGGAAAGGGCCAATATAAATAAAAATATCACATCAATTTCTTTTCTAAAAGGTAGTCCGAATCCTTGTGATAGTGACTTGTTTAAGGTAGCCTGCAATTTTCTGCTAAGCTGTACAAACATTTGATCGAACCTCCACAATTAGAGAAAACAATGAAGTTCCAGTATCCAGGTAAAATAAAATCTATCTCCACTTAGAAAGTTACTTATATTGTTTGTTAATTTAAAAAAATAAAATAAGATGCACATATAATCTATATTATCTATATATATGCCTAATCAAGAATTAGGCATGTACAAAACTTATCCAGTTTGGTGACAGTGGCTTTCTAATGAGAAAAAGCTTACATATGAACAAACCTCTGAATTTTCTTGTAATAAGCATAGTAGTTTGTTATTCCAGTGAATATGAAAATACAAACAATATGTAAGTGCTGAGTGCAGTTGTGTTGTTTTCTGAAAATGTTAGGTGTTTAGGACTTTTAAACTCTATTTTGTAAAGGGATATTTATGAATTAATAACAGGCATCCTTAAATAGGTTTTACTGATATCATAGCTTCAGGCAAATACTGTGGAAAAAAGAAAACGCAATTAGCTATATTTTCTTTTGCATCTCTGTAAATGGAAAAGAAATGACACATTTAAATGGCATCTTCACAGATTTCGTCAGCTGCAAACAATAACATACAACATAGCAATGTTTTAATTAACATCATTCAACAGTAGAGATGGACTTGTGGTACTTAACCTTCTTATAGCACAACTACAGCTAATTTCGGCCAGAATTCTAGCACACTCTTTACAGAGAAAAAAACCAACCAAAACCCCCACAAAAACCCCAAATTAAACCCCTAACATGCCCCCCACCAGTCACATTGATTATATACTATTTAAACACATTAATTTCCAAACACCAACGTACCCCAGTAAGATTTATATAAATTTTTAACATAGGTCTATCTATGATATTTTTAACTTTTATGGTTACTTATGATTAGTTACTTTCAGTTAAGTAAAATGTGTGATAAATATTTTATTGTGGCCTGTAAATGATATTTTTCAATGACACTACAGGGAAACAAAAAGCTAGTATCTCTACAGTAGTCATCAGAGTAAAAGCACTAACAGCATGCTGATATATAAAGTTTTCCATTTCTGTTTTATCTAAAACAGTTAATTAGGATAATGTACAACCTATATGGATGACAGTGGGTAATTAATGTCACCCTCAGGACAACTAAAACATAGAGTTATGAAATCCACTATTACAATATATCTGCATGGATTTCAACAAACTGTATTTATGAGACTTTTGGAACTTCAAGCATATTTTGAAAGAATTATTAAGTTTAAATTTTACTAGGGTTGTGTGGGTCTCTTCTACCGGATTTTCAAGCAGGATTAACCAATTTACAGATAAATAAAATTTCAAACTGATGTTCACTGAACTTTTCCACTAACTTCAATGGCTGTAAAACAAATCCTTAAATAAAACCACACAAACATCACAAGGTTCAGCAATTCAGTAAAGATAAGCAGCAGAAGGCCTGATTACTTATATAAACCTTAGAACTTTTAAAAATATGAGTTAATCTGGAGTGTTCCTGTATTTCTGTGCTGAAAAAACTCTTGAGAATCAATTTTGGAATTTCTGCTCTTGGCTTCAGCCAAACCCAGGAAGTGTAGTTGAGTAGGGACAAAAGTATTTTTATATTTTAAGTTACGTTTTAAGTTAACCAAATTTCTCTAAACTTGGCTTTGCTCTGTCTTGGGCAATTGTTCAGATAAGTTCTAATTTTGTATTTTATTTTTTAAGAAGTTCATCCATCTTCAATGCTATCAAAACGATCTGCATTATCTTCTTAGTATATGTTCAGTGTTTATATGTCTGTCTAAAACATCGATCATCTCTAGTTATTTCAAGTTTGAAATTAATACAGTCCCTATATTTTCTAAATCAATATATTATGTATTATACATTAATCAGGACAAAAATGGTCATTTCTATAGCAACAGGAAATGTTACCATTAATATAGCTGGAGGGAGAGTGAGATATGTTTTTTTCTGTAGCAAGATTTTAACTTTTCATTAATAAAAAATAATAAATCTAATAACTGAGAAGTTTCATTTCAGTTTTCCATGAGAAAAAAAAATGGCTGGGCAATTTTGTTTTAATAATTATTGTGTTGAAAAAGTTTTAACAGAAAATGGTAGTATCAGATTAATGTATCTCTTCTGTGCTGTGTCTGGTGAAAGATTAGAGGGAATTATTTCTGTTCAACACATCAGTGTGATAGTAGTCTTTATGTTTCTGTCCCTGTTAACAGTAAATACCAGTGTTGCCGTATGTTTCATCTCCATCACCAATATGATACTGACATCAGCTGCAAACCTAGCAACTCACACTGCCGCAGTGACTGTTTCTGTGGCTTCTGTAGCATGTATTTCAAGTAGTAGAAGCATATGTTTGCTTGTTCACTGTCCAGAATAAACATACTTTTAAACATTTTTTGTAAGCTGTGACAAAGCACCATTTGTCTGCATGCAGCAGTAAGACAGGCCATTTGCCTTATGGTAGGAAAAATTTCTTTGACATTAATCTGGATGTCTTTTAATTATCCCTGCTCAGTATACCTGTTCCCAATGAGTACATCTCTTTATTAAATTATTGAAAAAATTTAATATAGAAAAGAGAAAATTTGATGTATTATTTGTATAAATTCACATTCAGTCCAACAGCAAGCCTCACTAGACTATTGTGTAGTTTGCTGTAATGTGCAGTTGTGTTTCTTACTTATGGCCAGGTCATGTTTGCTTGTTCACTGTCCAGGACAAACATTTTTCTCCTTTGACTTGTCAGGTGTGTGTGGTTCAAACACAAGCTAAAATTAGCACAAGCTCTTCAGAGAGAAAACAAGCTTTTCTGGTAACAGTGTGCAGTTCCAGGGAATGATGTCTCGACTGTGTAGTGTTTGTTGTACCATAGACAAGCTGTACTGAATCAACTTTAAAGTAAAACTGATCATACCCATTTACTATTGTAATTTATATTACCATTTTATCTTTAAAACTAGAAGATATGTGTTCTAACTCTGAATATATTGAATTCACATTTTGTTGGCTGGCACATTTCACTTGTCTCAACAGGAGAATGGGCAAGGAGTTGCAGTAATGTCAAACTTAATAATTACAGCAGTAAGTCATTGCTACAGAGCAGCAGAGGAGAAATACAGAGGTCATCTTGTCTTACACTTTTCTTAAGGAATTGTGGAGGAAATTATTTTCATGTGCTGGCAGCAAGAATATTAAGATCCAAATTAAAAATCTGTTCACGCTGTCAGAACTACTTACTGTAGTATTCAGGTTTTCGACAGTTTGCAGAACCATCATGCCTACTGTTTGCATAATTACAAACTCTATTAGCAATATAATTAAGTTAAATAAAAACTCCATGAATTTAGCATGTACACTCTCAAGTTTAGACTAAAGTGAAGAGTGGGAAAAATTTAGTATTGTTAGGTTTTTACAGTTAATATTGCTGGTTTTCTGCAGTCTGACACCAACAGTGACATTCCCTTTCTTCTTCTTTTTGGTACTTTTACATCAGTCCTTCAAGGACAGGCAGCAATAAAGGTGGTGAATTGTTCTTGCAACTTGGGAAAACAGGTTAGCAAGAGCTCAATATTTTGTGAGAATTGTGGTGACTGAGTTTTTGTCATCTTCCACCCTATCTAGTTTCTTCAATTTCTGCAAAGTATTTTCTTTTTTGTGAGTGGTTTTTAATTTACTTCTAATCATTATTTACCTCATCTGGTGTTAAGACCTTGTTAGTTAACCAATCTTGATTTATGATGAAATATTGGAGTTTGATTTAATTTTGTTTGTTTTCATAAGGAGAGTATGCACTGCCCTAATAAAACCTAAATTAGACATTTTTCCCTGAAAAAGTATGTTATGTTTAAGAAGCAGCTTTATTTACTAACAAAGAAAAAGGATGCAAACAGGTGCCCAGGCAATCTAGCTGTAAGCTGGACAAAAGTACTTACTATGATGCCTTCTACTCTGCAACCCAGAACAGTTCAAACTCACAGGGATCTCCCCAGTCAGCACAGATGGCTCATCCTCTATCTCCAACAAGGAGATGGTATTTCCACTGAATTTACAAATCAGCAGACACAAGGGATGTTTCTCTTTATCCTTTAGTAGGAGTATTAAGTGGTGAAAAAGTTGAATACCAGGGTTAGGCTTCCCAGATAGTTGCCACATTATGTTCAGTTCCATGTTTAACAGGATTTTGGCAGACATGTTAGCTTCAATCTCAGCGGCAAGAGTTTTTTTCTCTACAGTGATTATTTAGATTTTGTCTCCTGTTCACAACACATTATCTATCATTAGATATTTGGAAGATGTCTGTATTACAGAGGTGCTTTTGTCTATAAATACTGGGAGACTTCATGCAATTTTGTAATATAATCAGGAAAAGACACACTGGGAAACTTTACAAGAAGCCAACAACATTTAATATTACTTCAGTAGATATTATGTTTTATTTGTTGATAAACAAATGATTTGTGATCCCCAAATAATTAATCAAAGCGTTTTTGAGAAAAAATCTGAACTTAAAATAAAGTTGCTATCTAGTTTTGAGGGTGTTTGGGGTTTTTTGGGGGGGTCATTTTTTATTTAGTATTATTAGAATTCATGTCTAGAATTAAAAGAGTAACTTGAGGATAATCTCTTACCAGCTGCTCCTAAATGGTTGCTGGCCAATGGGCTTTGGTTCACAAAGGCACTTAATTACCTAAATATCATTATAAATGGAATTTAGTTGACACACCAGTTCATAAAACTCTACCCAATTCAGCATCTTTAGGAGTGGGTTTCAATTCAAAAACTGAAGTCATCTAAAATTTAGACGCAAGTGTGAACCAGGTGGAAGATGCAAGTTAAATCTTTCCTCAACATCAGACATTTCAAAACTAGAGGCCTAAATAATGGCTGTCATATGGGTTTTAAAAACAAAGATGCTTTACACATGCCTAACATGGAGGACAGTCAGTGTGAGCTTATTTGTCCACATTTATCTGTGCAGATGTATTCCCACACACCAGGTGTATGTGGTGAGCAGCAGGTTAGAAGAAAGGCTGAGATGTAGGTGCTCTCTGCTCCTATTGATGTCAGGAAAAAATGGAAACCCAGTGAGGAGAGGGCTCAGAATAGGAAGTTCTGGGTATAGGATTCTGATCCCCATGCATCCATCTTATTCAGTGACCGTCTCCATCAAAATTAACAACCCCTCCCTTGAGGAGGGATCAGAATTTAAGATTCCTTCCTGCCAGCCATGTGGAATGAGCAGGCGGCAGAGAGAGACAGAAGGTAGGTGGGAATTTGGAGTCATCCCTCTACAGTATTTCCCAAAGGCAAGCTTTGATGTGTTCCTCTCCATTCATCATGCTGAATCTTTTAAATCCTACTTCAGGACTCCTGTTTCTCTCTATTTAATGGTTAAGAATCTTAGGCCATTACTCATGTGAATGAATGAATTACAGTCTCGGAGATTTGTGCTAAAATGTTTAGTACTGTGACAATGATGAAATTCGATCTTAACTCATTAAAATACTTAAGAACATGTACACTGAGGTAGTTGAGATGGTACTCTACATATCTTAATGATGGTTGTTAATGTTTCCTGTAAACTAGTATATTTTACAAACTATGCATTATTCACTTCTTTAAATGAAGGACTGAGTGATATTTAATGACTCTAACAGAAAAAAATTTAGGAAGAAATAGCTAACATTAAATTCTGGGAGTCCTACAGACCTCTCACTAGTTCTAGTAAAAACAAATAAATATAAATTCTAAGGTTGGTGTAAATATCCAAGCACTGAAGCAGAAACCATTTGCTACACTTTTAATAATACTTAGCACACAACTTTTTCACGTGGACTTATGATTGTATTTAATTCTTAGATTTTCTAATACTTCATTCTGTATGTTGCAATCTTCATAACTGCATGTTGCAGAAATGTACAAATGTTTTTTGTAATTTATTGGGAATTATCCCAGGTTCATCTGTTAAATTCATCAAACATGATGTGAACACGGCTAAGCTGTATAGATTCGAAAGAAGAATTCCAGGCGATCTAATCACTTCAAAAGCAAAAATTTCTGGTGTCAATTTGAAATGGCTTTGCAGGCTGCCCTGCAGTTGCTTATGTAATATTTTTAGAACTATTCTTTCCACACAATATACCTTGCTTTGGTTTCAAGGGACTGCAGGTAGTCATGTCACACAGTAGGAATGGGGAAAAGCCAAACATGCTTAGAAGAGTTCTTCCTCATCACATGTGTGTATAGATCCCAAGCCGCCATTGCTGTAATATCACATGGAAAAGATGCAGAGGGAATTTCTAACACTTGTGCTAGATAAGAGGTACCAGTTGCATTTTTTTTTCAAATGTGCTGTCACTTAAGTATATCATCTAGTCTCTAAATGAATGATATCAGCTGGCTTGTTCCTCATAGTGATTTTAGAATTTCATAGAAATGTCCTCAGAAGTCCTCAAAACTTAATATACACATGCAATATTTCTCTTACTCCTACTTACTCATTATTTACTTGCTAATGCTTATTTGTTGCTATTTTAATTCCACTGTATAAAGTAGTTTTGTTCTTGCTTATTTGAGCATGAATTTTCTTTTCCCACTCAATTTGTAAATTTAAGCAGTATTTCCACTTCTTTCATTGATCTTCAGAATTTTCCTGCTGTGAACAAGTGGGAAGACTGGAGATGTAGTCCTGAAATTGCTCCTTGACTTTTGATGGGAATTAGTTGCTTTTTATATTTAACTTCCTTTCCTTTGTCTCCTTCAAGAACAACCAAGAGGAACTGTACCCTGACTTGCCATCTTTTCTAAGGGAGGGAAATTAGGTCCTGGTAGTTATTCAGGGTTTATTTTAAGTGTTCAGTCTTACCAATCTGAATCTGAGAATACTAAAAAAATAACTAAATCAAAGTAGTAAGATATCTACTGCTGCCTGGGAGCTAGCAGGCTTATCAGTTGGCCTAGTGTTATGCAGACTTGCTATCTCAAACCAGGCTAGTTCAGACCCATGTGGCTTGAACTGAAGCTTAGAAAGGACTGACTGCTTCAGGACCAATTTTTTTTTTTTTGATTCATACTTGATTTTGCCCTAAAGTAGTGCCAACTTTGCAGTATCATTTTATCCTAACAGTTGGGCAATGCCGGTTCAGGGGAAAAGGCTTAAAGAATGAGAATAACTATTTCACCCTATGGTTCATCTGTACACTGCTGCAATATGGTAAGTCTACCAGAGTTTAGAGCTAAGCTAAGCTTTATCCTTTTAAAGTCACTGGAGACCTACTAGACAAATGATGCTGAGTGAAAGTCAAACATAACTGGCAAGATCTAAATCTGTGCTGAGTGGAATGTTTATAAAATATCAGGACAAGAGTATGAGCTTGTAAATAATCTTAATGCCTTATCCCTTTGGGGAAAATATTGCACACCAAGTATTATTAATTTCTTTGTTGTTTTCTTGCATTATATGAAATTTTTTTTTGGACTAAGTGGGTTTTATAATCTTGGTTGTTAATAAAAAGATCTGGCTAGCATTGTCTTGCTGATTTAAGTAAACAGCATTTGCTTTTTAGACTGACTTTATGAGACTTCTGTGAGCTTTGGTGTTGCTGATATAGTGAGGATGTATGGCAGTTCAAAATCAGTTTGCAGAGATCATGTGACAAAGCAATTTTTCTATCAACACAACCACAGGAAAGTTTATTTTGTTCTGCAAAGAATTAGGCACAGCTTGCAAAACAAGGCAAAAGTCCAATGAATGAAGATGGGATCAATTCTAGCCGTTTGTTTGTATGGAACAAAGAAACGAACATGAGCAAAGAGAGGTCTTGGAGTAATCTTGTCTAAAACAAGCATCCTTTGATAGAGTAACATGGTAATTATGGGCTAATTGCCACTGTGATTGGACAATCGCATAATGCAATGACCTTCCTGGATTCCTCTTCTTAGGTTGTTCCTTGTTGAATTTCTAAGAATCTTCATGATCTTTTTTTGAGGCTCACACTTTACCTTATACATTCTTGTGCTACCCAAAGGTATTTGACTATCCATGGTATTTATATTTAATCCAAGAATTTTTATATGTGTACATGTGTGTACTCATGTGTATATAAAATTTATTCTAAGGATTAAGTCCAAAGGTATTTAAACATCAGGCTCAGATCAGGTGACATGCAACATTAAAATCAAATGATGGTAGGCAGTGTAACTACTTTGGAAGGATAGCCTTGACAGTTCTATTTCCTTAATAAATTTTCATTTTAACATGTACATGCTTAGCACCTATTGTCTCCATTTTCAAAGATGGAGAAAGGATGTATAGGAAGAATTTCACTGAAAATTAGGTGAAGTTTAAGTCAGTCTGAAAATGTGAATCTCAGACTCTCTAGAGCCCCATGTGCTGGTTCTGTGCCTTCACATCTTGAGAATAATCTCACTGGGATATCCAGAAGACACTTTTCTGTAACAAGTTTCCATGACAAGTTTACCCAGACTGGCTTTGTTTGGATCTAATACCCACCCACATATGCATGGAAAAAAAAAAAAAAATCAGCAGCCATGCACTTGATTAAGGAAAGTTGCCATATGATGCCTATGTGCCCCTTTTTCTCCCAAAGTTCTGTGGGAGAACTGGATTTTATTTAAATCTCAGTCTGCGGGACAGGCTATCCTCCTCATCTCAGAAAAATGCCAGTGGCTTAACTACTGCTGTGTAGGCTAGAATGGCTTAGGGATGCTCTATACTCCTGCTGTTAACACTGTGGTGACTTTGCAATGAAGTATCTCTCCTCCATCTAAACAAATGGAGGAATGACACTCTGGTAGAGGCATTTACTTTTTTTATTCATCCAAAGTCATTGGATAAAAATACAAAGACAGTCTAAGAGGCAGCAACAACAATCAGGGACTCATAACTGCTCTCCTTGTTCACTGTGTTTGTGGGAGAAGTTGGGAAGGCATTTTCTAGGATAACACTCCCAACTGTAAATCCCACAGAGAAAAAAGCATCTCTCCTGCTTTAGACACTTAAGTCCTGCTTGTGCTGCCATAGCTCCTTATGCATTCTGCATTAAAGAGTATACTTGTCCCTCTTCAATAACCCTAGAAGAAACAGAACTGATGTTTCTCACCTTCTCTTCAGTGGAGAAGTCTGTCCCACTAGATACCAAATCATATTCTTGGTAAGCCCTGTGGCTCAAGTATTCCTGCCTGTAGAACTTCAGTGAGACAGGTGAGGGATGCTCCTTCCCCTCTCTCTTGCTCCAGTGGTTAGGGCTTGGTCCTGGGATGTAAGGATTATGGCTTTGTATTTCTCCAGTAGACACTGAGTTCCTGTCTTCTCCTTCCTGCATATGAAGCTATTATGGCAAAGGATACCTTCCTCTTCCAGTACTGTTTTATGAAAAAAACAAAAACTTACTAGTCAGATGTCTGAGGTTGGTGGCTGAATACAGCAAGTAGTTTTTGCTGTGAGCATCCATCTCACAGTGATGTCTGTCTCACAGAGATGCTTAAGCAGAGGCAAGGGAAAACATTGTGTGCAACCTCTTCCTCTTCCTCTTCCTCTTCCTCTTCCTCTTCCTCTTCCTCTCCTCTCCCCTCCCCTCTTCTCCTCTCTCTAGCATTTTCTTCTGCATGTCCCTGAAATTGTGAACTCAGGTCAGACGTGCCCAGGTCCCCAGTGTTTCCTTGCTGGGACAGAGGTACTCCATTCAGCATCCCTGCATCTGGCATGCTTGGCTTTGGGCTTTACAGCACTGAGCACCACAAGTACTCTGTCACTGGCTGGAGCTGGGCTCAGGCTACTAGCTCATGGCTGTGGTTTCAACTAGTTGACAAGGATCCTTAAGAAAAGGGATATTTAGCATTGCAAATCATGAAGACTTTTGTGGCTTGAACTGTAAGTTACTCCCCATTCATCACTCAGAGACAGCTTTGGCAGAACTGGGTTGCTGGCTTGTGCTGTAACTGGTGGAATTAAAAATTCTGAAACTGCTGAAATCCTCTTTCAAGCCCAGGGATTAATAACATGGCTGCTGTTAACTGGGAGTTCTGTTTCTGTGCCACAGTAAAGAGACCAGCTACTCAAATACCCAATTATTCTGTCAATGTATTCCAGATCTCTGGGCATCTCTCCTCACTCTCTTTTCTGCCTCTGACTCCCTCCACTTTGTTGCATTTTCCAGTGCAGATTCCTTGTGCTGTGTTCTGCTCTGGAGCAGCGACAATGTGCTACTACAGATACATCGAAAAACCCTGAATGTCCCTATTTTAAGCCTGAAACAACAAAGAAATTGAGCCAAAACACAAGACATTTCTGAATTTTCTGAGTGAACGTCATACAAGGCAAACCTGATGTGGAAAGAGATCTGAATCTTTTATTTTTCTTTTTGGTGACACTGATTATTTTCTCTTACTGTTTCAGGCTTTATTTAAAAGGTCATAGTGGAACAGCTGGAAAACAGAGTAGCCTGATATTACATGGTGCTGAATTCAGTACAAAAGACGCTGACAATGACAACTGCATGTGTAAATGTGCTCTCATGTTGACTGGAGGTGAGTACAACTCTGAAAATATGTGGTACATTAATAGGAATCTAGTATGTTTTCCTAAAGCAACCATGGATGAAGTTGCATTCATGGACGTGTAAGTACTGTGTGAAAATTCCTTTTATTATTATTACTCCTACTCTTTTCTGAATATGCATTGTGGTAATCCCAATATCTCAAGATTCCTATCAACAGAGAAGGAGGTGCAGTCAGTATACTTCTACACTGAAGCTGTTGCAACCACATCAAGGGGGAAAGAATAAGTTAGTGTTATTGTTGAGGCAAGAAAGTCAAAGTAAGAGAAGAAGCTAAAAGATGAAGGAGAAAAGAACTTTGTAAGAAGTGGGAGAATCAGCCAGAAAAAAAAGAGGAGAGAAAATGCAGAGAAATAGACAATAGAAGGTAAAGTTTAAAAACAGTCAGAATCTGGACTTGCAATGCATTATCTGTTTTACTTAGGGGTATGATTCTGTTATTGAAATAATTATAATGCTTCAGCTTTCTTATGTGAGCATTATACATGCAAACAAATAAACATAATTAACGTAATGGCTAATTCACTCAACTTTGAAAGACTAGACCTGCAACCCCCTGTTCAAATTTTGGCACTTAGCTGTTCTAGAAGATTTAAAATAGTATCCTTAGTGAGCTGAGTCAAGCTGCGGAAAGAAAGAAGGAAAGAAGAGCCGAGCTAGGGGAGAGCACAGAGAAGTAATACTGGGACAGTTCAAGGCACCAAATCAATCTGACTGCCAGCAAGTATATGACTGATATTTGTTGCCTCCAATTCAGAGGAGGAATAGCTGAGGTTATCTCCCCGTACAGACATGTAAAGCTCTGCACAAGAGTGAGAACTTCCTCTGGCAAATGATGCTTATTCCTATTCCCTGTATGGCCAACCTCATTTTTATGTCTAGGATACCACATTAAAGCAAAAAGCTTAAATTTGAATTCTTTGGTTCATTGACTGTATGACCAAGAAAGGACCTTATCTTCACATCTGATCTTCTTCAGAGACTCTGCCTCAGCGATTTATAACTTTTATGGAAAAAAATCCTATAGCATATAAGCTATTCAATATTTTGGATCACACTATTAAAACTGATATTATTTGTGGTTACTGGCACCCTGACTGAATCCAGCTCAGGCCATATTCAGGCACATGTGAGCCTCTAAAGCTATCATCTGCTTATAGAAAATGGGTTCCCATCACTGGGAATTTATATCAAATGCAGAACCTAGATCCTCATTCTCATTCTCTTTTGCTGATTGGAAATGAGCCAGTTGGGAGAGTCTTTAAGAAGGGAATTTTTTAAACTTTCCTGACTTCCTATAGTAATATCTTATTAAAAGTCAGCATGGGAAACTTCTTCCAATAGACAGATGATCAGACACTAGCTTTCCATTTCTATAAAAAAAGAAGCTAACCAGGTAGTTCTGGAGACAGATAATGCGTAAGTTGTCAACAGTTTATTTTAATTAAAACTGTTGACCTTTCCCTTTAGAGACCATGCTAAATTAAAGGGTCTTACTTCCAGGGCAGACCAGAGTCTAGTGAGAAGCTCCTAAATGTGAGTTTTTGTTGTGGTTTAAAGCCAGCCAGTAACTAAGCACGATGCAGCCTCTCACTCACTCCGCCACCCCCCAGTGGGACTGGGGAGAAAATCAGGAAAAGAAGTAAAACTCATGAATTGAGATAAGAACGATTTAATAGAACAGAAAAAAAGAAACTAATAATGATAATGATAACACTAATAAAATGACAACAGTAATAATAAAAGGATTGGAATGTACACATGATGAACAGTGCAGTTGCTCATCATCTTCCAATTGACACCCAGTTAGTCCCTGAGTGACGATCCCTTTGCCCCCACTGCCCCCAGTGTATTTCCTAGATGTGATGTCCCATGGTATGGAATACCCCATTGCCAGTTTCGATCAGCTGCCCTGGCTATGTCCTGTGCCAAGTTCTTCTGCTCCTCCAGCGTTCTCGCTGGCTGGGCATGAGAAGCTGAAAAATCTTTGACTTAGTATAAACATTACTTAGCAACAACTGAAAACATCAGAGTGTTATCAACATTCTTCTCATACTGAACTCAAAACATAGCACCATACCAGCTACTAGGAAGACAATTAACTCTATCCCAGCTGAAACCAGGACAGTTGTGTTTGTGCTGAAGTGCAGACTCATTCATGTATCTGAGCTGCCTGGAAATACCTCTGCTCCCAGACAGCTAATTCTGGGAGCTGAGGGTTTTGTTTATTTTTCTGCCCTGACTTCTATGGCAGGTCAATGCCCCTCTAAGGTCAGCCTGTTGTTGAACAACCATTCCACAAGGTTCACATATATTTTGCTGCAAAAGTCCTGTAAGTCAGCAGGAAAACCGCATATTGGAATATACTGGTAGCAAATGAAAGGAATAAGGAGGACAGGAGAGAATTACCAAAGGCTGAAGAAACCACAAATAGAACAAATCACTGCAGAGTAAAAGGAGATGCAGCTAGCCTTTGGAGATAGGTGAGTCTAGTCTTTTGGATTAGACTCTTGAGTACTAGTCTTTTTAGTCTATCTAGAGATAGGCTATACAGCATTGAGTAATTTGTAGTTCTTCAAGAGCAGAAAGACTTTATCCCTGCTAGAGTTCTCAAACATTGTTATGCTTTGCTCCTTGAAATGACTTTCTCATTCCTTGAGAAATATCAGAAATTGAATTAAATACCAAAACATTTGTTTAGTGAGTAGATTTCAGTTTTGTACCACAGACAAAGACTAATTAAGAAAAGTAGCAATGATAAAAGGTTTCGGAAAACCTCTTTTTTTTCCAAAAGATACCAGACTCTGTTAGTTTTGGCAACATCACAGAGAGTTCTTTAATGATGAATGATATGAAATCTACAGGCAGGTTTCTAGCTATCTTGACAGTTTGGGTGAGCCTGTTATCTCTATGAGGTGAACTGAATGTATTTATGTCAGGAATAAAGGCTGAGATAAGCTGAAGCTCAAGACTGTGATATGGTTATAGTCAATGCTGAAAATAAAAATGTAAGGAAAACACACATTTCTCTCTGTGGTCTTACTAGTTGTCAGTTTTATTTGGTCTATATCAAAACTATTATTCTCTCTCCTTCTTTCTCTCCTCCCTTTTTCCCAGAATAAGAAATTAAATACTGGGGCAATAATACAGCAACATCAACAGTGTTTTGTGTGTGTGTGTTTCTCGTCCTTTCAAGAGCCATGCTGTGCTCCCTGACCCCATCTTAACATTGATTTTAGGGAATGGCTTCAAAAATACATTTATGAGCTGGATTCTTAGCCCTTGTAAACTTTACATGGTAGTTAAATATTTTAGCTGCTTTTTTGTGCCTTGGAAAATCTAAACTAAGCATACTTGGTTTACTTTAAAGGGAGACAAACCATATTTATTCAAATAAATTTTTCATTTAAACTTAACATTTGTCAAAATAGTAAAAAAAATTATATAATGAAAATACCTGTTAAGAACTGGTACAATATCTCAGGCCAGTAAACTGAACAAAAGGTTATATCCCCATATAATTTCAAGCATTATTTTGAAGACTACACCAGTGAGGTACATACACAGCTTTTTGCAAGAAACAGCACTTAAAATATAACAAACTGGCACCAGAATGAAGCACTGAGTAGATGTCCAAGGCACTTCAGACAGATTTCCAATAGAAGTGTTCTTAATGTCTCTGGATCAGATTTGTGGGCACAAGGCGAAGTTAGTGCATCCCACCAGGATACCACCCATCAACTGAGCCCCAGGAATTGTTTGTGCAATTGTTTTCCGTCACTGGAAAGTGACTTATGGTAACTTGGCCCATAGTGAAAGAGTTTTAAGGCGATTTACTTTGTCTTGCATTGGCTGCAGTCTGAGGTGTTCATGCAGGCACTTATTTACCGTGTTTCAGGTGATAAGTGAGAACATTGCTAAACTTCTGATCCTTGAAATAGTTTGACAAAGCCACAGGAAGACTTTCTAAATGTCTTGCTAGCATTGAAACAGCACAGGATTATTGAAATAACTTTTTTTATTCTGCTGGAAGCAAAGGTCCATCCAGCCCCAGTCTCCTGTCTCTGACAGCAGTCAGCAGCAGATGCCTCAATATGGGCACAAGAACAATGCAGATAAATTATACTTCCCCTGAGTATTTTCCCAGTATCTTTTGCATCTCAGGAGCTTCCCAAGTCAGAGACAGTTCCCATGTATTTAGTAATCCTCAATGGATTTGTCATCTATTAAGAGAGAGACTGCTCAATGACAATCCCAAACAGTGGTGCACTCATTGCCTATTGTTTCACTGCTTTTTTCTCCAGCTGGTGAATTTTGCAAATGTCTGGCAAGAACGCTATGGAGAGAAGTTCTTGGCTGAATATAGAAATCTGCCCACACATTATCCAATTAGAAAAAGCCACAGTTTCTCTTATACTGTGTTTGAAACGAAGACTTTGAAAGTAGCAACCTCAGCACACATAAAAGCATCCAACTTGAACCCCTGGATATACATCTACTTACATAGGAGAGCATCAATTTTTAAGTTATACGCATATTGTTGTTTTCATAAAGAAGATACTTGTAAAACACAATTCAAGAAGTATCATTTATATTGCCTTACATTTTGACAGAAAAATATAACCACCATGCAGATAAGAAGTGATTGGAATATTATTTTATTTAGGCTAGAAATATTAGAAATATTTCATTACACATATGACTACTCAGCACTTTTAACAAAATCATTACTATATGGTTATATTTATCAGGGTTAAGTATGGACAACAGTAATAAAGTATTAGGAGAACATCAAGAAGTGACTAACTTAAAAATTATTCTGTTGATATATTTAGAAGATCAGAACATGGTCACCAGTCTCCAAGTTTCATGTTATTTTTACCTCATAACAAGGTCCTCAGAAAAAAATACTGTGTTATCCAGTTGATATGAAAAGCTAATGCCTTTATGTCATATCCTGACAGCTAAATTCTGATTTAAGCTTTAGAATGTCGAGTACTCACTGCTAAGTGATAGTCTGGTCAATCCAATCATTTAATGAATAAAAACATAGGCCTGGAAACTACTTCCAGAGGTCGTTTAGGCCCTTTCTAAGACACACTTTTCTCTACCTCTTTATTTCTGTCTTTCTGTTCACCTTGAAGATTTGTAGTGGTAGAGATTCATTCTCATAATATAATCTGTTACTGAGTTTGGCTACACTTAATGTAAGAAATCTTTACTTGTTGACTCAAATAATGCCACAGTAATTTGTGTTCCATCTTGTCCTATCTTCCATCACTGGAAAGAACAGACCATTCCTTTGCATTCCTTTGAAAAGCTACATTATTGAGCAGCTTTTTTATGAATTTGAGACTGTTGGCAACCTGTTTTTTGAATTCTGGACTAAACAACCCTAAATCTTTGTCCTGGTTTCAGCTGGGATAGAGTTAAGTATCTTCCTAGTAGCTGGTAGAGTGCTGTGTTTTGAGTTCAGTATGAGAAGAATGTTGATAACACTCTGATGTTTTCGG
>JANZLQ010000029.1:33374687-33386207 GCA_026212715.1 Elanus axillaris | reverse complement strand
CTCAACCCACGAGTTTTACTTTTTTTTTCCCGATTTTCTCCCCCATCCCACTTGGGGGGGGAAGGGGTGAGCGGCTGTGTGGTGTTAGTTGCTCGCTGGCGTTAAACCACGACAATCTTTCCTCTTACATTCAGTCTTTTGGACTCTGTCCAGTGGATCCACATATTGCTTGAGGTGTCATCCAAAACAGCACCCAGTCTTCTAGCTGAGAAATTATGAATGCAAAGTCAAACAGAGCCCAAGTATCACCATCTAACTTCTTTAAAGTACAGAATGTCAGAAACATTGAAAACTTTCATAAAATAAATTATGTCTTTTGAACAATGACGTCTATTTCAATATTTTTGCATTAGAAATTGTTCTTAATGGCTTTGTTGCCAAATGCACTAAATTTTATAGACAACCCCAGAGGGCTAGAAATAAATACTGGCTTTTCATAGGATCCATTTAGCCCATAAACCCATATAAATGTACCATTCAAACATACTTTGGATCTTATTGAACGGGTTGTATTGATCTTACTGCATTTGGAGGCATTCAATGTACTCAAGAGGGAGAGCAAAGACAGACCTGAGAAGAAAAGGTCTGCCATCAAATGTGCAGGGTATAGACACCTATTCTTTTAGCATGTAAAAAGCAGCTAAGAACATCTCATCGGACCTGAGTGATCATTAGCAAGTTCCCAGTGCATGCTAGATTTACAATGCACTCATGATTGCCCTAGGTTATTAACAAAGAATTTTACATACATACATGCTTAATTACAATTTATAAAACAAGCCTAAAAAGGCAAGCTGTTAGCTTTTGGCATACAAAAGTCTTTTTTATGATGCTTTTGACAAAGAAGATTCTATCATATAAAAATTATACGTGTGACTTCAGAAAACCATTATAAAAGATGGCTGTGTTTTTTTCTTGTAATATCATTACTCCTTTGAGCAATACTCCTTCATTAGCTAGTTTTTTGCAAGAATTTATTGAAATTATCTCAATATACATTCATATTCAGCCAATATTATGGTACAAGCAGGTCTGTGGAACTGAACTATCTGGTGATAGGTGGCTGAAGTAGGCTGAAGCATTCAAAATACACTTATTTAATGAAAAGTTCTGACATGAAATTTAACAACTTCCCAGAGGTAATAGCAACACTAATTAAAGGCCAAAGCATGAGTCCACAAAGTATGATCATGCTTTAACTCCAGAAGAGCAGCTGTCTACAGTGGAGATTTATGTTTATGTTTATTTGTATAGCTGAACTTTCAAACAACTTATCAATGTATTTTCTAAATTATTTTTTGTTTGGACAATATACTTTATGGCCTAAGGATTTTTAAAGCAAACAGAGATGATAGTGTTGCTTGTACTATACAAATTATTAGAGGTGGGCTAACCTCAAAAGACTGAACTACCCTCAGTTCAAATTAGTGACATTGTGATCACATCAACTTGAAGAAACTACCTGTGTTTCTGAATAAAAACTCTCTTAAACTTCTCATGAAAGCCTCATCTTTACCACTTCATTAGTCACTTTAAAATACTGCTTCTATTATTTCTCAAAATGCCCACCCTTCATGATTCTCATACATGACTCAAATATCCCATGGAAATCATTGCCAAAAGTTATCTCTGAGGTTAAAATCATTTTGCTATTCAGAAAAGACTTGATAATTATTTGGGAAAGCCATCACCTTGTTAAAAATAAACAAGATTCTTCATGGGAGGAAAATTCTGTGAACTCCAGGGAATAAGCCAACATCTAGCTACTAGGAGTCTTTCTTGGGTCAGACTGCCTCACAGCTCTGGAGCTGCTTTATTTGGTGTTTTCTGCAATGGCAGTGCTGCAGGTATCTCTTTCAGAAACCTGATTTATGTTTCCCCACTCCCTCATAGCTATCAGGAAAGTCACCGCTTCCATTCCTCTTTCCCCCAGTATACAAGGCATCTGAAAAAACATTTGCATCCATTCAGTGATGTGGATTTTGATATTAAGACATGCAGTAGGAAGTCTCATGATAATCTGAGGCCCTCTGGGGAATGAAGAGCTTTTAGAGGACTGCAGAGGAGGATGGAGAGAAATAACCATAAGGAGAAAAAAAAAACCAACTTAAAAAAAGAAAGGCAGAGAGAAATTAAACCCAACAATGTAATGTAGTATTAAGAAACATCTTTTAAAAAATTCATACAGTCTCACTAACAAGGACAGTATAGTAGAAAAAAAAAAAAAAGATGCTCATTAAAACCCATTTTGAAAGAAGTATTTATTTAGAAGAAATCTGTGATAAGAGATTTGAGCAGGTCCTCACAAAAGGTTTATAAAATGTTGTTTCTTAGACTCATTCCATTTTAACATAGATTTTGTAGGGCACTGCTGAAAACCTCCCCGAAAAGGCCATTTACACTTCTATTGCTGTTCCTTTAAGATGAAATGGTAACTAGCACAGTTTGCCATGTCTTCATCTCAACACCATAAACAGAACCCAGCTGCATCTGTGTTCCAGCTTTGAAAAATGACGATTAGATTTCCTCTGTTTAACTTTGTCTTAAGTTTCTACAAGATTATACTCTGGTTACAGTAAAACATCAGCTGTACGGCTTTCTTTTTCTTTTGTTATTGCCCCCTTAGGTATAAAATTGTAATGAAAGGGAGGTCAATTGTATCAAAATAGAAGTTTGCCAGAATTTATCTGGCATAAATTCTTCCCTCAAGATTTCATTATGAAGTGTTACTTTTGAAAAAAGCCCACTAAGTATTTTCCAAAATCTAAGAAATTACTTTACAAGACTAGAAACATGAATTACATGGATCTGAATACAAAGGACAGAGTAAGCACTTGATTTGAAGGCTAATCATGGTCAATATCATATCAGTAGTAGTAAGGCATAGTTTAAAATACCTTCATACAATACATTCATGATAGGTTGATAAAGGGCTAACCACTGAATATGATGAAATTGGCGGATTCATTAGGGCAGTGCACATTGTCTAAAAGGAGCATCTCACAGTTTAATTCCATTTCCAGAAGTCAGAGTGGGAAACACACTGAAAATTTAAAATTCTGCATTTCAGTACACAGCAGCACCTGCAGAATTCAGTAGCCACTCACTAGATGATCAGTTTGCCAGTACTGGTGGTGCTTGAAAAAGGTTTGCAGTGGGTCCTGGGAAGATTACAAAGCTGTGATGTGCAGGCTGAAATAACTTTTTAAAATGAAGTGGCATTTAACCACCAAAAGCAAAAGCCACCACCTGATCTTTATGATCTTATCTGCCTTCATACATGAAGGCAAATGCTCAATTCAACCCATATTACATGAAAAGATGCATAAGACCTGTGCTAAAGATTCACAAAGCCTATAGTTCTTACAATGAAAAAAAAAAAAAAAAAAAACAAACCCCAAACAGAAGAAATCTTTCTGATTAATACAGCTTCTAGCCATTTAGTTTAATATATTTTTGACATGAGGAATATTAGCTCTATGCAGTCTGGGGATTCATTCTGCCTTCCTCAGCTGAACTAGGCATCTTTCTGTTACATTACATAGATAGATATTCTGTAAGGTGTTGGAGAGAAAATTCTATTCCCATCAAGATACACAGCAAAACTCCCACTACTTTCAGTAGAGTCAGCATGTCACCTACTTTATCTTTGTCAGTTTGTGTTCTGTAATCTTAGTGTTGCCAAGTTTCACGTTATTTGGAGTTTTCCTTAAAACTTTGACTCCTGTGGCAATCTAAATTTCACCTTAGCAAGAATAGATCTTGGGGATGTAGACAAGAGTTGACTGATTAATTTCATCTTAAAGCAACAATTTAAAATAGATCTGAAGATTCACACTGTATTTCACCACTGGCTCCATTTTCTCCATTGATTAAAGACATGTCTTCACAGCAGATGTCTAAAGGTGATATGACTTTTTTTTGCACACTGTTTGCAAACAAACCTCCACTTCCAGCAAGTTCAAATTTTCTGCATTCAGTCATACAAATGGGAGCGAAACCTCTGTCATTGTTAGTAATATTTACAAGTACTTGATAAATATTTCTGGTTTATTTTCAGTGCTATGTTAACAGAGCACTCACAAAGGTAGAGGTGTGGCTCTACATGCATTTTCTTTGGCAGAAAATTCAGGTTGAAAAGTTTCTGAGCTGTTACACTTCTTTTTTTATCCTAGCTTCTCAGTTTACTACTCCTTCAGTTATGCCAACACAACAGTTCACGGGGCCATTCTGTAAGTCAGATTGCTTGTTTGCCCTAAGAAAGCAAATTTCTGTTGTTTTTTTTTAAATCTGTGTCACCTCACTTTTTGGAACTTTGCAGCTACTGGAGCAGTGAACTAGAAGCACAAGCATCTGAGCAAGACATTTCTTGCCCTGTCTTTCCAATAGAATAAAATATATGCAATTGCACACAGAGTTCAATGGGTTAATAGGTAGGAAGCAGCATCTTTCTAGGAAAGAACAGGCAGCATAGGGGAGCAGAAAAGGCAGTTAGCAACTTTCTAAGCCTAACTTTGATATCAATCAGTAACATTTGTAATATCTTTTTGGAGTCAATGATAGTCAAGTAACTAGTAATTTTCTGCTACCTGTAGACAGGTTAATAAAGTGCCTAAAACCCACTTTAAAAAAAAAATAAAATTGAATGCACTTTTGTCAGTTTTCTAAGTGCTGGGTGTGAACTTGCTCAGAGGCTTTGCAGAGGAAGTGAAGAAAAGTCAGATGGATCTGAGTGAGGACCCTCCTGACTCTGCTGACACAAAAGCATTTGGCATATTTCAAGATCAAGATTAGGAGGTTCAAGATATAATAAGTTTTCCCGTTCAAAATATTAAGGAAAAAATGTCACTATTCTGTCCCAAACTGTACATGCAATGAATATATGTTGATTGAAGTCAACCATACTGTCACCTAAATGCATGCACACTCAGGTAATCATCTAAATCATATATCCATGCACATAGGTATTCTGACTGTCAGCGTCCTATAGTGTTATGATTGTCTTCACTTAGTCCTTCCATTAATTCACTGAGTCTTCATTATAGATTTATCATAAGTCTTAAAGAAAGAGTCTACATGTCTCTTTGTACACCATTCTGAATACTGATTATCTATTACTATAATATTATACTTATTATAACAGGGCGGCACCACTATATTCATGACCCATGTTTGCTAAGAATATCTAACCTGAGAGTAAAAGCAAACTCCCTGAGCAATTGAACAATCACAGTTAAAGCAACAGAAAAGGACCAGTAAATAAAATTAAATCATGTTTATATGCAAAATAACCAAACAAGTGAAATTATGCAAAATATTTATGAATTATAGTGTTTTTCTGAGGTTTACATTAAATGGGTAAACTGTAATACTGTCTAAACATGGAAAGCAGTTTATTTATCTGTGTTGGTCTTGTTCTTGGTTTACATACTACATATAAAACCAGAATGAGTTAGGACTTACTTTTCCAACTCTAAATACAACTGTGCATTCTCCAGCACCACTAGCTACAGAATAGCACAAAAGAGCAAAAAATGAAAATACCTCCCCCACCACCACACTGGGTGTATTTATGAACCTGGGAATAGCAGATTTTGCTAATCAGCTAAACTTATAAAACAAAATAAAAATGCTTATTGCACTTGCAGCTTGATTGGTTGTCTTGCTGGTTTCAGGGTGGTGGTTTGATGCCTGTGGCCCTTCCAATCTCAATGGGATGTTCTACACAGCTGGGCAAAACCACGGAAAACTCAACGGCATCAAGTGGCATTATTTCAAAGGCCCCAGCTACTCCTTGCACTCCACCACCATGATGATTCGGCCCTTAGACTTTTAAAAGCATTCATCGGTGGATCCCAGAACAATCCAGGACAACACTGCCCTCAGCAGCACCACTGTCACAGTCTGAAGGTAAAAGGTGAAGGACTTCTTGAAAGCAACATGTAGGGATGATGCAAAGTCTCTTCATTATTACTCCATAACCTGCAAAATGCTCCAACAGCCAGTCTGCATTTTGATGACTGGGGGAGGCTTGGTTTAGAAAAAGGCGGCTGCAATGATTTTCCAGATAAGTGGATCTGGTTATTCTGCCCAAATCTGGTGTTTGTCAGTGGATGTCCCTTGTTTGTTTTTTTTTAAATAAGAGATGCGAAAACATTCTAGATTATTCAGCAACAGCATCAGAATTTGAAGAACTGAAATGTATCAACCATGCTCTATTGACTAGAATGTTATTCAGGAGTAAAAAGCCAACATTATACCCATTAAAAAGGATTACAGAGACACCTTTATCAAAACTCATCTTAAAGCACTGAAGGTGACCACTCCAAATAGTTTTCCTTAAATGAACTGAATTTGAATGGTAGATGGATTTATGTTAATCTCAGAGTCAAATAATTTCTGTGAATATTATTTTTCATTGAATCCTTTAAGGACATGTTTCTTATAAATAAACTGAGTCAAACATATGAAGAATGATAAGGGTAATAAGCATAAATTCTTCAGTTGCTCTGTAGAGGTAAATCAGATAATTGGCATAATCCCTGAGCTAGGATTTATAGTGTGATAACAAAAGTAGCTGTGTTTTGAGGTTTTTCCCTTCTTTCATTAAAGGCAGCCTGAATGTCATGTAGAAAAATTAATGGAAGGTTTAAAGAATGTGAAATATAATCCTAAAGAAAACATGGCATTTTGCTTGGAATATTTCCATCAAAAGTACACAGGAAAGCAAACTGTTAGGGTATATAAAAATTACATAAATGCATAGCTTAAGGCAATGGATTCATTTTACAGTATCCTTGCATGTGCACAATTTATCATTAATTATTTTACTTTTTTATTACATTTTCGTGAATATCAGAAGCATGCCAGTTCTACACAGTGCTTAGGCTACAACTATAAAAAATACTCATCAGAACTGTATAGAAAATAAAGAATTGTGAACTTGTAAATAGCATGTTTATATTTCCTGTAATGTTCATTCAATTTGTACAGGCAGCCCTGACCCTACTCAAGCGGTGCAAAGCCTCAAAAAGATATAAATATTAAAAGAACTTTAGAAGACTGCTTACAGGCTGCTAACAAGTAATTTTATTATATTAAAATGCTGCAGAAGTGTGGGGCAAGATGCACAATTCAACTGTTGGGAAAGAAAAACTTCCTATAATAACACACAACAAAGTAGCTGGGTGGCCCAAGAGGTTGTAGAGACAACTCTTTCCATTTATAGCCCCTTGTGACTTAGTCATATGAAAAAAGTCCATTTGGGAAAGTAGCTTGCAGTCATTCTATTTCTGCTATATATAAAAGGAAAAAGTGTACCCTGATCCCACCGAAATCAAAACATTCTCATTGATTAAATTGGGACCAACATGACATGCAAAATCTGAATGTAGTTAGTTTTTTGCTTGTCTGTTTGTTGCTTTGTTTCATTCATTAAACTGTTCCTGAGAACAGGCACAACAAGGATCTGATTCTTTTTAAAGGATGATGGTAATAGAGTAACTGCTTTTTTCTTCTTTTTCTTTTTTTTTTTTCTTTTTTTTTTCCCTTTAGCTGTTTATTTCTCTGGAATAGAAAAAAACTGCTTGGATTTTTTTAAACACTGCTTCTTAAATATCACAAGGCTCCACAGGGTTCTCTGGTTTTGTTACAATTTGATATTTGTTTGGTTTTAAGTGGGAAGATCTTTGGTTTTGTGTATTTGTATATATTTATATATATATTTGAAATAATCTTGCCTAAGGGTTAATTTGCTGTTTTCTGCTGAATAAGTTACCAGACTACTCCTTACTCAGCAGTTTCTTCACAGAGCTGATTTGTCTCAATTTCCAGCAATTTTTAAAATGGTCTTCATTTATGTGCAAAATATGTGGTCTGTCTTCCTCCATGTTCTCAAAAGATATATTTTTGCAGGTCTCCAAGTTAGGAATGCCAGTTTTGCAAAACCTATTGCAAAATGCAAAACACATTTAAAATCAAAAGCATGATATTTACTGTTTATTTATCTGGGTTTGAAAAAATTTGGATTTGTTTTCCTATCCTTTATAATAAAACATTTTAAAAAATTGCGGAGTCTGTGATTTGCTTTACTTTCAGTATACCTCCTTGTGATAGGATGACATTTTACAAGCCACCATCTCTCTTTGTAAGAAATATTGATAAATTTAGACAAAGCCTAGAAAGGGAGTCTAATTAGAGTTTGTCCAGAAATTAATATTTCTAACCTTTCAAATCTGTATTTTGGTATTTTTTTATTCAATTTTGTTGATTAAAATCATGGGACTATATTTCTCATTTTAAATTCAAATCATACAACTCTCAATCAATCTTTAAAATAAAATGTTTCTTGAATTCCATAGGCAAAGATACAAATTGAAGTGTGATGCTTGTTTCTCTTGCCTTATGACATGTTCTTCTATCATCCATTTGATCATGCTGCACGGCAGTGACAAATCTCCATTGATCTCTAAGCCAGAAATGCCTCTTGCTCCATTTGTATGCCTTTTAACACTACAGAGATCAGTTTTAACATTTCTTTGTAGTCAATTTATCCTCATTTACTCAGGAATTTTTGCTTAATTGGACTTGTTCGTTGTGTTCATGTGGACCAACTTAGCTTTCGAAATCAACACTAAAGCTGTGAGGAACTATGTACATAAAAGTATATTTTGCTCCTTAAGTTGAACGTGAATGTACTGCATGAACTGAAGAGTTACAATTAGTAAAAATGGTCTTTCTGGATCTGATTTATATTAAAATGTTGCTTGCCTTGAAAGATACTTAAAAAATAGTCAACAGTAATAGTAACTTCACTATCCTTCTCAGATATATTTCTTCCTGTTTTATAGAACAGGAATACAGAAAATTTTCACAAATCAATAGATGTGTTTTCCATAGCATACAAATCCTTATTTTTTAATATCTTCTAAGGCTGGAGATGAAATTTAAATGCACACTTTTTTAAGTGCCCTAGCATCCAGTACTGGCCTATAAAGCAGGCAAGTCATCTCCATTTACAGTCACCTGTACAATGGCTTCCCAAGACACAGTTCCTTAAAAAACCCTTCCAGCTATAATAACAACTTTCTTCTCTGCAGACCTGCAGCTCAAACCAGAGGTCTGACCATGCCTCAGCCAACCTCATTTGGGACTGGCATGGCACTCACTTCTCCTTTGGGAAGAACAAAACTGAAACAGCAATCACAATGAGATCTTAACTCTCTAGGTAGGATCAAGCTTAATTTACAACCAGACTGTGCTGCTGTTGTGCCAAAAGGCATTCCTACCTACCAGCTCTTACCTGAGCTGGGCAGCTTAAGGAGAGAGGCAGTAACTCCTGAATACAGCTGATGCTGCAGGTGTTGCCTGACTCTGACCTGTGGTGTGCATACACACACCCACATGCACACACACACACACAAATCCATATGCCTGAAGAAAGCTTGACACAGCCAATCCAAATGACCTTTTTAAAATTTTATCTAGAGGAACTGTAATCTCAGGCCAAAACCAAAAAAATCCAGAAAGTACCAAAAATAAATGAAAAGTGCAAATTCCAGCAGGACGGGAGGATTAAGGGATAGCATGTGGAAGGTAGGGGAACAAGAGCAGGAAAGAGAGAAGACAGGTATACGGGACTGTAATGAAGAGGGAAAAGACAGATGGGAAAGAGATGAAGGGAAGGGATTACTCATGAGACACAGCAGCTCCATATTTCCTGTGCCATATCTGTCACACAGTGTAGGATCTCCCTTCTCCTCCAGGAATGCCCGACCACCCTCTCCCTGGCTCCTGCTCATATGAACAGGAATCTATGGGTCTCATTTATTTTTTTATGCTTTGGGGGTGGTGGTGGTGGTGTTTGTCTGTGTGCTTTTTTAATTTTTGCACAGAGAGCAATATAGTATAGATCTTTGAGAAGACATGCTGCTTATGATTATGGCAAAATACCTCTGGAGCAAGTCCTTTAAAAATGGAAAAGTTCCCTTTGAAAATGCTGTATTCTGTTATGTGAATTTTTGGTACTGATAACGAGCTAGAACCTATACCCATCTAAACTCTTGTGAAATTAGAGCTTGTGTTCTTCCACTAGCTAAAATTTCTGTTGGGAGTAGACCTTATTCTCCACATAAATGACCTGTGCAGTTTTCTGAACCAATGAGTTCAGTTAAAGAAAATTAAAAAATGGATAGATACAGTAATGGATATATCATATATATATCTCATATACAGATATATATGACTCCCCAAAACCTATGAAAGTGTAGACACCAGTCCTGTGTTTCGCTAGAGATAACCTTGAGCCCCAAAGTGTTACCATAAATTTTCTTTTTCTTGTTATGCTTCTCACCTTTCTCTCACTTTCATAGTGCCCCTGTGCCTCCTTTTAAACTGCTGGCAGTGCTTGCCTTCTGCTGCCTGGAAGTAGTCACAGGAAGGCAAGCACCACATTTAACAGAAGATCTGCAGATGCTTGTGTTCACAACCACAACATCACCTATGGAGAGAGCAAAGTCAGTCCCCACCAATCCATGGGGAAGGAACCTCTCTTGACCATCATTTGCTCTGCAAGGCTGCTGAGGGAAAAATAGGCACATTTGCACACAGAAGACTTTCTTCCTACTTAAACAGAAAATGGATGCTTTCCCAGGTCAACCCTAGGAGCCCTGATAGGACCCCAGAAGAGTAACTCATAGGCATCTGCTTCAGCCCAGTAGGAAAAGGAGGCAAAAAAACTCTGAAACAAGAAAAAGGAAAATTGGAGAGAGAGGTAAGAAAGAGTTGAGGAAGAGTGAGAAAATGGCTGTTATAGTTTAATACAGCTATGACTGCAAAGGAATTGGATTAGGAAGCTGGAGGCAAGGCCAGCAAAAGAAGGAAGACAGTCTGACAAAAATAGTATGGAGAAATGACAAAGATGAAAGCACAGGAAAAGGAGGAATATGAAGAATTGGGCAGAGGAATCTGTTAATATATTTATTAAAGGAGAATTAATATCCCATTAATTTCCCAAAGCCTAAAGGGAACAGTGTGGCCATTTTACTTTCTGTTTTTATTTAATATTTACAATGCAATGGAGATACATTGATGTCTGGTAGAATCTAAAGTGATACTTAAAAAGCAGTTCCTTCTTAGAGGAATTTTTGGTAACACACTGTCTGAGAAACAGTTCGTGCTTTTAGCATGAGGCAAGAATCCACCAGTAGATAAATCAGCTTTGGATAGTATTTATTCTTCCACTGAAAGATGTGGATCTCCACCCTTTTGCAGCCCTCTCATGCTTATATTTAGAATCATTGTCTGCTCTAAAGGAAACTACAAATCTCAGACCTGATCTCATTCAGCTGCATTGTTGAACCACTGGTTTGTTTTCTTTTGAGTAATGGAGCAGAACTCCTAGATATATGTTTTACTCTTCTTTTGAAGCAAACCTTTCTTTCAACTTCTTTCTTTCTTTCTTTCTTTCTTTCTTTCTTTCTTTCTTTCTTTCTTTCTTTCTTTCTTTCTTTCTTTCTTTCT
>JANZLQ010000029.1:33358973-33374587 GCA_026212715.1 Elanus axillaris | reverse complement strand
TTTCTTTCTTTCTTTCTTTCTTTCTTTCTTTCTTTCTTTCTTTCTTTCTTTCTCATTTTAAAGCTTCTGCTTTTCACTTCATCTTTCATCTACCAGAAATGATTATTTAATCTCTTTTTGATAGTTTCAGTTAGAGCTATTTGTTCTGTAAAACCCCCAGGCAAAATTCTCCTCCTGCACTCATGCAGTGGTTCTTGTATCCAATCCTCTGCTCTGCCTTCATGTGGATCAACTATCGCACTGCTGGGCACCAACATTGTCCTTTTTGAAAGGTTTCTTTCAGTCCTTTCACGGAATCTCTTCCCAGCAAAAAACCCTTAATGAAGTTCTTGGACCAGCCTCAGTTCAGGTCCTGAGTCCCACACATCCTGGCTCATCCCTGCACACTGACCAGCAGCTGCCCAAATCTTTCTGTCTGAAAGCCACATCAGGGCTGCCTGTACCCTAGGCCTGGCAATGGGGGAGCCATCAAGCCCCCCCTGCTTTCCTCCTACCCATTTCTCCTGGAATAGCTCCCTGTCCCAGGAGAGGAGAGAAGCACAGCCCAGGAGCGACCACAGCAGCACTTTCTCCTGAGGTGGTATCTCTGCACACCTCCAGGCTGGGCGCACAGGAAAGCAGTCCCTGTGGAGTGAAAATGCTGGCTTTAAACTACCTGGTCACAAGCCACAGATGATATGACTAGGTGACAATATTTTTTTAAGAAGCACAGCCTCATTAGCCAAAGGCTTTTCCACTAATTTATTCTGTTTATTAGATCAAGAAACCAATGTTAGTTTTACCAGAGGAGGAGACAGGCTGTTCCCTAAACGCATAGGTAGAGATGTGTCTAATGTCACTATCGGAGGACTGTTACACTCACCTTTAGCATGTTACAAAAGCCTTGCCATTTATTTAGATTTTTCAAAGCTTTGGGAAAAGACGAAAATAAATACACTGGACTTTGCGTTTTAAAAAACGGATTTATAAGTGAGACCAGTTTCGAGTACCCAACAGTGTAAAATAAGACATAGAAAATTTACCTCTTTGGCTGTGACTATGGGTTTATTAACAGATGTGTGGGCAGGAGCCAGCAGCTCTGTCACTGCTTCTTTTCCATTGTGTGACTTGTGCAAATTCACAATTCACATGACACCAGCTCTCCTGAGTCTCCTTTCAGACCACAGGGAGCTGCCCCACTGTTGCAGATCCTGGTTTAGCATCCTGCCGACTATGCCAAATTGTTGTGACAGAGAAGTTTAGATCAATTAAAGGACCACCATCAAAGCTATTAGCAAAAGGTGATTTTAATGTGAATTTGTAAAAGTGTGACTTAACAATGTTCAATGGCAAGGTTCGCTCTATTACTTTGCTACATGGAGGAAAATTATGAAGGAAAATCGAGTTAGAAACAAGTTAGAGTGATTCATATGGAGACTGGAGATGCAAAAAGGTAAGGGAGACCATCCTGTTGAGTCACGAGGTTCAGAATGGACCCCCTTGCATTCTAAACTCCTGATGGAGCTTAGGTACAGCTAGATCTAATCTTAGTCCCAGACCTCATCGATGGTTTATATCTGACAATTAATGCAAGAGTAAGGAAAACCTCCCATTAAATTACTATGCTAATTTACTGAGGAATGAGTGATTATGGATCCTACATCACTTTTAGGTAGCAGCAATTTAAGATTTATTAACACTGTTATGGTAAATCATTAGGTTATATGATTTTTAACAATATTGAATCATCATCCAATTATCAGAGTGATTTAATAAAGTTTGCTAACAATACTACAAAGTTTCCTAAATCAAATTGCACATACACACATACACACACATATATAGACGTTAACCTGTGATCAAGACTTTTCTCTCTTTGCCAGTTGTAGTAAATTATTGGTACCAAATGATCTTTGAAACCTCACAAAATCAAATTGCAATGAATTAGTCACTATTATCCTTCATCAGCACTTGTCAGCAGATGATCTTTGACTCCTTCTTCTTCATCAGCATCTGTCAGCAGACAATCTTGGAAATCCTTGCGAAATCTACTGTTAAAAATCCTCACGAAATCTACTATTTAAAATCCTTGCAAAATCTACCCAGAAAGGTGCCCCGGCTCAGGAGTAGATTCTGGGTCACAGTCTGCTCCAATCCCAGAGAGCTCAGAGTCTTAGGATCGCTATTTATAGGACTGTGAGATGATTGATTTTGGTCAGTGTATTTCTATTCTGGCCACAATTCTTGTCAGGTAACTCTAGCACCCTCCAGGGTGGGCCATGATCCAGGCAGCAGGAGATTCAGGTATGGTTCCAGGAAATAGGAATTTCAGGTATGGTTAAGGAGCGCCTAATTGTCCTAACTCACTGTATCATAGCCAAGGCAAGAAAGTACCAGATTGTCCCAACTCACTGCACTTGCAGCTAAAATGAGAACACAATGTTGGCTCATGCTGACATCGCAATGTGGCCCAGGGGGTCTGCACCACCACACCCACAGCCCAAAGATTAGATCAGAAAAACTGCCTCAGTTTGATATAATCTAAAATAGATTAAATGATACTACTGCAGGTCAATGGATAGTGCAGGAAATCAAAGGAGATTTATAAGATGACTGACCTGTTCAGGTTAACATTTTATACATGTAAGTAAGTACTCAGAGGAAAAGAAAAAAAAGAAAAATGCTTATACTTTCAGAACAATTAGATATAATATAAATATATAAAACATATAGTTTAAATAGCTACTGGATGTGTGGAGAAAGTGATAGAGAACTCATCCTACGGCAAAGCAAGCTATCCTGCCATCTCAGCTCACTCGGGGATGCAGAGTCCTTATTTCTGAGGTTTCTGCTGTCTGCTGCCACCTATGGTTCAAAAATAAGCTTTTCCAAAGATCAGTTCATCTCCAGAATCGACTAAACATGCAGTGAAAGATCTGAAAAAAGGAAACTGAGCGGACTAATAAAAATGGTTAGGACATCCAGCATGGATGGTCAAAGTCTATATTTAGGTACGTGCTTTTGGTATTAAAAGTACTGAACTCCTGCTGATTTCAGTTTAACTCAAATGGATTAAAAATACTTTGGTTTTATAGCACTGTACACCTTCCCTAAGGGAAATAATGATATTTACAGAGTTTAAGTTGCTACAGAAAACATAGGTGATGGAGAAAAAGGAATGACACAAAATCATTCTAAAAAGTCATGTTGCATTTACTACAATTTGAGTAGACCAGAGATAATAAATTGAGAACACACATATCAGTAAAGCCTAAGAAAGAAGCAATGAAAAGAAAGCTATACTTTGAGATGGGAACTAAACTATATTTTTTTAAAAAAAATAGTCTTAAAGAAAAACACTCAGCAGTTGTAAATGCAAGAATTCAGTTCATTCTTCCAACCTAACTAGCCAACTTATGCATAATGTATCAGCCTGAAAGCCTTTAATTACTCTCTCACACACTGGTTTTATTGAATGGTCCAAGAATCACGTTGCCATAGGGTTTTTGACTCGTGAGGAACAATTCATCAGGAAATGCAATTATATCTTTATAACTTTATATTTTTAACTTCTCAACTAATCAGCTCATTTTGTTGCCTTTATTTACTCTGAAATCATATTTAGCAATGTAGAAAATACTGTGTCTTATCAAGAGTTCAACAATTCCTTTCTTAAGGGCACCTGAGTGATATTTGTCATAAGATGGTTCAAATTAATAAATTCAATGCAGCCCAAACTGCTAATCCTGTTGCCATACACAAGCTGTCTCCTTTCTCTGACATTTCACTTTCCAGTGTTCAGACCAGAGTCGCACTGAGGTTATGATTCACAGGTCACAAGGCCACAGATAACCTTAGATATTAGTAGGACTCTGTGTCATTTTCTTACAGAAACCAGAAGTGAAACAATATTTTGAAAACTGGAGAAATCCAGTTGTTAGTGCCCTTTTGTCCACTTTGAGTTTCAAAAGCTGTGAACTTAGCAGCTCTGAAAAAATAAAAATGAATGCAAGATGAAACAAAACCAGAAGCAATGTGGTTACCCACGGGCTACAAGCATGATGGGCAAACACCATTTTGCTCATGGCAGTCCAGGAGGTGCTTTGGCTCCACATCCAGGTTTACACAGTGCCTGGGGTGCAGGATGGAGGAGCTGGCTCTGTCTTACACACACAGTGAAGATTTCAGTCTGAGAACCTTGGCTGTAAAGAAACACAAGCTTTTGGTGTATGTACCATGAGAAAAAGCAGTGGTTTGAATGGAGGTTTAATGCCTGACAAGCCATTTCTCATGGCAGCCATCCCCTGGGACTGCAGTCCAGTTCTTATCTACTTTGCATGTGACTGGGGAGCTTGGAGCCCCAAGGTGAAAATGGGACTAATGTCCTTCCTCCCACTTTTCATCTTCTTTGGGTCAGATGAAGGTCTTGCCATGAAGGAGCTCAGGCACCACATCCCACACCAACTCAAATAACCCTTCTCAGGATGACTAATATATACCTGAAGGGGCCCAAATCAGTATCATTATTTCACATGTTTGTGTCTAGTTAGACTTTTCCACTTACGAGTTAGACACTGAAATGTTTTGAGGATGTGGGTCTACACATCAGTTTGTTTACTTATAAAAAAACTTAGTGTCACCCTGCTGTGGAGACCCCAGCTTTGCACTTAATGCCACAGACTTCTTAAATGGGATATTTTCCATCTGTTTACCCTTTTAAGAGCATATCCAGGAGCCAGTACTTTCAGAGCATGTCTCACCTAGTGAACAAGAGAAAATGAATGTCCTAATGCACAGCAATTCTACTCCTGCTAAAGGCAAGGGAAGCTAGATAATAAAGTCAATGTAAAGCTTTTTGAAGTACTAACATTTGTGATTGCATGGACAGTCAAGCTGCTTCAATAGGAACTGTACCCCTGGTCATACCTTTGTGCAGGTTTAAACATTGTGTCTCTTGAAGTCTTTAGCTCCTAGAACTTTAGGGCAGGTTCAGTGTCTATCAAAATGGATTCTGAATTTGTGGCCTTTAATGTGGAACATAATGCAAATTATATCAAAACAAAACAAAAAATGAAACATTCTCCTTTCTCCACAGAAATTAAGTCAGAAAAATCTAAGTGGCATTATTTCTTTCCATATTCTCTTTGTCAGAAACAACACTTAATGAGGCTTTTACACAAAATAGCAAGGTAGGGAAAACAAGGATTTTGAAGTCCATCAGGTTCCTGCATCATCAATCGGAACACGGAGAAACTCCATTTACATATGCACCTGTCTAACTCTCCTGCTGGCATCTGCAAATCATCATATTAAACTGTTATCCAGGAAGGAACATGAACAGCAGTTTACTAAGTGTGTCAAAACACTAAATGGATTATCAAACAGATCTAATTTGTAAAAGAAATCTTTAGTGCTCAGTGACTGAATTATGAGATTAGTGTTGTGGAAGGGATAAACTTGGTATTCCACCAGGAAATATCAGGTTACTATATGCATCCCAAAGTATTTATCTCCAGTTAGTGCTCTGCACATTGTTATCAGAAACAATGATTGCACTATAAACAGCACTAATACTCGCCCAACAGGACCATGCCAAAATGCAATGCCCTTTTTGGTACTGTGAAATGAGAGTCACTGACGAGGGTAAAATTTCACCTTCCTCCTTACATAAAGGCCACATCCCTGAGGGTGTCTTTTCAACCCTTGCTCTCTTTCCTTGTTTGCATTCATCAGCTTTAAACTGAAGCTTCCTTAGGTTGTCTTTCTTTTTTCTTTTTTTTTTCTTCTAGAAAGTGCATGTGGAAATTCTTTAAAAATATTAAATGGGCATGCTCCTAAAACAGCTTCATTCATACTGACACTTTCAACAGCCCTGTTGCAACTAATAATTTTGAAACTTTTTGACTGTTCCTTCATAAGATACCTGTGAAGAGGAACCAGAAATTTAGCTAGAGAGAGACATGCAAGATGGGCTTTAATTTTAGGAAACTGCAGCTGCACTACAGCCCCCTGGGACAAAGTTAAGTAGGTGCCACTTGAAGACTTGTCAAGGACCAAGCTGTCCTTCATGGGCTCCTTGCCCATACATCATGGAGCTAAAAGAAAACAGCAGAAAGCCTCTTCTTCCCTTTTTCAGTTTTCTGTGAGTAGCTGGGAGATAGGAATATCCTGCATGTGCTGCCAAGAGGGTACAGGCTGACAAGGCAGACTGACAAGCTTCTGCTGGGGAAAAAGAAAAAAGAAAAGCCTTTTCTTTAAAAGTCACATAACTGTTTGCCAGTGGCTTGGAAAGACTGGTGGGCATTCCAGCATCCAGGGGTATCAGGGTGGCTTGGAGGGGACTGGGGAGGGCACTGTCACCTGTGGAGTCTGGTCAGTGTTCATGTTCAGCTTCAAGAGAAGGCTTCTGCTGTCAGCCAGGGTTTGTTTTGCTCAGGTCGGACTATTGCCATACTTCCAAGACCAGCCCTTTTGTGGGGTGATGTCCCACTCCCCAAAAGCATTGCTGGTCATCAGGGGTGTAAGAGTTGTCTCTGCAGGACAGTCAGTGCTTGGGCTCTTCTCAGCCAGGACCCTACTTCTTCCAACTCAGCCAAAAATCTTCCACCTACCCAAAAAATAGATGGCCAATTTCTCAAAAACAGTATAAATCCAAAGACTCTCATATTTCATAGGCTATGAACTTTGGACCCACACACGTTATTTTTCAGTGGAAATCTGCTGCTGAGTTGTGCTCGTCTGACTTCTTTATTTTATTTTGTATATCCAGGTGAGACACAACCACTGCAAAATGAAACCATGTCACTGTTTGCCAGTGTTTAATGTTGCATAAAGGAAAAGAACAGCAGGCTAAGGAAATATCAGGAGATTCCCACTGAGGTTTTCTTAGTAACTTGGATAAACAGAGCTGAGGAACAAGGGAAAAAATATAGTAGTTAAAATGAATTAAAAGCACATCTGAGAGTGCCAGCCTCTCAGATCTTTCCAGGGCCTCCATCACAGGGAGGTCCTAACTACCAGAAACTGTGGCAAAAGATGGAGCACAATCTCCACAGAGACAAAGTTAAAAATAGTGGCTTGGCATTAGTGATGCTCAGCCAAAGAAAAGATTTTTAAAAAAACCCAACAAGCTACCTGTTGTCTGTCTTTCTGATTTGATGTCTCACTCTATATGAAGTGTGAAAAAGTGAAGGAATGATGGGGCATGATCAGAATTTGAAGTCCAGGGGAGTCTTTTTGTGGTCCACTGATAACTATGACCTGGACACTCACTTCATTTGCTGGTGATGGAGTTGCCCAGTTTGTGTTCGCTAGCCCCTGTGCTGCCCCCAAAGCTCCTTTGCAAACACACGGACTTAAAAGGAGAAGCAGTAATTCAGGAAGTCTCCTAACACAGCAGGGTTACATTTGTAATATGGAGGGGTTAAGATTGAAAACCAAAGTAGTTTAATTCTATTTTCAGAAATCGGTACCTAATGCAGGATTATCTTTAATGACAGACACTGAGGTGTCAAAGGACTGTGTCAGGTTTCAGACCTTTCCATAGTTTAAATTCCTGTGTTTAATCGAAGGTTAACTGAATCATTGCTGGTGGTGAAGAGTTACTTCAGTGCGGTGTTGTTGTGGGTGGCCTACAATAAGTAATACCATATTTGGTCAGCAGTCTCCTACATGCAAACTTATTTCCCATGCATGTCTCTGTGTACAGAGAATATACATGACAGTATATACAAACTATCTCTCAGGAGACAGTGCAAAATAATTCTAACTTCAATTATTTCTTAATTGCTTCATCCTTTAGCTGAATAACCTTAATTTTTGTCTTGCCTTCAAAATTATTTCCTTTCAAATAGGATAAAAGGAAACAATAGCAATTAGCTTGCTTTAATTCCTGAGCATCAGAACTAATATCAGCAGAATTCTCTTTCATTGTGTCAGGTTGTCTCTTGGTTTGGCAATACTCAACATATATACGTAAAGTAGGATATAAAATAGAAATGGATTCATATGCCACAGTAGAAACTTGTATGTTATTTTTTCCATCTCTACTAATTTATATTAGAAATAATTTCTGCAAAGAGTATGGCTGCAGAATCCATGGGTATTTTTTATGTTTGAATGTAGCTTTGTACCAAGCTTTAAAGAATATTTCTTCCTATCCATTATTCCTTGTTATGGTAGCTATTATTCTTTAGTTTGGTTGATGTTGACACCTGGAATGTTAATAGCCTACATTGATTAGCTTTCTCCAAAGTATTTCTTTTGAGGCAATTTATATTTTCATACTTCACAGAGCTTGGCCAAATATAAATAAAATTTCTATGGTATCGTGAAGTATATTACCTTATAAAGGATTGAGGTATGTGACACTTATTCTAGATTTGGTTTGTAAAGTTTCCAAGTAATAAAAAGGTGAATGATGTGATTAACCAAGATGCTTTAAAAAATTGGAACTGAAAATTCTTTTCACTACAACCAAACATGAAAAACAAGCTTGTCTATTTCTACAAAACAAGGATTTTCACAGGTTTCTTATTAAACAGAAATACTCAGGGCAGGGAGGTTTGTTTTAGACATATTTGTGGTTTCACTGAAAACCTCAGAATGAAGTGTCTGGATTTCCCATGAAAGGTCCACATATTTTGGTATTATGGTGGAATAATTGTGCTTTTTTATTGACTCCTCCCTTTCTATCCCAAATTCCACTAAGGAAATCAACAATTAACTACAAATAAGGAACAATAAAATTGGGTTTCTAAAAAAAATTTGGGGAAAATTTGCATTTCCTGCCCCTCGCCTCTGTATTTTAGATAACAGAAGGGGATGATTAAGTGTCTGAAAATGTATTCCTGTTTTATTGCCTCTTTAATTCAAGCCTAACAACTGATCCAGCCCTACTAGAATCATAACTGCATAAATCTAGAAGTGAGCTGAGCAGAGGAAGTATTCCTTACTGTGATCAAGTGTCTTCTACAGAATTTCATGGAAAAACTATTTTTTGTTATGTATCTTTTTCAGTAACATCCGAAGGAAAAACAATATTTTCCTCAAGCCCCTCCAAACATAACACATGACTTGAAAGCAATTAGTTTGTGCCATCCATAAAGGTGCAGTCAACTTCGTATTCTGCATCCTGGAGCTCCCAAGATGACATGTAAAACTACGAAAAGTAGCAGGACTTCTCTTCCACTTCCAGATGGTGCCAGGTCTTTCTTGCTGTATGCCCCCTTTTGCTTTTGTCTCTGGACTGATTCCAAACACACCTTCAATCAAGTAGCCCACATGGAAACAGAATTTGTCATAATTAGGGAAAGTATAAGTCTCACAATAGCATCCTGAATGTCTGACCCTTATTTCAATGAAAAAGAGATCCATTCCACAAAACAAAGTTCTGGTGTTCTGTATTGTCTAGACCATGCACTGAATTTCTCACCACTTCTGGTAAAGATAAGGCCAACTCTTGAATGGGTTAATAAAGCAGTATGAAATCTGCTGGACACAGAAAGTTATGTAAATAGACCGCACGCTAAGCCAGCCTCTCCTGATGCTGGATACATGAGAGCGTTAAGAGAAGGGGGAACCTGCATCTGCTCTGTGTTGTACAAACATAAAATAATTATTGCAAGAATTATAGATTATATGATCCAATGTGGATACAAACCCCTGGGGTATCCAAGGAATTCATCTTAGTTTTGAGAAGACTTTGATCTGTAGACATTGCCATTTTCTGTTCTAAATAACAATTAAGCCATTAGAGCAGTATGATTGAAGCCAAGTTTTCTGTAGATTTCCACCCCACAACAATAGGTGTCAGATTGTGACACAGGATAATTCATATAACAAAAGAAATCATCCAAATTTTGCTCATCAAAAAAACCCTATTACAAAATCCAATCCAAAAATGACATCTGCAGTTTTATGCAAAGTGGTGTTACTTGAGTGATTAGATAACATGTTTGACCATAAAGAATTCATGGCTTTCTTTTGTTCCAAAAGCTAACTAAACTGTGAATTTATATTACTTATTTGTCCAATATTTTAGACTTCAGTGGAAGTAATGAAATGTGTCAATAATTTGTTACTTTAGACTCCTTCCCTCAGAAATCTGGTTTCAATTCCATCTGCATTAGCGTCTACTTCTAACAAGCTTAATTGTTTCAATATATCCAAGGCCAAAAGACCAAGTCTAGTGCTAAATCAAAAATTTGGGGAATATTTCAATGACTCAGTCAAAAATCAGAATCACTAACAGTCACAATTTCAACTGTAGAAAACTTAGCAAAATAGTTATTGAACCTAGGAGTGTACCCCTAGATTTTGTGGCTACTTCAGGGAGAGTGAGTCTCAGTGAGATTTCACAATGAGTAAGATTAAGCCAAATGCCGTATAGGGAAATTTCCACAGCAGCTGCAGCATTCATCTGAAACCTTCACCAAAGCCTTAAGGATAGTGCTGCTTCCATTCACCACTACTGGCACACACCGAACCCAGTCTGTACCATCAAGAAGAGAGCAGAAATGCTCCTCAGCTCTCACAGTCACTTGTTTTCCCTGGTAAGACTAGTAGCCATTTGACAGAGAGGGAGTGGGAGACATTTAATTCAAAGAAATCTAAAAGATCTGGGAGACAGAGATTGGATTCAATTTGCTGAAGATCTCTTCATAACAGTCACAGAAGAAGAAAAAATGTTCCTCTTCTTCATTCTTCGCTTCTCTTGCATGTTATAACACAATTTTTCTGAGTAAATATATATATAAAGGCAAGGGAGATTTCATGGTCTCTTGTCCCATTTTCTTTAAGTGAGAACAGGAACCTTAACTTTCAGTCAAGAGTAAAGGCTTCATTGTAAGATTTTAAGTTGAATATTGAAGAGGCAACCGACCACTTTTTGTAGATTGCCTTTTTGTATTTTTTTTTTTTGCTTCAAAACCAAAACAATTCAGTATGTACAGGTTAAAAGTCTTCCCATTATGTGCATCGGTCATTCCTAGAGTAACAATCTTTAGTATTTTCCCTATGTAAAGAGTTCTTGAACTTTATAGAATAACTTGGGTTATATTTATTTTGTGAATCCAACTATTACTTTGACTTATTGTAATTCCATATCGCTCAAAATAATTTACTGTTAAACTGATTTGATGGTTAAAGCTCTTTCCTTAAGGTCCATTGGAAAGGTTTCATTTGACAGTTGTTAATTTTGTTAGCTCTTCTGTCTAATCTATGCAATCTGGGAATTTCACAGTGGTAATGAATCTCAACAGTCATCCAAGTTGCAAAGTTTACTCTTCCTGAAGAAATTCTTGGAGCCGTAACTTCAGTATTTGATGAAGCTGGCTCCTCTCTGTGTACTCACTTAATATCCCATTTTTCCAGGAGAAGTTACCTAAATATATTTCAAAACTGGCAGCCAACAAGAAATTAGTTGATCCCAGTAGGTCATCTGTGGTTTGGTGCACTAAGAAGAAAACAAAACCATTAGTCTTGAGGTGATTCTAGCCTTAAACATACTTACACAGGAGCATTGCTAAGCATTACTAAGCTTTTATTAAACATTGATCATGTTCACAAATGAAGCAAACCAAGCTAAAGCTCCATTTACTCTAGTGAACTATACTATCCCTCTGCTTCTCTGCTGGCTCTTCCAGGTGGCAGAATACAGTTTAGGGAAATTCTGAAATGTTTTAAAGTACTTTTTCCCTTGTGTTTCTTTTGCACTTCTCTTGATCTTAACAGTGCAGAAACAGGAGTATTCACAAATGTGTTGTTCTGTTTTTTTTCCTTTATGTCCAATCCTACTAGATCCCAGGAATCCTAAATGCAAAGTTTAGGTGTGATGATGGCTTAAAAATCTTAGGCCAAAAGAGTTTAAGAAACACCTTTTAAATTAACCAGTTTTGCTCACCCTTGAAGCATAGAACATTCATCCACATCAGTTTAAAGTTTTAAGAAGTTTATATTATCAAAGTATCTGAATAACCACAGTGCAAATTCTGTATTTTTTGTTTGCTACTCTAGCAAATCACCCCGCACCTCTGCAGTAATAATATCCACCAGGAATTCCAACTAGCTCAAGCATGATCTCCACTTCCTGAGAACATGTGGCTGTTCTCAGGCTGTCAATTTTTCCAAGGGTATCTTTATTTGTTCTCGTGAAACACTTTTGTCCCATATGAGGCTAAATGCATTGATATATAATTTCTAAGTAAATCCCTAGACCACTTTTTTAATAATGGGGTTATACTAACCATGGCCCAGTCCTTTGAGATCTTGCTTGTACTAAGAAAAACTGTAAAAATATCTGCTTAAGCTTCTCCAATTTCTAACCCATCTTTCCTTATCAGCTTTGGAAAAATACTGTTTGGCTTGATGCCTTGTCAACAATATCATCCCTTGACTCCTTAATAATCTTTCCTAGCTTGGTTAGTGCATTCTTTAATTTTTTGTTTGATTTCCATAAAAGCTATATTGCTATTTTGGCTTTCTCAGCCTTAGCAATTAGAGCAGCATTTACAGCACAACCATTCTCCACCTTTGCTATTCCTACAGGTTTGCTTTTAAACTTCAGACTGTCCACACCACCAAAGCCAGCCACGTAACTGTAGTTTGTATAAGAAACTTGATAAATGGGGAATTCTCAAAGAAAATTGATTCCAGCAGTGGGTTCACATGAACTACAGCAGTTAAAAGTGACACACATTACACTGAAACAAAGGTTGGTTTGATGGAAAAGATACATTTTTTGACTTGATGGCTATTCCTATAGGAAATGACTTTGAGATTGGAATTATCTGTACAAGTTTAACAATTTATTTTCCCACTAAATCACTCAGTAAGGATGTCACTGTCACTACATGTATGTCAGGACCAATAAGGTTCTGTTCTTTCCCTCGCTTTTACAAGCAGCTGGTTTTGGAACCTGCTGGTTTTCAGTGAGTCTGATGCTTTATGTCTGACATTGCTCCAGTCTGCAGAAGTGCTTGTTGTCCTTTTACTGTGACTCTCCACTGACAAGTTGACCCTCAGTGAGGACAGGAATAAATGTATTTAGAGAAGATCAAAAAGCTATCCATGGTTTATTATTATATAGCTTTCACACAGTGGAAGAACCTGAACACCAATTAGAGCAGGAAACCATTCCCATCCTGTTCTCTTCTGTGCATACAAAGACATAGACAAGACAGTATATGTCCTAATAATTTACAACCTGCCAACAGAGAACAGATGGAGGAGACAAACATATTGAGTTATAAATATGTCATCTGTTCCCAAGAAATCTCAAACCTCTAATTGGAGTCAAAAGGCTGAAATTATACTGAGTTGATAATCAATGAAGGGATGAGAGAGAAGTTCACTAACCACTAGTTTTTAATCAAAACTGAGAGAACTATTTTGCCTAATAGATATCATGTTGACACTAGTACTGTTATGCTGGTATATGAAAGGACTGATTCAAATCTTCTTGGAAAATTTAAGTAATAATATATAAAGAAAAAGTAAATGGATTAGTTCTTCAGTGTCTCAAAATCATGCTGTACTCTATCGTGTGGTACTTTGAATCACTATAGTTGGAAAAATTGCATAACTGTTGTTTTTGCAAATGTATCTCAACTAATGCTTCTCAAAGGTATTTGTTGAGGTGTGTTGGTAATCAGATATTTAAAAGGGTCAAACCTGACGAGCTGACAGCTGTTCTGTTTTGAGCAGATGCATCGCTCGCTCACACATATTGTCTCAGATGATGCACATCACTATTTCACGCAGTCCCACTGAAGCTGAAACAGCCTCCAGGCCTCTGAAGATCATCTTGGCAATGGACAGAGACTTACAGCATCTGCTGGGAAAAAGAAACTGAGAGCTGGAAGCCCACAACAATTTAAATCCCACATGAATTTCCACTCAAGTGATGGCAGCTGTCCCGTTCAATGCACTGAGCACAGAATCAAAGACCTCCAGTCCATGGAGTTTATCAAAAAGTGTTCATAAGCAGCTGTGGGTGGTACCTTGCTCGTGGTTTGTGTGCTGTCAGCACAGAAGGGGGTATCGAGCCATGTTGACCAAAACATTGCACAGACAGTCCTTACAAGTAATCCTTCCTGAGATCAGCAAGCATTGCAGACTTGGGTCATAGCATTATTGCCTGGTGAATTATGAGTAAAATCAAATATGCCATAATCCTACATGTACTGTTTAATCCTGTTGCAGAGACTGAAAAATGTGGAGTAACGTGATAAAGTTTTATCCTTTTAAAATACCATCTTTTAAATAAAGATTTTTAAGTCTGTCTTATCAGGCTTCTGTGTTATTTTATTCTGGTCTTTCTTTTGTGCTTTTAACTTTTCATTTGAAACCAAACTGACACAGTGGCCTAGCAGTTTGTGTCATTTCCTATGAAGACTGCAGCCCTTCTCCCTCCTCTGGATAATTGATATTTATTGGCCGTGACTTCATTTGGGTGGCAGTTTCCAAATGACAACATAGGAAATCTTGCAGCAGGTAAAACTAAACTCCTCACTGTATTCTGTTTTTCTGTAAAAGAACCCCTATACAGCAGCTGAAATCTAAGACAAAGGGTAAAAGCAGGCCCAGAATGTAGGGATAATGTCCATGAATACTGCTCAGGAACTTCATTTGGATGTCTTTTATTTAATGACTGCACATTTCCTCCCAATATTTTTTCCAATCATGTATTTTAAACCAATTGAACTTTTAATATTTCCAGAGCTCTAGGCTAAAGATATTGTTATTTTTACATCATCTTGTGCAGGAAAGTGAAAGGTAGTGATCATTCCCTGCTCTACACTACTCATTATTTTAATGGACCATATATTCTTTCCTTTAACTCTTGCTTAGTAGTAGAGGTTCCTTCTTTGTTATATAGAAACTGTTCCAAACCTTTAATCATCCTTCTTTCCCTCCTCTTCTTGACCTTCTCCTCCTCTTTCCTCTGCTATTTTATTCTCTTTGTAATGGAGGCAACATAAATGCAGTCAGAATTCAAGATGGAACTACAGGCCTGTCAACCTGACCTCAGTACCAGGGAAGATTATGGAACAGTTCATCTTGAGAACACTCACATGGCACGTGCAGGACAAACAGGGGGTCAGGTCCACCCAGCATGGGTTTACAAAGGGCAGGTCCTGCTTGATCAACCTGATCTCCTTCTATGGCTAGGTGATGTGCCTGTGGATGAGGGAAAGGATGTGGATGTTATCTACCTCAACTTCAGCAAGGTCTTTGACACTGTCTCTCACAGCATACTTCTTGAGAAGCTGGGGGCTTATGGCTTAGAGAAATGTACTCTACACTAGGTGAAAAACTGGCTGGATGAACAAGCCCAGAGGGTTGTGGTGAATGGAGTTAAATCCAGTTGGCGTCTGGTCACAAGTGGTGTTCCCCAGCGCTCAGTGCTGGGGCCAGTTTTGTTTAATATCTTTATCAATTATCTAGATGAGATTGAATGCACCCTCAGCAAGTTTGCAGATGACACCAAGCTTGGAGGCAGGGTCGATCTGCTCGAAGGTAGGAAAGCTCTACAGAAGGACCTGGACAGGCTGGATTGATGGGCTAAGGCCAAGTGTATGAAGTTCAACAAGGCCAAGGGCCGGGTCCTGCACTTTGGTCACAGCAACCCCATG
>JANZLQ010000029.1:33276631-33349184 GCA_026212715.1 Elanus axillaris | reverse complement strand
ACAAGTCCTGCCAGAAAACCTGCTCCGTGGGCTCCTCTCTCCACAGATCCGCAGGTCCTGCCAGGAACCTGCTCCAGCCTGGGCTTCCCATGGGGTCACAGCCTCCTTCGGGGACACACCTGCTCCAGTGTGGGGTCCTCCATGGGCTGCAGGTGGAGATCTGCTCCACCATGGACCTCCCTGGGCTGCAGGGGAACAGCCTGCCTCACCGTGGTCTTCCCCATGGGCTGCAGGGGAATCTCTGCTCCGGCGCCTGGAGCATGTCCTCCCCCTCCTTCTTCATTGACCTGGGGGTCTACAGGGTTGTTTCTCTTACATGTTCTCACTCCCCGGCTGCCGTTTCTCCCCTGTTCCCCAACTTTTTTTCCTTCTTAAAAATGTTATCACAGAGGCGTTACCACTATCGCTGATGGGCTCAGCCTTGGCTGGTGGCGGGTCCATCTTAGAGCTGGCTGGCATTGGCTCTGTCGGACAAAGGGGAAGCTTCCAGCAGCTTCTCACAGAAGCCGCCCCTGTAAACTCCCCTGCTACCAAAACCTTGCCACAGAAACCCAAAACAGGTTCATATCACAGAGTGGTCTTGGGGGACCTGAACTGGACTCCTTTCAGGCAAAACAGAGCCAAAATTGCTCCAGCCACGGATGGGTTGCCCTGGACTATGTGCTGGTTCACACTGATCTACCCTTCCTCCTCCCCAAATGCAGGTAGCTTGCATCTCCAGAAATATTTCTATATATGCACAACCATTGCTATCAGTTGGCTCTGCTTACTAACAGAGAAAGAGAGATCCAATACCTGAAGGAAAACTGACACTCTGGTGTCTTGCTCTTCAGGATTGGTTTTGAGAATATTTTTTGTATATTTTGCAATAGTTGGAAGGGTATTATATGTGGAAAGCTTTTATTTTCTTATTGCTTTTGTCTGTCACCTAGTTTCTGCTTTGAAAATGCCTTAATCCAAAGGAAACTTGAAAAAGAACCTTCTTCCTGGGGGACTGGTCTGTACTTTGTAAAGTCACTGATAGCAAAGAGTATCCAATTAACATCAGAATATATGAATTTTAAAAAACCTGAAGATTTAAGAAAACACATGAAAGAACCATGTACATTGAAAGGTATATGCATTAAAAAATCAGGTGGAAGAAAAAGGAGAAAAATGAGAGAGGGAGGAGAGAGAAAGAATGTCACCACATAGCCATACCAGCTAAAATCTTGATAAAAAAATATGTAAACTATTTCTAAACCATACTACAGCCTACACAATAACCACAGGGTAATAAAGACCTCACGTAAGTAAAGACATTACTGAACATCTAATCTTCATAGAGAAGATCAGTTCTGTATCGTCCCAAAGTTCAGAGAGGAACAGTCAATTACATTTATTGTGAATATATTGCCAAGGATAGACAAGGTTCAATTGTACTGCATGGTTCCTGAGGTCATGGAATATCATTTTGCTAAGGCTTCCAGCTGGCAAATTCATTCTTTCACACTCTCATTTAGTCCCTGGTGTTTATTTTATAATTGTACTCATGACAGCAGAATTACTGAAGCCGCCTGTGCAGCCACAAGATGGTTGTTTTCAATGAAAAGTGTGTGAAAATTATTAACTCATCTGTAAGCAAGTGATTCAAGTTACCCAGTTCAGTCCTGATCTCATGTTTGCAATTAATGTCCAACCTCTAATTTGCATTTTTCAGGGCAGTTTCAGCTTCTGAAATTCATTGTCCAGGATGAGGAGGTGAACTGTTTTACCAGATTTTTTTTAGGAAATAAAAATAATCGACTACATTTGTAAATTGTGCCTGGCTGTATTCTGGGAAAGCATAGTGGAATTAGTGTGAGCATGTATCGCATTTAGGCCATAAAACTAGCCGGGTGTTGAGGGCCAGCCCTTTGCTATCACAGGCAGTCTCATTAGTTAATCCACTGTCTAAAACATAGCAGCAGAGGCCTTTAACTATATGTGCAATAGAAAAGTTATACCATTGTGCAGTCAAATCCTTTTGCCTTCAGCACTGGCACCACTGTCTTCATTCTCTCTTAGTTAAGTATAGAGTTGAACACCAGCCCATCACCAAGGATCTCACTAGATAGAGCTCTACACACAAGTCTTTGAAGTATGCATGAAAGACAAGAATTAAGGAATCCAGTAGGGTCTGAAAATAAGGGTAGATGCTGCACAAGATTGAAGAATGTCATATTCAGATGTTTACATGTTAGCATTTCCACAAGAAGCAGATGACTGCTGGACATCAATGGGAATCAAGCAAGTAGATTCCTTAGATCCTGGGAAAGTCAAGGCACTTGGAAGCAGAAAGCCACTGGCTGATTGGCTGAGTACCTCTCTAGGCACTACTGACTCTATTGACTAGATGTCCACAGACCATAATTCTGAGTTACGCCATGCATACAGAGCTACCTACATATAGAAATCCAAGGTTCTTCATCTGGATTTGCTTCCCTCTGTAAAGACACAGTTTAGTTGCCTAAGCAGAGCTACAGAATGCCATCTGAGACGTCTTTGGTATCTGAGGTGGCCTCCATCCCCTCACTCAGGAAGGCGAGAGTCTTTCTTAGCTCCTGTGTCTTATGATTTGGTTTTGTATGGGTAACAACCTGAGTAACTGAACTAAAGCCTAAGAGAGCAAGAAAATGCTTTCTACTTTGGAGGGGAGGGAGAGAGAATGAACTTTAGGATGTTATTTCTATGAAGTCTTCTACATTGTTCTGGCAGAGGATGTCTGCAGTAGCAGGTGGACCTGTTTTTTGCAGGACAGTGGATAAATTTACACTATTACATTCATCTTATCACTTTATTATTAGTTTTTAAATCCTATGCCTTGAAAGCAACTTCAGCATTTGCTTCTACCATTTTGTTTGGTTTGCTTTCATATTCCTGAATAGCTACTGTGGGGTTTTGTACAATAGCACTGCAATTGCCCAGTTTGCAGTACCCCATGCTGCTGCAGCACAGAGCATTGGTTTACACTGAAACATTTATCTTCCCATTTGCCTAGGGCTAGCCACTTTATGTTTTAATGAAAAAATGTGTTCAGAAATGTCTGCCTCAAGATTTCCTGGAATTTTTACAAATTTGGTATTAAAAAATTGTTGGGTAAAATCCAGAAACATTCTAGAAAGCAGATAAGGTCCTTACTAGTGAGTGTACCAGCCTGCAGAGGGCATGTCTTAGTGGGCCTGGGTCCAGGGCCAGACACTAAACATTTGGCAGACAGATTTTTTATTGCATTTTCCTTAAAATTATTTCTTCTTTCCCTTAGCATTTGTTAAATTCATACAGATTTAGTTAAACAGCTGAATTCTTGTTTTTTCTGTTGAATTTAAGGCCACCTGTTCCTACTCTGGCAAGTACTGATTACACTTCGTAATACCCTCATATTGTCAGATTGGGAGAAATATACAACATTATACAGGAAAATAAGGGTTCCAATTTTACATTTAATGATATTTTCTCATTTGTTTTGATGTGTTGTGTGAGACAGCATTTCTGTGTCTGGCAATTAGAATTCAGACAGAGATGTCATGCTCATAATACTGTAATTCTTGGCACTTTTTTCCCTCATTGTAAATCCCGTACCTCCCTGAAAGTAACATTTTCCAGAAGTGGAAAACTAGTCATCCTAGCTACTTAACAAACAGAAAAACTCTCCAGATGCTACTGTCATGCAAAGGCTTAAGAGAATTTAGCATTAAGTATTTAAAAAGAAGTGTCAAGATTGTGCCAGCACTTCACTACAAACTTCTGCTGCTTAAGACTGAATTCTAACATAAAAATGTAGCCATTTTAGCTGCTGGAGTGGGATAGGTCATAACAGATAATTTTTTTTCTGACTGACATTAAATTGATAATAGGTAATTTTCATTTAAAATAAACAGGGAATCAATTTATGTCATGCACTTTTTTGACATACAGAAAACAAGACAGGAAGACAAAGATGTGGAGGTAAGAAAATTTATTTGTAAAATTATATCTATTTTAAGATTATTAAAATCTGGGATGATGTCTTTCTGACTGTAGTGATGAATGAAGTGTACTTGACTTCCTGTAAATTCTACTTACATTTCCAGTTGAAGACATTCCTGTCAGAAAATGTGTATTGGAATAGGAATATATCACTTCCACTGGACTGTGAAGGAAGATTTGAAAATCTTTTAAAGGATTAGAAATTGGCTTCCAGATTTTCCAAGGTCACATCTTTGCTTTTGCCACAACTTTGCAGGCTGAAGTTGTGAAGATTCCCCAAGCTGCCTTATTCTCTTGGAGCCCTGCAGTTGGAGAGTTTATGAAGCTACAGTGAAATATTTTTTTAAAAAATCAGCTCCAGATTTTCTAGAATGAAATGTCTTAAGATGTTCTTCTACAGGAAATGTTATGTATCTATCCATATTGTGTATAGATAGATATATCCACCTCTTTCATGCTAAAGCACTTGGTTTTAATACTAAAAACTCCCTACACAGGGGAAATTTAAGTTCTTAAAACAAGTCTTGCAAATTCCCTAACATATCTTTTGATGCTGGGGAAATTCCCTATTTAACTGAAGATTATGTGTCCTTTCTTTCTGACTCAAAACTCTGAAAACATGAAGGGCACTTTAACTTGCCTCTTCAGTCACTATTTCAGGTGATCTGAGATTTAGGAAAACAAGTCTTTCCCTCATTGTTCACTTTTTATTTTTCTAAATTAAAAAAAAAAAAAAAAGAAAAAGAATAGACGGGGGAAGTTTTAGCTTCTATGTGTTGGGAAAGAGGTTGTCCTTGTTTCAGCTGGGATAGAGTTAATTGTCTTCCTAGTAGCTGGTACAGTGCTGTGGTTTTGAGTTTGGTATGACAGGTATGTTGATAACACACTGGTGTTTTCAGTTGTTGCTAAGTAATGTTTAGTCTAAAGTCAAGGATTTTTCAGCTTCTCATGCCCAGCCAGCGAGAAGGCTGGAGGGGCAGAAGAACTTGGCACAGGACACAGCCAGGGCAGCTGACCCAAACTGGCCAAAGGGGTATTCCAGATCATGGGATGTCATGCCCAGTATATAAACTGGGGACAGTTGGCCTGGGGGGATGGCTGCTCGATGGCTGGGAACTAACTGGACATTGGTCAGTGAGTGGTGAGCAATTGCATTGTGCATCACTTGTTTTGTATATTCCAATCCTTTTATTAGTATTGTCATTTTATTGATGTTATCATTATTACTTTCTTCTTTTCTGTTCTATTAAACTGTTCTTATCTCAACCCTCATGAGTTTTACATCTTTTCCCTATTCTCTCCCCCATCCCACTGGGTGAGGGGGGAATGAGTGAGGAGCTGCGTGCTGCTTAGTTGCTGGCTGGGGTTGAACCACAACAGAAGGAAACTGACAGGCTCCAAAGCTGAAGAAAGCTTTGGTAAAGTGTTATTTGTCTGCCAGATGGCTACCTCTTCTTCCACCTAATTATAATGACAGAAGGTCTCTGGAAAAAAAGGTGATTTTGCCATTTTGCTGACAAAAGACCTACTCATGTCATTCACATTTTTTCCTCTCCAGCTTTGCATCAATTTAAGTGTAACAGGAATTTGGCTTGTAAGTGATAAGAAACTGGCTTTAACATTATACAGTTAAATAGTTCAATCTAAACCAAAAGAAAAATATTATTGCAAGTGATTTCCTTATTTTGAATTCAGAAGTGGAATTTTAGTCACTGTCACCTTGTATTAACTCCATTTAACTCTAAGCATCTGAGGCACAAATGTTAGAGGCAAGAACCTCTTGTGTTTGGACAATGGGAAGAGGAAGGGAAGCAAGAGGAGCACCTCTAGAGAGTGACTGAGCCACTGAGAAGCAAATTGCTCTCCAGCATCACCTAGCTATATCCATTTACTAAATGTAAGATGAAAGTAAGGGGCAATGGTCCTAGCCCACATGTATCTGTTAAGCATGATGAAATTCAGCCATGCACAGGTAGCCAATGCAAAGGCAATGCACCACTTTCTCAATTTACAATCTCACTCATATAATACCTTTATATATCCCTTTGCAGAGGGGTACATTCCCCAAGATATGAGTAGTTATACTGCATGAGCTCATGTCAACTACCTTCATCAATCAGTCCTTTAATACCCTGCTCTACTTTTGTTTCAGTTGAGTAATCTCAAAGGTATAGTATTTTTGGTTTAACAAGAGTGGACCCCACCTGCCCACCCAAGCTAAACATATGTTAAATGAAAACCTACATTTTGGTCAAACCTTTTCATTTAAAATATACATTATAATATTATGTCATTGGACTATGTTATGGGTGATTAAGTGATGTCTATAAAGATTTTATTACTCAGTAATGTCTTTATTCAAAGCATGAACAATTACTAGATCCCTATTTCAAAATTTAAGCGCACCCAGGGATTTATAGGCATTGGCAGACAGAAAAATCTATATGAAAATTATTGATGCTCTGGGTTGACTTGTCTATGTCTGAAGGTGGTGATTAGAAGACACTTTGTTAAGCATCCAAAGTTTCTATCAAAGTTTATTTCTTTCTTTCTCATATTTCATGCCTTACTGCTTATCTCTATGAACTGTGTCCAAAATTTTCAAAGATGTCCAGTGTTTACATCAGCAGGATTTGACTTGCAGACTTCCTGAATGCTTGTATTGAAGTCAGTTCAGCTACACGAGATGGAAAATTTCAATCAGTGTCCTTTACTCTATGCTTCATTCCAGAAATTTTATGTATGTAGAACCTGAGAGACTAGTGCATAGACTGCTGTGCAGAATTCCTTTGCTCTTATGTGAAAAATCACTGTTTGTGGGGTTTTTGTGAGATGGGAATGCATATTTTTACATGTCTGTTTTTTTAACTGAAGAATAAAAATCAATTGTGATCCATTTAGAGGGAAAAAAAGTATAGTTTGCTGGGTTTTTTAAAAGACACAGGCTAAGAGTTTCCTATTTCTTCTTTTTTTTCTTCTTGGCCACAGTTATCTTCCTGCTAACCAGTGGGACTTTAGGGTAAGGATCTTCAAACCAGAGTTGGTCTGAGTGATAAACTGACTTTTAAACCTTAGCAAGAATATCATGCCAAAAGAAACCTAAGAAAATATTCATATGATTGTTAATGTTATGGAGTATAGTAGTATATAGAGGCATCAGTCTACAACTGTGCTACATTATTCTTGACAAGGTACATAAGTAAAATAAAGGATAGATTTTTCCCAAAAAAGAGTCAATAGGTAGTATGGAAAATAGATGGAAATATCTTTATTGATGATATTTATAGGTGGAGAACTGAGCCACAGAAAGACTGAACTGCTTTGTATCACAGAGGTAGTTTGTGAAACATCCTGGGGCTGAGCCCTGATCACTTGGATTCCAGTTGGAAACGAACAAGTCTGGTTTCCAGAAACTACTGTAGATTAAAATATAAAGTTATGACCTCTTGTCACTGATCTGTGTTATATAAAATTAAGTGATGCTTACAAGGTTTCTGTTATCAAGGATCTGCTTGACTTAAATAGGAGCAATTCAGGTCCTTCACTACCAAATACATTCTTCTTGAGAACCTTCAGCTTTTAAGGACAGGCATCCATGACAGATCCTCAATTTACTGAGTACAGTTTCATGTAGAAATACTACGTATTGCCTAATATTTAGTATTTCTGAAGTTAGTAGGAGTTTTATCATTGTTTTATGGAATATCAGAAGTACATCATACTGTGGTTATCTGAAACGCATGCTAACCAGAGACGATACTTATTGCTGTGCATAACTATTTGCAGGTGTAAATCCAAGGGAGGACAGAACACTGAGATTTGCACAGAGGATGGGGTTATAAAAGAAATAAAATTAAGCAAAACAAGTAAATTAAAATTAAGAAAAACACATTGCACAAGATTTAGTGATAGAAGGACTATTACTAGTTCATGTTTGTGGGGATTGTCCGCCTCGTAGTTCACAAACAAGTTCCACCATGTCTAGTGCACACAGGCGACTCATGGGGGTTACAAAAGTGACCCAGCCTTCAATTGCCTTGAGGCCCTGTCCCTCTGCTGAGAGGACTCAAGGGAAGCTGTGTAGACAGCTTAGCCCTGGGTTGTCTGATAAACCCTAAACCAAACAGGGCTGTGACAGTGCTGTTCAAAGAACCAAAACCTGAATGGAGCCTTGAAATCCCTTAACAAATAGTATGCCCTGAGTCTCAATCCAACCACTATTCAGTTACCTGAGGAAGCAAGGTTAAAAAAAAAAAAAGCTGGAGGGTTTCAGCTTCAGTTTCAAATGACAACCTTCTGTATTCAGACAATCACAGACCAGCAAAGGAAAGATAAGGGGAAACTCCACTCAGATATACATAAACCATTTAGGCATACATCATAATCAACTCAGACATAGTCATACACACTATTCCACAAGTCAGGGGATAAAACCCCCAAGATTCAAGTTGGTAATCGGGGAGTCACTTCGCCAACTATACAGTTGGCTTGTGAATGTTTATGCTTTAAGTTTGTAAACACGTGTGTGCTTGTGGTTGTCTGTGAGTCACTTTTGGCTGTAATACTGTACTACTCTTGCTTTAAAAATTGCACAAGTGCATTCCTCCATTGTATCTGTAAAACCTGCAATAGTGGCTTGTTAAGTCTGTAAGTGAAGTTCAAATAAATAATTTGCTTGAACCTTGCAGTTAAGTCTTTTTCCACCACAATGTTCTCTTATTTAAAACCCTGAAATTAGTCTGGATAAAATTCTAAAAACAAATGGATGTGGACTGTCTTACAGAAGAAAATAACAAGTATAGTCCATGTCTGATTTGATAAAAACAAAATAGTTAGCAGCTTTTCCAGAGCCATCTCACAAAATACCTGCAAGTTCCTTTCAAAATAGCAATCATTTGCTAGATCACACTATGAGAGTAGGTAAAAATATATAAAAAGTCTGTTACTGTCAGTTTCACACCATACATAAAGGTGACATTTTACAGTTATTACATGTGTAATAAAAATGCTTATATTTGTAACCAGATGTCTTTTTTGTATATTTATTATTTTAAAATTTTATTATTCTGTCCATAATAAGCAGCTCCAGCAATAGAAGTTATTAATTTCCTCTTAAGGGTATTATGATAGTAAATGAACAATAAAATGCTAAATTATTTGTAAATAAAAAGAAAGTGTCAACATAGTTTTTCTTAGGTTTTTCAATAGAGCATTGGATCTACCTTTGCAAAAAAATGCAGCTGCTATATCCATTTGTAATTTTTTTCCAAACAATTGAAGTTTACATACCTTAAAACATCACTTTCTGTTCAATGGCATCTTCTTCAGTAATCTCTGTTACTAAAGAGAAAAGGGTTTTGCATAAGAGGATAGCTGCTGTAAGAGCTTTTAAATGATTTTGTGTTTGAGATACTTGAAAGGCCAAACAGCTTGAAGTTACTTCACCTATTGACAAAATGAGATATGAGCTCAGTTTGCACGCAGAATCAATTATACTAAGATGATAACCAGCAAAAGTTGAATAAGTCTTAATTCTTTACCTAACCTAGTAAGGCTTATATAAGACTTTGGGGAATAGCTGCAGACTATCTTAAAAGTTTCATCTGAAATATTTGTCAGGATTTCCTCTGAGAAGTTTGGAGGACAAAACTATCTAACTATGTCTTTCCCATGAGGTCTTCAACCATAATATTGTCCAAATACCTTTTTCCATTACATACATTTTGTACCTTGACATTTGTACCTCAACATTTATTGTATTTGGCTCTTTTGCAAACCACCACTTTCCTATTTAAAAATTCTCACAGTTATTGTTTACACCTACATCCCTGCTACAGTTCGTAAGAGAGCAACTCTTTCTCCCCAGTGCATATTTTTATGCACCAATATTTTTTTTAAGCAGAAGAATTACTGGGGTCCTAGATGTTTTGGTTGGTCCAGAGTAGAAGTAGCAAACTATAGATATACTTCAATACAGGATATAAAAAAAATCCCTTGTCAATCAGAACTAGAAAACAACATTTCTGACGTGGGAAAGATTCAGATCACTGGAGAACCCAGGAGCAAGCTTGGATCTGTGCTGGGCCATTATTGCATTAAGAGTACAGACTCTTGAAGTTAAGTACAAACAGAGCTAGGACATCTCAATATTTTTTGAAATACTAGGTTATGTATTGCTTGGTTATGAAGGACAAAAGGACAAAGTTAATATGGCCTAAGAGAAAGAACAAAGGTGCGGACTAGGCTATATTGGGAAAAATTACTAGAGAAAGAATCAAAAGAAATGGGGCTGTATGATACATTAGCAAACACCCTGCCATTCCTACTGAGGCTGACATAAGAAAGCACAAAAGGAAATCTGAAATCTAGGAAAAGATGGCTCATTTTTGTAATTTTTGTGTTTGTATAGCAATGAAATTACTGATAGATATTATGGTGCCTTCATTTGAATTAAGTATTTTTTTATGTTGGATTCAGACAAGTGTCAAAAGACTTAATTATATGAAATCAAACTTAGAAAACATTACATAATATACAACCTGAGAGATGATCAGGAGATGCTGCTCCCAATTTTTATAGCTGTTTCTGAAGTAAGCCTGATCATCTCAGATTTTGTCTTCATGGATTGATGCTATTCCAAATATGTAACCTGAGACATGAGCAGTGACAACCATGGTAATGCCACACAATGAAATATAATGTCCTTGACTTTTTATAATCAAAGCTCTCAGAATCGTAAACCAGTTTGCCAGCAGTGATCCAGGAGAAGCCCGCAGGTTCATGAAGGTGCTGTAAATAATTCTGCATTTAAAACTAGTTTGAAGTAACTGTTGTGTATTACTACATCAGAGTTGAACTTTGAATCTAAGTTTTCATAGTGCCAGTGCTTTTGTAACTGCAATGGCATAACTTTAGGATTCTGTTGAATTTCAGTCTTCAATATAAATTTGCTAAATATAAGATTAAATGTTATATATTTAATATAAAGTCAATAATTTGATTTAAGTTTGATATATGCTAAATATTAAGTATAAAATACTGAAGTTGCTTCTCAAAAAATTTATTGAAGTTCAGTCTTAACCTTGACATATTGATATATGGTAATATCATCAGTAGGATTTTGCTAGTGAATCAGCCATCTGGCCAAAGTATCATCCAAGTAATGTGCATTTCTTAGAAGGTGATGAAGGTCACTAACACCATTCTTTAAAGAGCAATGCATATTGACTCAAATCTGTTCCTATTTAAAATGTCACAGTAAAAACCATAATGAAATAGCATCAGTTCTCATGTAGGATTACATGGTGATACATACTCCATACTTGACAAAGACTAAAGCAACTCTGTGTCACAAATACAGCTGCAAGAGGTGGAACTGCAGTTATTGATTACCACAGCTTTATTGGACTCCTTTACATCTACAGAAAGATAGATACCTCCGGTCTTTCTCCCCATCATTCATTTAACTATTTCTCTAAACATGAGACAGATTTCCGGTCCTGTGAGTGCTGTAACATCTCGCCTGCAATTAACTGGCATGCATGTATGAATATGTGCTCTTTTATTTGTCTGCTTGCAGACAATTGCTCCATAACAGAGACCATACATCAGATATCAGAGAACAGAAAAGAGCATTTGCAAAATATTAGTAACTCTAAAAGATGAATAAAAAGTGCAACTTGAAAAAAAGACAGTTCTTCATTAGAAACAACTTCTAGTATGTATTCGTACTTTCCTAACACAGCTGTCTCTGCAGAGTAAATGTACTCTGGACTAGCTGGCATGGAGTAACCCCTGTCCATACTAAACTCTGTTTCCTGTCAAAATATGGCTGTCTGTATCCAAACTGCCCACTGAGAACAGTTTCTGACCTGTGCTGAGTCCTAAACTATGCTGGGACTTGTTGGTCATGGCTATGTGCTGGAGATAACTCCAGCAATTTTGTAGGATGGATGATGGAGTTTCAGCACCTGGGAGCAGTATCTGCAACATTTTATTCACTAGTACAGATGTAGTCCTAAGAACTCCTTCTGGGCTGCACTGTTGTGGTGGGATGACCCTGGCTGGATGCCAGGTGCCCACCAAAGCTGCTCTATCACTCCTCTCCTCAGCTGGACAGGGGAGAGAAAATATAACAAAAGGCTCATGGGCTGAGATAAGGACAGGGAGAGATCAATTGCCAATTACTGTCACAGGCAAAGCAGACTTGACTGGGAAAATTACTTTCATTTATTACCCATCAAATCAGGGTAGAGTAATGAGAAATAAAACCAAATCTTAAAACACTTTCCCCCCAATCCTCCCTTCTTCCTCGGCTCAACTCCACTCTGGACTTCTCTACCTCCTCCCCTGCAGTGGCACAGGGGGACGGGGAATGGGGGCTGGCGTCAATTCATCACACATTGTTTCTGCCGCTTCATCCTCCTCAGGGGCAGGACTCATCACTCTTCCTCTGCTCCAGCGTGGGGTCCCTCCCAAGGGAGACAGTCCTCCATGAACGTCTCCAACGTGGGTCCTTCCCAGGGGCTACAGTTCTTCACAAACTGCTCCAGCATGCATCTCTTCCACAGCTTGCAGTCCTTCAGGAGCACACTGCTCCAGTGTGGTTCCCCAGGGGGTCACAAGTCCTGCCAGAAAACCTGCTCCATGGGCTCCTCTCTCCACAGATCCGCAGGTCCTGCCAGGAGCCTGCTCCAGCGAGGGCTTCCCACGGGGTCACAGCCTCCTTCGGGGACACACCTGCTCTTGTGTGGGGTCCTTCCCGGGCTGCAGGTGGAGATCTGCTCCACCATGGACCTCCCTGGGCTGCAGGGGCACAGCCTGCCTCACCGTGGTCTTCCCCATGGGCTGCAGGGGAATCTCTGCTCCAGCGTCTGGAGCATCTCCTCCCCCTCCTTCTGCACTGACCTGCAGGGCTGGTTCTCTCTCATATTTTCAATCCAGTCTCCACCTGCTGTTGCACAGGTTTTTTTTCCCCTTCTTAAATCTGTTATCCCAGAGGTACTACCACCATCACCAATGGTCTCAGCCTTGGCCAGCGGCGGGTCCGTCTTGGAGCCGGCTGGCATTGGCTCTGTCAGACATGGGGGAAGCTTCTAGCAGCTTCTCACAGAAGCCACCCCTGAAGCCCTCCCAATACCAAAACCTTGCCCTGCAAACCCAATACAAACTTCATTTAAAACACCTTCAAAACTAGGGAAAGAGATACCCTCTGCATGGTTTGTATACCAAGCACATATTTCTGTGAAAATTGTTTACAGAGAGAGAAAAAAGAGAGAATTACTTTAATTTCAGTTAATGGGAAAGATCAGGAAGAAAAAGGTGAGAGAGTACAGAGATCATTTCTCTTATTTTAGCCAAGCCTAAACTAGAAATGCATTTGCTAATCTGAGGGCTCATGCTATTTATAGAGCTTCTTGTGGTCTCAACAGTTTTATCTTTATTGTTCTGGAAGGAAAGTAAGAAAATAAATCCTAGCAGAGTGAACAGAGAAAATAGAAGTAAATAAACATAAAAAATAGGAATGAACTATTCAACATCACATTTTTATAATATTCTTCTACCGAAATTAAGGATTTAATGTCTGTTAAAGGTCAATGATTCAAATCTGAAGTTAAATGGCTGGTTTTCAGAGGTAGTGGTCATCTGCTCTTCTCGTAGACTTCTGAAGATTAAGTACCCAAAATATTTTAAAATCAAAAGTTTGGGACTAATAGTAGGTTTCAGGCATTTCACTAGTATGCATGCACTTGCAGGGGCACTATGGCATACTGGATGTAACTGAATGTAGAAGAGATCCACATGTGCAAGTGCTTGGTAAAAAAGGTTGTGTTTGCATATCAGGCCACTCAGTGGAAAATGGCTTAAGGTGGGCCAGGGGCATAACAGTGATTAACAACTCCCTTTCTGTTGTTAAACTATAATGTAACAAGCAAAAGAAACAGCTAAACAATTCTAGACTTTACAAGATTTATGGATTCTGGGAAAATAGAAGATTCACAGCTTTAGTCACTTTCTCTAAATAGTGCACTTTGCTCACTTGCACTTTTGGAAAATTAGGCTGTCTGGGCCAACATTCAAGTGACCCCACACTTTTATAGGGACTGATTCCAAACTAAGCAATGGACAATGGCTTCAGGTAGGATGTCTTAGCTACTGGAGGTAGAATGCAAAAAGAAATGCTGACAAACATGTGAGCCAAAACTAGGATTACATCTTGTATCCAAATCCAAGGAATTTCTCAGAGACTCTTCAAAGAAGTTCTGTCAAATGCCATACATCATTTAAGATAGTAAACCTGCAGAAAGGCAGTATGGATTACATTTCTTGGATGTGAAAGCCCAAGACAGTCTCCTCCCAGAGATCTACCAGTGGGATTTTAAATTACAAGGAACTTCTAAGCCAACACAAATACAGTATCAGCACTGGTGTAATGCCTATAAAACATCTGAGAAGCAAAAAAAATAAAATAAACAGATAACAAATGTGAAAAATCAAACATATTAAAAGCTATATGACAACAAAGACACTGAAGTTTGCTATGAAACCATGTTGATTAAAAAGGATGAAAAAGATCAAGAAGAATGAATTAAAAGCTATAAACTATATCCCACTAAAAATAAAATAAAAATGTCAAGAACATATTTATATTTTATTGATAAATGGAGACTTAAATGTGATCAAGGAAATCCTTCTTTATTTTTAAGAGGAAAGGCAATAAATCAAAGCCACATATGTAAGACAAATAAAAGAAAAAAGAATTCAATTAAATTACAAATAAATAAAGCCGATTCGGTTTTGAAAAAAATGCAAATAAATGAGCTTCATGTAATTTATCTTGCCATTTTTCAATAATATCATGGACTGATGTCAATATAAGCAACTGAATATCTAGTATTTTAGAATACAAAGTGGCTCTAAAGAAATATTAATATTTGATACTGCATTTCCAGCTGAGTCACTCTTGAGCATCTCACTGAAAGGGATGCTGCTGCTTGTCAAATAGCATTTTGAAACTCAGCTGGTCTGTATAAAGAGCTGTCTCCAGCCCTCTAGAGTTCCAGCAACAACCATTTGTGCCTCCACTTGCATGGGAATCTGCTCTGAAAGTTGCAAAATCAGGGTCTGTAGCATTACTTTACATAAAGACAGATGACAAAATAGAATTTCAAATTTAAGTTTGTGCATGTAGGAAACGTCCTGCTTCTTTTTCAAGTCATGAGACCAAAATGTTGGATCGCAACATTCTCTATCAGCTCCTGTTCTACACCACAAAACTTTGGTGGCAGCATGGCCTTTTCTAATACTTTACAGTTTCACAATACCACAACTCCATTTCAATTTGAGGTGACAGCCACCGTAAAGCTCACTTTAAGATGGTTTTGTCCTCCACCCTGACCAAACACCTAAGAGGATTTGAGACCTATGGATCACTCTGCAGCAAGCATGCCACCACCACACCCTCTTCCTCCATACTGCCATTTCTTTGAATACTTTTCCTTGGCCTAGTAGAAAAGGAGAACATGTCATACATCCCACAAATAGGTTTTTAATCTTTATTCAACAGTTGCTGTGTTGAGAACATAAAAATAAGATGTCATATAATCTGAAATGTTCAAAAATCAAAAAGAAAACAAATTAAAATCCTTTGTTCTGGAAACAAAGTAGATAAGGGAAAACATACAAATACCTTGTGCATGTGAAATGGACTCCCAGTGTTTTCAAGAAAACACATAATACAGTTTTACAGTTTCAAGATCTTGAAACTTAGGTGTTTGACATTAGAAGACCTAGTATTTTACATTTACTTAGGATTTTATATTTACTTTTAGAAAGTGCTCCAGGTCACAAATTCAGTCATCATGAAGAGGCATTAAGGTCATGTAAATAGCCAGATACACAGATTATTCTGTGCCTGTACAGTATTCACCACATTACAGTTTTAATCCTGGCTGAACCTTTGGATATTAGGATGATTCCAGATAACTGGAAAAATGAGGAGAGCAGTGACAAAAAAAATACTAATAAAAAAATATAAGAAAGTGATGAGTTACACTAGTTAGAGCACGAGCAACCTCAAGAACCATTGAATCACTTTGGTTTATTTCAAATTGTACAGACAATCTTGCTGCTTAGCACCTATGACCAACTGAAACATGACAAAGAGAAATGCAGCATGCTTTTACAAGAAGGACAGCTGAATTCACTGCAGGAATATTTCTGAAGCTGACAGTCACAATCCTTTCCCTTTTGGAATCTGACTTCATGTCTTGCAGAGAGCATAGATATAACAAACATCAGTACTTGAAGGAGTGAAGAAATAGTCAACACAAGTCCATGTGATATCTAGGACCAAACACAAGAAGCTGTTGACACTTTTACCTCTCATAATGTATTTTCAGGATCAACACTTGTATAACACTGAAAATAACTGTAACTGACAGAGAATGACAGTTCCCATGACAGACCTATGCAGGGCTTTTTTTTATATGTCACGCTACAGCCCTCTCCTTTAAAATATGTTGACTAACCCCTGTTTACCAGGGGAAATTTATATCCCTCCCTTTCTTTCAGGTGTGAAAAGTGGTCTTCAAAATTGTCTTGGTGTAAGACATTGGGTTAGGAGAAATCTGTCCTGCTGTGGTGGCTGGTTTCATAACCACAATGATCACTGCGGATTTAAACTTCTGTTATGCAGTGACTTGTAGTGCTAGAAACAGGGACATGGTATCATTATGTGATCAAAATTTTGCCATGAAGTGCTATCTCAAAATGTGATTCTGGAACATATGTTTCAATGTACAGAAGTCATATCTTCTGTCATTTTTAGTGTATTTGAACCACCTGTAAAAGGACTCCATTCTGAGACTGGTACTTAAGAGAAATGTGGAAAGACCCACTAAGCACAGGAGTGGGAGGGAGATGGGGGGGAAGGGCTTCACAGTTGTATAACCAACATAAACATCCCCATCACACAGCATGTCACTTCCTTATCATGTGCAGCTGAACACTCAGGCCCTGCTCATGCAGTGGTTCACGTAGTGGCAGCGAGGGTGCAGGACACACGGAGGAGAGAGGAGGGCAAGACACAAGCTGCCACCCTGCCCCTCAGAAGCTGGGCTTGCCACAGGCTGGGTGAGCTCTCGCAGTGGCATGGAGTTGCATGCACAAATGCATGAATGTTAAACTCATAGAAAGCACAAATGCCAAAATTCATGTTACTTCATCAACAAAAATGGTCACTAGCAGTGCTATCGACTGCATCAGCCACATCAGCCTCATCAGCATCTGAACACCGAGCGCAGGAAAACATCTAATTCCTTTTCCACGGCTGTCTAATTTGTGTCTAGTATATTGTGTGTAGGTTGCAACTAGCTCGCTATAGGTATCAGTAGGAGATGGCACAACCATGCTTCTTTGTAAATGGGAACATGGGTACAAAAAGGTGTTTCCTGCACTTTCCTGTTTTTCACAGAGCTGTAGAAATAATTGCATTAACATTCTTACAGTTGTTGAGAGTACTTGATTTTCTTTTTAAGAAAAAGTTTTGTTAAGTTGTTATGCATGGAAAACATCAAACAGTAATAATAAAAAGCCAAATGAAGTGAGGATTAGGAGGCAGGATTAAAAATAAATACCTACAAAACCAGTAATGGCAACATATAAATAATGAACATTAAATCACATGATCGGCTATATCCATCTGTGTTTTATCTGTACAAAATCATCCTAAGAGATGATGATAACCTGAACTGGAGATATTCAAAATACTTCATTGTTGAAAATTGCAATCACATGTTTTAAGTCTTTTAAATAAAAATCCCAAGGCAGATAATGTTGCACTTAAAATTACAAAGGAAGCAATAATGTAATTGTCAGCTACATCTATACGAATGCATTATTCAACTGTAGAACATATGTCATAAGAAAAGGCCAGATTAACAGTCATGAGTATGCAGGTGCCAAAAAAAACCCCAAATCATTGCAGAAACTAGCCAGAACAGCACATTTACAGGAGAAAAAAATAAGTTGTCGATCTGAAAAGAAAAGTAATATGTTAGTTGATAGTAGGAATTTAGCAGATCTGAAGCCAGTTTCATACTGAAGATTTACATGCTGGAAAGTGTCTATATCTGGGGAAAAGGACTGTGGAAGCCAGGAAAGCTGACTGTCTGCTTTTCAGGTTTCCTGGAGGTCTCCTTTCTGAGACAAGCAAAATGTCCAATTTTGCAATCTTGAGCACTTTTTATATCTGTTTCTTCAAAAACGCCACATACTCTTGTTTGCACATAATCTGTTAAGTGCCCTGAAGTCAATAATCAGACAGTAAATAAATACTACTGTGAGGAAAGAAAAGAATAAAATCCTACATAAAATAGAATATCCACTGCCTTTTATATAGCCCAAAATCTCTCTCATGTCCACTGTGTTCCATGAGATGTTGATTCTCTGCATATCATCACTGCCTTATTTGAACACCTCAAGCCACTCTTTGCCCATTGCTACAAAACCCAAAAGATCCTTGTTTGTTTTTTTTTTATGGAAGAAAAGCAGGGTGCTTTCACACAAATATGGAATCTCTTGCAATGAGGTGGTAAAAGATTTGTTCATTTCTTAAGCACTGACAGATATATAAATATTTTGAAACATTTATGTCCAGTGTTGGTGGATCTTGGACTTTTAAATGTATCACTTCACTTTTCAAGCTGTCAGTCTGAGAAACATTCAAGATTTTGAGCATGCAAATAGTCCTAACCACTAGCACAACATGCAGTGCCAGGATATAAAACATCCCTTTATCTCTACATCAGCTATGCATACCTGTTAGAAGGGGTCGCTATATTTATTGATTCTTCCTAATATCTAATTCAGGAAGGACAGAAAATGCACTCAGAGTTTGTCTATATGTCTGTATGTCTAAATTTTTTATATACCTAGCTACAGGAATGTCACACAAAGCGAACTGCAGCTGCTATGCAGATTTCACTGGTATCAAGTCTATCTTAAGTGTGGGTACAGAGAAGGGCTTATGGATCTAGCCAAATGTCTTGGGCTCCATCCCTTACAAGCATTTCAGCATTAGGTCTACTACCTTTTTTTCTCATTTTCATTTCAAGAACAAGCAACAGTATTTTTAACCTAAAAACACACTTCCTAAGATTACTTTGTTCTTCCAGGAAGAGAAAACTTTTATGTGACTTTGTACTTATTGGACCAAACAAGGCACATATCTGCATGTTGCAGTAAAACTGCAATGCAAAGCATCTCTTTACCTGGTACTTAATTTTAGAATTAAGAATACAGAAAATCAAATATTGAGTTCCCTGTCTACTAAAACACGTTATCTGAAGAATTTTATCTGTTGAAGAGACTTCTTCTAAGTCACATGCTGAATTACAAACATTTGCATTATTGCTTGTTGTTGTACCAGAAAATAAGAATTTAAAAAATCATGGATATTTTACTATTTTAAGCACTACATATATCTTTTATTTATAATTTCTATATTAAGATCCATATTAAACAGTTTTGTTCCTGAGTCCAGTGTGTCTATTATAGCTTGTAAAATGCTTAAATTTAATATTATGTCTAAGGGTTTGTAATACATTTCAATGGGAGTGCTTTTTATATCACTGAAATCTTCCCAAAGTGAAATGTCTGTATGTGTGTGCATTAAGCTGTATGGATAAGAGCAAAGCTATGTAACTAAAAGCAGGGAATATCCATTTTCTTGAAACTTCCTCTAAAAACATCACAAGATTTCTGACAGTTGTGGAGGTTAGCCAAATTTCTGGGCAATGTCCAGCCCTGGTCTATGCTACTCTGAGATAAGTTTACTTCTTACAGCTAAACTCCAAAATCCAGTATTTATGGCACAAATTAAATCATCCTTCAAAACTCGTATTTTCCAAATATTTTTTCAGACCTATTTTATGCTTCCAAGCAATTAAAGTGTTTTTTACATCTATTTTCTAAAATACTTGAAAGCAGATATTCTTCTGTTAGACCTCCATCAACTGCAATTTACACTGAAGCAACTACCCCCAATTAAGGTGGAATATTAACACGTCTGAGAGCTACAGTCTGGAGTAAGGAGAAAGCAGAACTGAACCTCCAGAGGGTCTAATAAACCAAAGCTGCCAATTTATTCAGTGCTAGACAAGAAGTAGGTGCAAATCTCATAACACTGTCACAAAAATCCCTCCAGAAAGCAATACAATGTGTCTGTTTGCTCTACACATCCCCAGAAAATGTTATTGAATCAGGATATTTAAAACAAAACGTTTCCTTTTTTAGAACAAGAAGAAAATTATAGGTGAGATCTGACAAAACAGATATCATAGTTAAAGACAAGCTTTCTGCTGATTTCAAATGATAAAGACATAGCCAACAACTCCAGGACAGTCTGCAAATTTCAAATGAAAGTGGTAGTCATAAACTGACATTCTTCATCTGTTCTGACCCATAAACCACTCATCACTCTCCTTCATTTCTACTGTACAGGAAAATGAAGAAATCACAAGAGACAGCTTTCAGTTTAAATTTTTTTTGTAGGGTCAGCTGATGACAGGAACATCTGGCAATTGAAAGTGGTATATTTCTAATAGCTACCTAGGAGACGAGGTGTGAGAAGCGCTATTACTCAGCTGAGACCTAAAAATTGACTAGACATGACAGAAGGGAGAATCATAGCTTTTAATTACATCCAGTTGTTACTTTGGAAATAAAATAACCAGCCTAAGTGATGGCTTGATTATCGTATTGGCATCCTGTCATCTTGTAATCCACTTAAGAATAAAATTGTTGATAGCCTGGTATTTAGTGTTTATCTACTGTGTATGTTAAGGTTATTGAGTTACACTCAAAGGCCAAACTCATCTGTAGTGTAAGTGACAGAGCACAAACTACATTCTACTTAATCTCTGGACAGGTGTTGGAAAGAAGGCCAAATAGTGACATATTTATCAACACCTCTGCTTAGACTTCTTTGCAAGTGATGTATTTTCCACATCGTCCACAAAGCTATTTACTCTTGACACTCCGTCTGTTAGAATAGAATCATCTTCAGTACCACTAAAATAGAAAGTTACATTTTTTAATCACCACGGAATATGAATCACTGCAATGAAGGAGCAGGAAAAATGTATGCTGTGTCAAATTAATGCGCTATCTGACAAAATAAGTACTTCTCTTACTGTGCATGATTTCTGACCTCTCGGTGCCCTATAATTACATTGTAAATAATGGAAAAATGCTGATATATTAAATAAAATAGTATCATTTTCTCAACCATTAATGGAACTTCTGTCACTCTCTGACCGACAAACTCAATTTTAAATTGCTGGAAAGCAGTCTTTAAAGTAGCATTTACATCTGCAGAACACCTTATTTATTTTTCACTGCATAAAATTTATAGATCACATTTTCTAAGGCATTTGCAGCCATCTGAAAACCACACACATTGAAACAAAACTAGGTAAGAATTCTGCCCAACAAAGCCCTCAGTGTACCTCAAAACCACATGTTGCCTCAGACCATCTCTAGTACTGCCAGCCCAAGCTGGCATTCAAATATAATTAAGCATGTCCTCAAATCTCAATAGACAAAAACCCAACAACTTGAGACCTTTTAAATTTGATTTGCATTGTTTTGAAGATCTAGATAGCACCTGGGTCACGCTTTCGTAGTTTTTGACAAAACCCTGGAACTGCTCTTTTACAAATTAAAGTGACAATCCTCTTATTTCAAAACTTTGGGCAGCACAGCTTTCTGAAAAAGCATCAAATACAAAAGCAAAGAATTGCAAAATCAAAGGCATTATCTTTATATCACCAACACATTTCATTATATATCTTCTTGGTACCTCTAAGCCTTCTGAGAGTTAAAGTTAAAACTATAGTATATAGTGACAGTATTTATGCAATTCATTTTAAATTTGTGAATCCTGAACTCAGCTTTTGAAATTCTGACACCTTTAAAATACTCACATCTTTAAATGTATCCACTAAAGCATAAGAAAAACCCTAAGACTTATTGTTGCAACCTTAAGTCTGCTTGAGGTTTTGCATTTCCAGATATAGCACCTCATGTACAGCTTTACTAAAGCAATTATTTTCCATACTTTGAATTAAAGAAATAGAGATAAGAGCTCTCAGAAGGATATGCAACTTGAAGTGACATTCTTCTGTGGAAAAATGGCTCTAAAGAGCATAGTGAAGCTCAGTGCTAATGTTGTGTTAATTATGTCTAATTGGTTACTATCTGGCTATTAAATTACTGTTAGATTATTAGAGGTCCACCTCAGACCTTCAAAGGCAATTCTGTAGCCCATTCACACAGTTTGACGATGGTGGCATTTGGGAGACTTCCATCACACCCAGGTGACTAGAGGCAAATAATCAGTTATGTTGTTAATGGAAGAATAATGTACATCTCAAATTAAAAGGAAAGCATGAATCCTCCATCTGTATGGAATCTAGTACTCAATTATTGCTAGAGTTCCTTGATATATTAAGCTGAGGAAAGCTCTTAAATATCTATGCTGAACTACCAAAAAAGGGACAGAATCATCCAGAAAGGTGGGAGAAAGATACTGGCTTTACAGAAAGGCAAAAAAGTATGTCAAAATACAAGTTCAGCCACGGAACTTGTCTTGCTTATTTGCCATTGAGAACACAACTGACCTCCAAAGAGAGCAATCATCTTGGGAAAACCTTGTAACTAAATGGAATGTTTTCAGGTAAGACATCACACGGGCAAAAAAAAAAAGAAAAAGAAAAGAGGAAAAAGGGAAAATGTAGAATTAAAGAAATCAGTAGTTACAATATAAACTTTTAGCCCTTTGAAAGACCTCTTTTTCATTGAGAAAACATCACTAGTCAAACACAAGTGTTTTCATACTGCTATTAACAGCCAGAAGTTAGTCCCTCACCAAAGCCTCTGGATTTTAAAGGAAGGATCAACAGTATAATGCAATATTTTATTTAAATTTAATTATAAGTGTCTGAAGCATTTTTTACCTTTTTCAGAAACTGATGTCCTATTTTTTTTCCCCCATCAGAATGATTTGCTAAAGCAGTGGTATTATTCAGTGTTGCCATACTTCCTTATCAACATTTCATAATCTTCACCCAGAAGGACAAGTTCTGGATTTAAAGAGGGTATTTGAATTCAGGGAGTTTTGCTCTGAAAGTAGCAGTTGATCTCCATATGTTACTCTTTCACGTGCCTGTACCATGGCTAGACAGGAGAAACAAATCCAGCCCCAAAATACATTACTGCAATTGCCTGTATTATTTTAGTAGTGTTGTTTATAGCAAGTGCCTCTCTCCTAATTCCACAATCTGTTCCCATGATCTCCCTCGGTATATCTAAGATGCAGCATATGACTATACTCTCTTTGGTTTTATTGGTTCTCTGGGAGTAAAGCAATGTTGCACAAAAATTGAGGTGGGCACCAGAAAAAGCCTGGAGACACCTGCCATTTTTTTTTACAGTCTTTTACATTATTATCTCATCTTCCATTTTCAAGAGAGAAGTCTCTAGTTTGTACGGCTGCAGAAGAAAATAAAACTTCTGAAAACCCAAAGCAAGCATTTCTAGCATATTTCCTTGTGCTGATAGAGACTCAGAAGCTGTAGGGCTGAGGAGTGAACTCACTTATTTGGATCTGCTCCGATTCAGATTCTTTTCATACTTGATATATTACTGAGGTTAAATAAGTTATTAGCTAACATGGACTATCTAGGGAACAAGAAATCAAGAGAGGTATCAAAATCACGTGGTAAATTTGCAGACAGTAAGATGATTGGTGCCATTTTCTTCAAAAAGCTACACAGACAAAAGAACAGAACTGGGGAACCATTTTCATGTGACTGTCGAAAAGAGATTATCAATAATGACACAAATATATAGACATAAGTACTGTATAGGCATATGTAAACTGAGTACATGTGTATATATAATAGAAAAATACTGAAAAGCACGTTCATCTAGCAGAGAAAAGTTGTATCTAAACACAAATATTTCACACAAAAAAAGACATAGACAGAATAAATCAAATTAGCCAAAAATACATGTATTTTGGTTTTTATTTTCCTTTTTAGAGTGCTTGATCTAAGATCCACCAAGACAGTTCTGTTGGGTCAGAGCTCAGCCATCATTGCAGTGGAGAAAGGATATCAGAGAAATAGAAATGCCATTCAGAATTAATGTCTTAACAAACACACAGACCTCTCTCTTCTCCGTCTTAATATTCAAGTCAAGGTTTCTCAAGAAAACACCAGATGACCACTGGCTGTAATATAAGGCCTTTCTAAGTTAATGAAGACCTACCGTTCCAAGATGGATAGCTGAAAGTGTTTAAGGTTAACTCTCTTCACAGGGATTTTCTGGGAGAAATATTTCAAAATTATATTTCTAAGCATTCTCTGAACACAGGTAATGTCTCATGTTATTTACAGGAAAGTTTTGTATGAATAGGATGTCATGACGTTTTTGGCCTTTTGCTACAGAAGTCACTGTTTCCATTGTTAAGACTGTTAATATATTAAGAATCTATGTTGATGGGAAGTCATCTGCATTATTTCATTGCATGGTTAATGCAACTGCAATTAATTATTAAATTTCAAGTCCTTCTATTGTTTTAATATGTCCATATAAATCAATTGTTTCTATCAAGGCTACTAGCAGTATGGCAGGTACTTCGGCCAGACCTTGAGCTGTGCAGGCAAAAGTAGAATTTCCAAGTGGGAAATTCATGAGAAGGGGTGGGTTGTGAGAATGGGCTCAAGCTATTTCTACGTATATGGGGTCACCGTTAAATGAAGCTTGCCAGTTAAGCTGCCACATCCCCCAGGCCAACCCTACCACCATCCTCAATATATGCAACTAACTCGCAGGCTCACAGCTTTCTCTTTGAGCCACAGTGTCCCCCGAGTCTGCACAGCCCTTGATCTGCACCCCTTTTCAAGCCCACTTACCAACCCTTTAGATACTATCTCCACTGCCCACAATGTCTCCTCCCTGGTCTGATTGTATGCATCTCTGTCTCTCGTATCCCAGACCAAGGGACATGCCCTTCCACATACATCTCAGCTCCACAGTCGGTTTAAATCCCCTGGCAACACTTATGCCATGTTGGTGTGGACGTAGGGGCTTCCTCATCCACCAGAGGCTGAGGGAAAATGCTGGGGGAGGGAAGTCTGAAGAAACGTCCTTCCTCTCCAGCACCCCAGGATGAGGGTGGAGAGGGGAAAGGCTGTTGCAGTTGGGCAGGGGAGAAGGCAGGCCCTGCCGCATGCGGACAGACAGGCCACTGCTTGCGCTGAGAGGAGTCGATGGGAGAACCTGCTCCCGTCCGACACCCAGGCGGGTTCTGCTTTCAAGGCACTTATCACGGTTTGCAAACTGGAGTCTTATGTCATATGTGATGGCAGAAGAGAGAAGATAGAGTAATATGTAGATAAATGACAAGATTTTTTTTTCCTTAATTCACTGTGGCAAATTGATTTCCTTCAGCCTTAGGGCCTTATTTATTTTCTTGAGCACACAGCAATATTGTCTGGACAGCAGCAGAAATAAGAAAATGTAAGGCACTTCTAGATATCAGCATTTTTGATACCCCTTTCTCTCTTTTGTCTGCATAGACACAAAGTTTCTCTCATAAGACTAGGAAATTTTAGACTGATTAAGACAAAAAGATCTGACATGGAGGAGATCAAGACTACACATAATTGCTTGTATCTTAGGACAAACAGGGCAGAATTTTTGTTAATATTTATTCCTGCATTAAAGCTTTGAGCAAACTTTATATACTCATTACAGGAGAACCAAAGATAATTTGTCCTGACCCTTTGTTCTAACTTAAAATCTGACTTATTTATTTTGAAGTACTGTTATTTTACCCTTGGGATAAGAGATGAACCAAATCCAAAGGCCCTAATTCAGGGCTTATTGACTTCAGTTGCCTCTTTTCCTCAGACTTTACTGGAAGTCTCTGGCACACTGAAATCATTACTCTGAAACGTTTACTGTACAGAAGTAATTCTGTCAAGGCACCAAGTAATTTCTGTGGGATGATTAAAACCTGCTTAATTTGCTCATGTGAGCAAGTTTGAATTTGATGTAATAGGAGTAACTGGAACAGCAGTGGTTATCAAAGTGGATTAACAGGCTTCAGGGAGCCACTGTCAACTCTGATATGGGTGGTTCATGCTAACAGCTTCCTACATGTAACAGCATATGCCATGTCTGTGAATATAAACCAGAATGTACCAACAGCAAAAAATATATTTCAATGTCTACTAAGACTAAAAAAATCAACACAAAAAAGGAAAATGTATAGTTAAAAGAAGGCTGTTTCATTTCAAAGCAAACATCAGTTTAAATTTTTTAGAGCTTTGTTAGCGACAGCTTTATAAAAGCTGTACCTTTTAAGTTGACTATGTCACCTCATCCAGCTCTGGCAAACAGCTCATTTGGCTTTTAGAATTACATTTATTTCAGTTAAAGATTTAAAATAAATTCTTTACATGTGATTATACAGCTTCTTTGTAAAAGTCATTCCTTCCATTTATTTTTCCATTTGTTCCATTAGGTTGCCTATCCACAATAAAAATAAAAATGTTCTTTTCAAATTATCAAAAAGAGCAATGTCTTTTATTAAGCCTGTTGTAGGCATGTAGAGCTTCTGAATTAAACATAACCAGAATTAAGTGTGGTAGTAAAAAAGCTCATGTTACCTACTTACCAATCAGTTTCAGTGTATTTGATTTATGATGGCTCTGAGAAGTTCTTGTGCATAACTTCATATCTATGTACTTTACCACAAGGACTTGATCAGTCAAGAAGGATATTAGATAACTTTTTTATTACCAGCTAAGACTAATGCTATAAACTCGGGGATTAAACAACATGTAGACACATGTCTGGACATTTCAGTTTTGAAGTCACGTTGTCAGACCTCATTTACAACATTCTCCCCCTTGGCTACAAGTGTAGATTTACACACTGTCATTTTCATGGAGAAGTGGTCAAGCTGAAATACTTTCACAAGCTTTGCTGTATAATAAAGGCAGATTTCAAGAGTATCCCCAACTTAGCCCAAAACTACAAGGGATTTTCTCTCATCTGTATCAAAGCAATAACTCATCAACTCTGTAAAACAGAGTTGGAAATATTTCCTTTTCCTAAAGGCATAGTTTGAATGTAAACTATCTTAAAATTGATATTAATATACTTGCTTACTCTTCACAAAAACAATTCCAAAAACATGCCTTTATATTACATTTTACTTACATGAGTCAATGTTTTTTGCCAAGATCATCCATGGTCCAATGGAAAGCCAAAGGTGACTGGTCTGTTTCCTTTCTTCCTCCTTGCATTTGTTTGTTTTATTTATAAAGTTAAAGATTATTCAATTTGTTTTAGCTACCATTGGATTTTGTGGGAGGCAAAGGGCATGCCCTGCACAGGTGGCTGCCTCTCGGTTTGCCCATGGTTGTCATTAGCCAGATGTGACACAGCTCTCCTCTGCAGCCCCAATGATTGCATTAATGGGCTGTTAAATCCAACCCAAATTTGGGTTGAGAAACTGGAAACAGAGCAGTCAGACACTGCTGGAGGGCTTCCTGGCCAGGGCTGGCCTGTGTCGGGTTAGCAGAGAGCAGGCAGGGCACGAGCTCAGCCATTCTCACACTCTGCCAGTGCTCCTCCAGAGCCCAGCCCAAAGGGGTTTCTTCCACTGGGAACTTGCTTTAAACCTGTGCAGTGGGCAACAGAGAGCAGTCGGTCAGCTGCTTTGGCCTACATCCTTCCAGCTTTAAATTCCCTAGGGTTTTAGCCCTCTTGCCACATTTTAATATACTTTGGAAGAACAGTTAAAAATCAGGAAATTTTCTACTACTGGGCATCATAGACACCACCCCTGTCACCCAGTCTTTGATTATGAAACTTGTAATTGTTACTGGACAGTTAGTTTTGGCTCACTAAGATTAAAAAAATCGCCAAGACCTCTCACCTTCTCTAGGTCCTGGTTTTAATGCAGGGTAAGTACTGGGCTCTCAGCCCATGCTGGGCATGTTGAATTATTTTTTTTCACTGAGAACCAGGGATTTTTTTGAGCATCATAAGGAAAGTTCTGTGCATGTGTCTTCCTTTTTATCAGAGAGATTCTAGAGAGATTACTTTCTTTTCAAGTATTACCAGAATGTCATAAAGATGTTAGACTTTTTTATATTAGAAGCAATGGGATATTTGCCACTGGTTTTAATGAGGACAGGATTAGGGCCAAAATCCTAACTGAAGTGTTGTTTTTTTAAAAAGAAAAATTATTTCATGCCAATGTTCTCTTGGTTGTGCTTTATCTGGCTAAACTGCATACTCAGTTAAGTATTTGTTTTTAACTGGGTACAGCCAAAATCATTTTGGTTGGCAATAACTCTTAAATGAAGAAACCCTCAGATAGCCTTCTTAAAATAATTATGTTAAAACCTTGGTTTTAAGCATGGTTTAGTATTTTAATATTTTTTAATCAATCCTGCATATTTTAAAAATCTATTTGATTGCAACATTGGATAGAAATTGCATCCTCACATAAAATAGCTTGGACTAAGGAACTATATTCTCAGTCTACATTAAGACAGTTTTTAAATTCTGTGACAAATACTTTTGTTTGTACAAATGTGTGTACTACACAATCTTAGACACTTCTTCATGATCACAACCACAAGCTTTTTAACTCAGATCCTGAGAGCTATTTTATTTTTATCTTTGATTCCAACTGTGCTCATTGATCAATTTAAAATTTATAAGGACTGCAATTGTAAAAATGTCCAAATAAGCTTGAGAAACAGTCCATAGAAAGCAGGTTCCAAACAGATTTTTTCTTACCATTTTATCAGTTAAAACTGAAAGGTAAAAACATTAAATAAGAAATAAAAATATATTTCATTATTTATTCACCTGAACACGATCTAATGTCCTATGAAATATCTAAGGTTACAGTAACGAAGATAAGAACACGTTATCCTCCTATATAGCTTCAGTTTTACTTTGAGGTTTAACAGCTCATTATGTATTATTTTTGCTAGCAGTGAGTCAGTTTTTTCTTTAGATTTTATCAATGTTTTACAAAGTCATCAGTGGGAAACAGTATTGAAACATATAAAAAATTTTAATCCCTCAAACTGGTATTTTTTAATGTGGTACGTTTTTAATCAAGCCACTTATCTACTGTTTTGTCTTACAGTGTTTTCCCCTTTTAATTCGTAGTGGTCATTGATAATACTTTGTGAATGACTGTGAAATGTCACTGGCACATCTGCAACAAAAACTTACATTTCACTTCCTGAGCTTGACAACCTCTTACCTGTCTGTATGTCACCAGCACTGCCAAACTATGGAGCCATACATTTCTGTTAAGACACAAATAAAGTTTGAGTTCAAGATATTATTTTCTCTAAGTTATCTGCACTATATATTCTCTCCTGTCTTAAAATATTTTAGAATATTTTATACAAAATGGCCATATAACTTACAATACCTTATAGTATGTTACACAATATTATGGAGAATGATACTGAGTCAAGAATGATATGGCAGCCAAGCTCAGTTTTCCTAAGCAAAATCTTCAGATATTGCTTTCATTGTTCCTTACAATAAACACAATTACAGATACTTAAGAACACATTGGATTCAACTATTAGCTAATCTTCAGTGCCTACAGACCTAATCCAAACTGAAAACAAGATATGATTTTCAGTTATCTGCATAGAATTCGTTCCTATGAGCAGTACAACTTTCTTTACTTGAACATAAGATAAAAAGCAAAACACTGTTGTATCAAAATAGTTCTGATGGGGCACAAGACAACAGTTTTTGAGGAAGGGGTATCCCTGGGTTTTGGGTTTTTTTTCCTAAACTTAAGATGATTGGCTGGCTTTGAGGTTTCCTGTTGAAATTATGAGGGCATGACGTATTTACATCCTTTAGGCATTATTAAAAATCCAAATTTCTGTTAGTAACAGTTCATTTTGCACGCCTATCTGAAAGAGAAAATGAAATTTCTCCCAGAAAAAAAAATCTGAATGTGAATGTAACTGCATGCGCATACTTAAAATTCACTCAACAGCACTTTAGTTATGAAATTCAAAAAGGTTTAGTTGTCAAGGGAAAAAATCTGATTTTACTGTTATCAACAAAGATAAAAATAGCCACATAGAGCTGCTCCTAATAGTATTAGGTGTTACTGTCAAAAATGAGGGGAAAAGATATTGCTGTTAATCTTTCAACCATAAACTATTATATTGTACTATTATAAGAATACTATTCCATTTTATAAACCGTCACTGGTAATAAAACAGTAAAATTCTCTACATTTGCTATAGATTTACAACATATCTCCCTGATTGAGTTCTGGAAAGCATTTGAGGTGACCTATTGCTTGATTTTGCTCATTGTTTGAGGCAGGGTTGAAAGCCAGATTTGGGTTTATTACCATCACCTCATCTGAAGGAATGCCCATGGCTTTCAGAGACTGAGTATTTTTGCTTCTGCTACACTGAAGTGTTTCAAGATTGTATTGAAAATACAGCAGTGATTCATCTCTGTGTTAAAGTGCTGGCCTGTGTTTAGTTTTGTTCCAGTGTATGAAAGGCCTGTGAGAAAAAGGAAGAAATTATCTTATTGGCTTGATTTTCAAGAGGTAGCAAGTACTCAAAATTCTAATAGCACTCTCTCTTTTTCTTAAATTAATTTCCCCTTTCCAGGCTTCTGATACTACATCAAGAAGTTTCATACTTAACTAGGTCTTCCAAAGGTTTCCTAGTATTCTGTCTCAGTGATTTGTACCTGAGGTAAAACCCTGGTCCTACTGAAAATAAAAGCAGCACTTGATTTTGTATTACTAGTAAAACGTAGCCAGGAAGCCAAAGTAAAAGAAGCACCCAATAAAAATGAGAATCTCATTTGGGGATCAAGCCAATACACATTTCTCTCAGAAGTATCAACAAAATAGCCCATGCTTTTTCCCTGGCTTAAACTTTACTGCAAGATACATAGCTAAAAATTCTCTTTCCCCGTATTTAAAACAAAACCAGAAGGCAACACCCAGTTATTTCCATGATCACAGCATGGACTTAGACATGGACATCTGAAATGGAAGTTGTGACATGGGGCAGATACGAGTGGTCGAAGAGTTCAGTTGAGTGGTCAAATTATTATTGCTGCTGAAGTATTTGATCCATCAAACGACAGCTTCAGGGAAGAGCTGAGGGAAGAAAAGAAAGCCAAAAAACAAAGGTTGCCTTCTTCTGCTATATGACTTCAATAAAATCTGGATGAGCCTTTTTTTCTTAAGATTTTTGTTATCTTTGTGTGGCGTTACCAGAAAGCTGGTTTGGTTTAGGAAAAAAAAATTGTTATTCCTTGCAATAATGATAGCTGCTTGCCGAAGTTTCCATTTTGTGATTCTGATTTAACTTCAGAGAAAATCTAAATCACTTTTGGGGACCACAGAATTAAGCAGGGCTGCTGGAACCTCAAGGCTCAGTACTGAGGCAGAAATGTCTGGGGTCTCAACCAGAGTAAGAGCTGGGTGACTGGGATTGCCCATAGACATTAGGATCTAAAGAAAATCCTCTTGGTACAACCTATGACAGCAGAAAACATGCATGCCTATCCTAGAGAGTCAGATCTGGTAAGATAAGAAAAAACTAATTGGCTTTTGGGATGGGGGGATGAGACCACCCTTCCTGGCCTCTCCGTGAAGGCTGAGAAAGGAGCAGGATAGCACTAGCTTTAAGTTTGACCAATTCTTTCATTTTTGTAAGGAAGCGCAGTAGTGGGGTCTCCGATAAGGGAATGGGAAATGACATTCCTAAGCCCACCAAAACAGTGTTAGTTCTGTTTACGTGGCACAAGGCAATTTAGTTTCCTTTCCCTTTTAGCATCTCATTTTTTAGAGAGTTATTTGTATCTTTTTGATGTTTCCTAATACATACAGATCTGGTAACAACTTTTTTTTTTTTTTAAGGGATGTATTTGATATACAAAAATATATTTGATATACAAAAACCAGGAAGACCTGGTTTAAGGTAGTAAGAAAAAATCTTAGAGAATTAAAATTAAATGGGAGACCAAATAATTATTCTTTTGGTAATTCACAATTGAGAAAACCTATAGTTTGCTTAGAAGGTGCAGAGCATTTCTGAGCTGCATCAAATCATCACCCTTATTTCCAGACTCACATCTTTTGAAATTAACTTCCACCTGCATAAGAACTGTCCCCTTCTGTCTGGTCTTTAATTCTGGCCACAAGGAGCTGCTTTTGCAGCCATTTCTCTATTCAGTTACTTGATAATGTCATGGGATGGAGGTATTCAAAATTCCTAAAGACGTATGTAATCAGAAAAAATACTAAATTTGCATTAGTAGCAGTCAAAAAAGCACATTAACCTTCTTGGCTTTCCTAAGCAGCTGGGAGTGATGTCTAAATATTTTCTTTTGCAAGGGGTTTATGTCTACTATATCTGAAACCCTCACTTGCCCTGGTACTTTTGACTAACTCCTTGACAAGGAAAATAAATCTCCTGTATTCTCAGTATGGTCATCAGTGGGGCTACCTGTCTGGATTTCAGAGGATGTTAACAAATTATATTACATAGCTTAAAGTTGCTGCATTGCTTTCACTCTGAATTCACAACTACAGCTATGTAAACAGGTTCAGGATTTTTAGAGTCGCATATTTAATGGTTCATGACCTCCTGCTGTCACTGTTGGTTGTTACACGATAAACACATTGAAGTACAAAAGATACATTTACTTTGACTGATTTAACCTGTTACCTACAGTATAAGGTTTTTCCCAAATTGCTATATTAGTCTGACTACTGTAAATGGTACCTGTTGTTTTACTGACTAATGTTTTGGTATGCTCTTTCTGGAAACAGGTATTTATTTTGTAAGACCTTATTTAGAATTCAGAACAACTGCTTTTTACTAAGGAATCCTTAATATTCCAGGAGACCCTTAGGAGCAAGTGGATTGACCTGCTCAGGTGGAGGGATATAATAGTCAGGAATGGCTAAGACATATCCACTGGGGGAGAGTTCAGCTTATAAACTACAATAAGCATTTTATGTATAGCTGGAAACAAAGAGACCATTCAGCTTATATTTTCACCAAAAACTTCCAAAGAAGCATTAAATAATGTGTCATAATAAGTAATGGTATCATCATCATCTTCAGCTACTGCCAACATTTCAGACTCACCATTTATTTTTAACTTGTAGGTCAATACAAGTCAGACTTGAAGAGGCACAGAGGTAAAGACTGCACCAGCCCTAATTATCAGCCAGAGCTGCTTTTTACTCTACTTTCCAGAGCACTAAATTCACCCAAGTTCTGAAGTGCAATAGGTAATGCTTATTACAGACATTTAATTTCTGAGCATTTGAAGAGAACAGGGCATGTGACTAAATCCTCATCTGGTTTTAATAATTGGGCTTACCAACAGATTTACAGCAGCTGAAGATGTGCTCTTATCACTAAAATTAGATACTGGCCTGATTTTTCGACGGAGAAATAACTAATAGGCAGTGAGACTATATCTGTATTGCTAATGAAAATGTTTTCTCACCCAGGCTTTCAGTCCTGGACTTGCCCTATGTTCTCTTCATATGCTCAGACTTTTCTCACATTAGGCCAGCTCTACTGGTAATGTACATTATCACAATGACCTCATTCTCATGTAGTTCTTTACATTTCTTAGAATCTGGAAAATGAAGGACCAATTCATTTGGCTCAGATAAAATTAAATAGACACTTAGGTCCAGAAAAATTGGAAACTTACTTGTTGACGCTGGCTATGATAACTATCTATTTTTATTGTATTGTTTTTCTTTGCAATACACCATTACAAGTTGGAAAACACCCTAAAAATTAAAAAAGACCTCAGAATACTGCAGTCCAAAGCATTAGCATTGCTCTCCACTAGTGCTACTGACAGCATCAATTAACTGTGTTAAATAGTGCAGAAAATGTAAAAATTAGATGCATCTTCATTTTGAACCAAGCCCTACCTTGTGTTGTTGTAAGTGTACTTTTAAAATGTACAGTAACATACTTTTGTGAACATATAGTGTGGCAACTACAACTGCAGGCTGCAAGAGAAATGTCCTAGGAAAGTGCTCTAGCTTCTGTATGGCGGGCATCAAGGAAATCCAACTTTCAACAGGAAGAAACAGATCCTGAAGTAGGAGGAAAGCAAAATCAGCAGCTAGTTCACCACATGCCTCTCTAAGTAACTCACATTTATGCCCATGACAAGTACTAAAATGAGATGCATAGCACTCTTTTAATACTCTGTGTTGTAATGACAGTATTTCATCTCTATGCAGATGTCAGGCACAATGTTTTCTTAGTTGCCATGGGTTTATAAATCGCAAAATATAATTTTTCATCCATTATTCTAATGTAGTTTTGGTAAAACTCATCAGCAAACATAATTCAGAAAGGATTTTTAAAAGATTTTTGGTTTGATGGAGATTTCATTTGAACAGAGAAATTTCTGCATCTTCTCTCATTTTCCTAAAAAATAACAGCTGCTCATGGAAAGCCAAGTCAGTTCATCAGACAACCTGAAACTTTTTGAAAGAACTTGCACGGTAGAGATTCTGGTAATTGTCTTGTCACTGTGATGGTTAGAAAAGCCTTTAACGGACAAAAAAAACATTTACAATTGTACCTACAATGTCAAAGTATGGTTTCAGTATACCAATGAAGCTACTTAGTGATGTGGAAAGGTTAGCAGCATGTCTTGTTTGCTAAAATTAGACAACAATTTGTTACAACACTTAAAAATGAAAGCCAGAGGCAAAGGTGTTCTTGCCTCATTGGTATCTATTTCACAAAGTTGGGACTATTGAGTAAAGTTACTATTGCCAATTCACATCAATGTAACAAAACTTAAAATCTGTTCCAGTGGTTTTCATTTACCACTGCATATGCAAATCCTTATCTTTAATTTAAATGGAAGATCTTAAGGGAAATATCTCATTTATAAAGGAGAGAGAATTCCAGCAGAAAAAAAAAAAAAAAAAGGAAAATGTGAGTTTCACCTTCATCCATACTGCTTTCCAGGGAGGGGTTTATCTCACCAGCCAGGAATGAAGATCTCGTGTCAGACAGTGAGAGAGATTCTCTTACATCCATGCAGAAGGAGTGACTCATAGACATGTGTTGGATAAAGCAGTGCCAGAAGATGAATGAAAGTGTTAAAAGAAATACTATGATTAAAAATTGGACATAGGTCCTGTAACATTAGTATTTTCTTGCTGATATACAAGATTAAACAATCATTTGATGACAAGGTTTCATTTTATGCAATGTTTTCATCAAATGAGATAGTTGGTAGAGGCAGAATAAAAAATGGAAAACTCTATTTTAAGTTTTTTAATGAGCTGCTTTTATTTTTTAGCATCCAGAGCTCTGAGGAACTAAATAGCACTACCAAAGCCAGATAGCACATGAGCAGAAACTAGGTAAGCCAAGTTCCCAGTGTCAGACAATTATGTTAAATATGTGCTGATTTCCTGGTGCAAGCAGATATCTCCACAGGGACAGAGTCACTCCACCTAGAATTTAACAAGCTGGAATTAACATCCGTACCACTCAGTGTATATCTCACCTGCTGTATGCAACTCACAGTCACTAATGGACTCTGCGATATCTTTTGGTGAGTAGTTCTAAAGCTTGACTACTTGATATATAAAATGCCTGCTTTTGTTAAGTTTTAGCCTGTTAACTGCTAGTTTCATCTGACCCTGTAGTAGAAAAGACATGAACGATCACTTCTGCTCCCTTCTTCTCACAGTTTTACAGGCTTCAGCTAGGGCCCTTCAGTAATCTCTTTTACAGCTTGACAAGTCCTAGTCTACATAAGCTGTTCCTTGTATGGAAGCTCTTCCAGACTTTCAGACATCCTTCTCTGACCATAATCCAGTTCTCACATCTTTTCTGAGATGGAAGGACAAGGTCTGTGCAGAGCAGGCAGGACATATGCACCTCCTAGAATATACAGTGGTATACTGATGCTCTGTTTATTGCCTGTTCAGCACACACCAGACTCCCCAAACACAGATGGTTCTCACTGTCTCATTTTATACCTTTAAAGCTTTGAAACAGACCATTTCACAGGTAAGGGATTTCTTCAAACTGTCTTTCCAAATAACATGTTCTGCTTGGTGGTCTGAATATGACAGTAGGTCTCCACATGTAGGCATGAAAGAGATAAATGTTGTTTAAACTGCATATGAAATTAAGAGTCTTATTGTCTGCTAGTAGTGAATCAGGAAAAACCACACTTAGCTCAAAGTGGAATAGGATCATGAAGTGAAAACAAAATGAAATCCATACTAGTAGGACAAACACATTTTCATTCTGGAAGAAAGCATTCTTGGCTATGTCTTCTGAAGTGAGTTAAATCTGGGAAAGAAGGGAAGCTTGGTCTGGTTCTGATAGAGATTTCAATACCATCTAGAGATAGAAGAGAACTCATTTAGAAATTCAGTAAAATTTGGAACAGTCTTCATGATGAATAGAAATTGAATAGTACCATATGTATGAATCTACAGATATGAGCAATACTCTCTACATGCTATACAACTTGTGCTTCCATCCAGTCCCTAATATATATAAAATGAGAAACATAACCCTTTCTTCATTCTTTTTTGCCCATTATGGATAAAATTATGAGCCCCTCTAGGACAGCATAAGCTCCAAAGCAGGGATCAATAGTTGATTCAGCTGAAGGGAGTAAATGGTCCACAGATATCTACAAACAAAAAAATGTAGACACAAATAAGGTAACACAATAATAAGGTGTCTTTTTTTAAAAGCTGTATCTTAACAATATGCCAACAGTATGTATTAAAATCAGAGACAGAGTTAAGAACACTCCTAATGTAAGTGTGGAAAACAAACATAGTCACCAGCTATTCATGGGACAGACAGAACTGCTTTGCTTATAAATGCTGAATTTACCAAGAATTTACACTGACTTGGCAACTGCTTAACATGAAAATTCACCTTAAAGAACCTACATAAGCTTGAACAACCTCCATTTAGATTGAAACCTAATTTGCACACAATGAAAAGCCACCTAAAAGGACAAAAAAGAAATCATCATTATTTCTATATTAAGCATTGTTACTGTATGTTACAGAAACCAGCTCCCGCTTAAGTTAACTCTAAAATCCCCAGTATTCCCCAATACCTAGTGCTAAGGCACTACTTTTTATTTTGGCAGTATTGTCACTTTCACAGTCATAAGTTGAGAGATAAATACTTGGCACTAGAGCTGGATTTCATTTGGTTTAACACATTTTTGTGTGAAGTCTTCCAAATCCAGTTGTTTCCACTGAGTTGCTGATACCATAAGCCTTTTGTAGTTAAAAATAAGATCTAGCAGTATTGTTCCTCCTTTTGATAATTTACAGTCAGAAAAGGAACTTTGAAGTAAAAGACAAGTTCAAAGTTACCTTAATTTCAACATCAAAACTAGAACCTAGGATTTTAGGTTTTATTCTTGAATGTATTAGTAATTAGCTCTGTAGCATTAATAACTTTGCCCTAGATACTGAGATCAATGAGAGGTAGGAGCTAATATGGTTGAGGTTAACTTATTCTGAGTTCTAATTATTTACTTGCTATAATCTACAGAAGCAGATAGAAAGGCATTCAGTGCAGAAACGTAAAGAAACATTCCTCTGGACGTCCGCAGATTCCTCTTTTCAGAAGTGGACAGAGTAGAAGATAGAAAGGGATCAGGACAGGGTCAGGAGGGATTGTGTTCTGTTTCTTTAGAAGTGAAGTCTTCTTAACCAGACTTTGAAAACATTACTGAAAACACAAAAAAAATATTTAATGGTCTGTGTTAACAACTAAAACTGTGGGCAAGTATGATCTTTACTGAGACACTAAGCACATTTAATTGTGACTTGGCCATACTAAGGTATATGAGCAAGAAAAGTAAAATGGTGTCATTCTGCATTGATAAAAATGTACAAATAAATGACACTTTCTTGTAATTCACTAGTTTAGCTGAGGAATAGGAAGGTATTAAAAAGATAACAAGTGGGGAGACAACTGCTATGCTTAAACATTTTAAAGGTATCTTTAGGTTCATTACTTCGTTTTAGATATTAGCCAGAATGTTTTATAAATCACTCCTGCTATCTGTAACCAACTCATCAGTCCATAGTCTAGATAAGTTTCTTCAACCTCTAATTGCATAACCTTAGTTCTGAGGAGCTCTGTGTCTATAGAAATTTTTCAGCAGGAATTAAATTCAATTTATCCAGCTCAAAAATGAGGAAAAAGCACAAAAATTGATCATTACATTAGAGAGATTTGGAAAGTGTTTCTACAACTAGAGCAGAATGAAAACTTCCCACTATGAAACATCCAGCTAATACCTGTGTGTTTACTTTTTCACATTAATTATAATGGAATGACACCTACAGAAAACCCACGTCTCTATTCCCTCTCCTCCACCTTTCACCATTTCTTTGTCCATTGAGAAAGAACCCATGCATCAGTTCTCCAGCACCCAGGGAGAGATATGCCTTTTGTTGCTGCTACCACAACTGAACAATAGTAGGCAGCAGCATTAGAGACTGACGAGGTATGGAAAAATTTCAATACTGCATACACACCAAGGAATTTTTTAAAAACGTGTTTCACTGTAAATAAACATTATTGCACATTATTGCCACTGTGTGTCTCTCTTCAGTCCTCCTATATTCATTTGAACAGAGCAAATGAAAGTGAAAATAAAGCTTACGAGGTAGGTTAGAAGTGCTTGCTCTTGGTCACATTAGATTTGTCAATCATAAATAGTTGTAAATGTTTTCTGCTACTAGCAAACATTTTGCTTTTGATCTTTACATAGAAAAAGGACACAATTTAGCCTACTCTAACTTTTATAAATCTAAACTAAAATTTCAACATAATAAAACAGTAAACAGAAAAATACACTAATCTTACAATTTCATAAGCTGGTACTGTGCAAAATTGGTTCATACTTACAGACCGTGTTCTGCCTTTGAACAGTGAAATGCTTTAGCACTTATTTCATTAGTCTGGTCTAGCTGAACCTATTTCCGGACGCATTAAATACTGATGAATCCTCATGTACCTCCTAACTCTTCTTGTGCATTGTAAAGAGATGCATGGGGTATTGGGTTTGTTCTGCTTTAGCTAATCACACAATCCTTTTAAGAAATGCCAGCCCTCCTCTGGCAGACGGGGATCCAGTTTCCATGGTCTTGCTATGGGGCAGGAGGAAGCTTGGCCAGAGCTCCCCTCCTCCTTCCCTGCCGTACTAGGTGTTCCTTCCAAATCTGGCCCCAAAGGACCGATAGAGCAAGAGATCAATGAATTTGGCATCAAGGCCACTTATAAAATGCCTGTGTCTCCTTTCACAGCCTAAGAAGAATGAACTTTTCCTGGCTGGGTCCTCTCAGGAGTTGTGGTAAGGATGGCCCATCTGACCTGAGTTCAGATCCCAAGTGAAAGCAGCAGTGCAGAAACACCACATTTATTTTTTTAATCTTAGTTCTAAACAATTTTCACATCTCCTCCCAGTCTTCCTGGAAAAGGCTCAGATTCAGTTTGGTTTAAGCACTGGGCAGGGGTTCAGTAAGACTGCATCCGCAACAGCAGTTTTCCTGAGAAGACAGAATCATGTTCAGAAGAAAAATAAAGTAGAATAAACAGTCGAAGAAACCTAAAGCCTCTTCCTCCTCCCACCTCTATGAAATATCAGCAAGCGATTAGATTATATTTCTCCTACACATTTTCTTTAATATAAGAAAGGGACACACATAGTTTAACTCCCAGCAGTAATTCAGATTAGTCTAGAAAATACAGTTCTCTATTGGACTGTATTTATATTTAACCTATTAGATAAATGCTCAGCCAAAGCCTCCTCTCACTTACACAAAGAAACCTACTTATTATATGACAGTTTGTTTGTTATATGAGGGCAGAATTTGTCCCAGTCTCTTCTGTATGACCTGTGGTTTTGGTATGCTCCTCACAAAGCACCTTGCGAGGATATCTTACCTTACACACATATCTTACCACCTTTGTGCCAAAATATTCTCAGGCTTAAGTAATTTTCACCCCCTCCTTCTCCAACCTTGAGACTCTCATCACGGCAATCTGGCTTTGGTGCAGGTGCTGAAAACTAGATTAGATGAGGGAGAACAAAATAACTTGATAGCCTGGTGTGGACTGGCATGAAGGCTGCATTGGCACTCATGTGAGATAGGTTACTCAAGAGTAGTAAGCTTCAAGGAAATTATTCAGCTCATCCCAATGCCTCCTTACTTTAGCAGTTCTTGTAACAGGTCCAAAATACACTGTAAACACTAATCTAGAAAAATGAAACATTTTTGTTCAGTATGGATAAATCAATACCAAATGTATAGTAATAGTATTTAAGGAGATAGTAGTGCTTTTCCTAAAATGCTTGTGTCTTGATTGTTTTAGTTTTAAAACTATGGCATGGAACAATAGTTCACTAAATGTCTTTTGCTGAAGTATCTTCAAAGGTATTGTAGGGAAAAAAAATTAGTTTAGATACCTGTATAGGGTCTCTGCCTCTCTCTCCTCCAGTCTCCCTGTATATATATTTACTAAAAATACATCTTTTCAAATGGCCTTCCGAGGCACTCCCTAAAGAAAACGGTAATTCAGTAAGTGGAAGGCATATGAAGACAACTGAAATCAAGGTCTTGCTTTAAACACAGACATTGAACCAGCAAGACAACCTTATGCAGGGATGAACTGCATTTGGGGGGCACAGCACTGAAGGGAGACTCACCAGAGGAATTCCTTCTGAAACCTGGTGTTGACAGGATAACAGCAGTGTTGGCTGTTACAACAGCAAGGCAGTATATAACTAAATATGCAAGCTGTGACATACATTAGCTAAAATTGAAGAAAACATTAGTCAAAGCAAGGTGATGGATTCTCAGTTGACAACAGGATCAGCAGTAAGAATGTAAATTCAAATGTGAGATCATATCTCCCATCAATAAGATCAGTCATGATATATGTGGCTTCTGCTATTACATTTAATGACCAACACCAATACAATTTGCACCAAAGAAAATGGAGAAACCCTCAAAGTTATATGTCACTGCATATCCACATGTGGGGATCTCTTCCTTACTAACATTTCTTTATAGATGATCAGTACAGTTTTGTATTTCCTATACATTTTAACATGGCCTAAAAATATGTTCAGGACAGGAGGGGAGGGGAGGAGCCCAAACTTACAATTTAAAGAAGATTCAGCAAATCTTTCAGTCTGAACTAAAAGTTCTCCACTTTCATAAAAAAAAAAGTATCATCAATTTTTTTCTTTATATTCTAAACATAAAGTTATCATCTCCTTCTAGAATGTATTTGGCTTGCTCTGCACCTTTTGTATGCTGGTATGAACCAACAGCAGTTTTATTTTTATCTGCTAAATCTATTAACTTAAAATAGCCTTCTGTAACATTCTTCTGATTAATCTAATATGAATATATTGTAAGGGAACTGTAGCCAAAAAATATATAACCTCTCTTATACATTAAATTTTAGTCTGGATATGGAAACAAGCCCTCAAAATATGAAAATCTGTTGTGACCTTTTGTATATAAGTTATGCATATAATTCACACTTGATAAATGAGTTTTAAACTGGAATCTTTTTAGGAGGAAACTACTAATTATACTACAAGCCTCATTCTTTTCATCATCCTATCTTGCACAATTTTTTTTTAAAACTATACTTTTTCATGAAATAACAGTTTGTAACAGTTTTCTAAAATTTAAGTGAATCTTTCTCAATAATTCTTACAGTTATTGGTTTCTCAGTCTAATTATCTTGTATTTCTAAACTGTTCTTAGGAAAGGAAGCACGCTACTGTTAATCCTTCATTCACATCAACAAAAAGCTTTTCAAATTCACACCAAATACAACTACTTCTTCTTAAAAAGATTTTCTTTTTAAGTGTGGGTAATAACCACTTTTCTTATTGCTATCAATTAAAATATAAAACAGGAACTGTGAGATATATGTCAAGCACTGATCAGAAGTATAACGAACAGGAGCATCGTGCAACATTTATATCAGCAATAGGTATTCTTAATTCTAAATTTAATGCAAAAGATTTTTCTTATGTAACTCTAACCACAGATAATCTGAGCTGAATTTTAACAAGCTGTTATGATGAGACTTCTCCTCCAGTATCATCACAGGGAACTGCAGCGTGGCTGAGGCTGGTGGGTACCTCTGGAGTGTATTGAGTCAGGCCTGCTCTGAGCAGGGTCAGCTCAGGACTGTGGTTTTGAACATCTCCAGGGATGGAGACTCCACAACCTCTCTGGGCAACCTGCTCCAGTGTTTGACCACCCTCACAACACAAAAGCTTTTTCTGATTTTAAATGGAATTTCCTGTATTTCAGGTTTTGCCCATTGGCCTTTCTCCTGTTAGTGGACACTACTGAGAAGAGTCCCCTTTTCCTCTTTAGTCCCCCATCAGTTATTTATGCACATGGATAAGGTTCTCCTGAGTCTCCTCATGTCTGGGCTAAACAGCTCCTACTCTTTCAGTCTTTCCTGGTATGACAGATACTTCAATGACTGAAGCCATTAGCATACTTTTCAGAGTGTAGTGTGGGTATAATGTGTCCTTGTACAGGAATCGGAACTGGATGTTTAGATATACAAAAGCTCTATGTGTCCTTTGTGTATTGTTGTTTACTTCATTAATACCTTAATCAAGTAGTGCAGTGGGAGAACCACATTCCACCTTTCCCTATGTGACATGCTAGCTTATTTCCCTAACCTGTATATAAACTGTTACAGAAATCCTTCTGAACTTTGAATCATCTACGATGTATACCAAGATATTATCCTGTACAGAAATATCAATGATTTTTTTTTCCCCTACAAAATGTGTCACGGTTACCACACATGGCAGTTCATAATTCCATTGGAATGGCCAGACGGAAAACAGTGAACATTTTTGTCTTTCACATTTCCTTTTAAACTTGATTCCTGGAGTTTCTGTGTTCCAGTCCTTTGTAATAGCAATGTGAATGCTAATGCGTTTATTGACTTTATAGATAGTTTTCACTTAACAGGAAAGTAAAATTCTTAGAAACAAATTACAGCTAAGATCTTCAGTCACCAGTGAGCACATCTCTTAATTAGACAGTAATAACTACCTCCAACAGAAATATATTCAGAAACTGACTCCAGAAGTATTGTCTACTATCAGATTTCAACTGGAGATGAATAAACACTTCCACTGTAGGAAAAATGTGAAAATCTAAGGTAAATAAAAAGCTCTTATCAAGAACAAGGCACTGAAAAGTAAAGCACCATAAAACCCAGTATCACTGCATATGGACCCTTTATGGCAGCGAGTTAGGAAGTGATAAGCATCTTCTCAAAGGAGAAGATTCACTTAAAAGGCAACAGCCATTTCCAGAAAATGGTTAGAAATGTGGAGTTAAGAACAGAGGTAAACCAAAGTCACAGAGCACATGTATATTCTTAGTGTGTATACATGTGTGTCTGGAATGGGGAGGAGGATATAATTTCCACGTCTATCGATCGCAATCAAATCACCCAATTTTGCATTTCTAGCTAACCCCTTTGTTAATTAACAGGATGTTACAGCTAGCTGATTTGAAGAAAGCTAAAAAAAAAGGTTCCATAAATTTTGTTTTCTTTCTATATTTTCTCTTAGTTTTGCCTTTTTTACTAAGGCTTGATATAGAAAAACTGGTAAAATAAGGGCAATGGTTTTCAGCAAAATAATGATGAAGACTTTAAGAAAAAATAATAGCAAAATTATTTTAGTATAAAATTATGTTTACTTAAATTATATTATTAACCCTACACCCTCAACCTTCAAAATGCTTTCTATAAAAATAGATGTATCATTTAAGTAATTTCAAAGTGTACAGCACTAGAGAGATACAATTACTGTTCTTTTTTCTGCTGAGTTATTTTTGATCCTCAGCATTATACTGTTCCAATTTAAAATGGATTTATAGCTATTCGAGATTTGCCCTGAAAAGAGTGCTTTCTTCTACTTTTTCATTATCAAAGGTCTATTATTTTCAAAACTTATTACAAAATCTTGATTTCTGTTCATAAGAGAACAGTAATACTGCTATTTTCAGCATTTTAAATACACCTTCATATTAGAAATATAACGAAAATACAGTGAAATACCTTAGTATGCACCATAAACCTATCTCTAAAACCACTTATAATTGGAAACTTTGGTATTGAAAAGTAAATTATTTTTGCTTCTGTATTTCATCAACATATATAACTATGCCATTACTGTGTCAATACTTAGGTATACTATACTACTCATTGTTAAAGGAAAAAAATTGCACATATTTCAGTAGACAGGTCACTGCTAAAAATATTTTTCTTTTCAATTTTTTTTTGCTTGCAAAAAGACTAAATAAAAGACAAGTACAATAACTTCTGTACTTTCAAAATGTCTGGATTGTTTTTCTCAGATATCAACAGATCTAGCTGAAGATTAAAATACTGAATTAACTCATTTTCTCTGTAGTTATTTACACATTCATCTGCACATATATGCAGTCATATGCCATAAATATATCAGTCAATCTAAAGAAATCTGAGAACAAGAAGAAAATATGGTACATGGTTTTTTTGTTCTTTTGCCATAAACAGGATTTCAGAGAGAAAACAGTTGTGCCAAATGCTAAAGCTGCTCAGTGTCAATGGTTTATGGAAGTTTATAATAAAAACCACATTCTTCAGGATTTCAGCTCAATTTTTTTCCCTGATGTAATTTTAATACTTCCATAAATATGGCTGATAAGATGCTGAACAACATTATTTCCAACTTTAAACCTACTTCTTTCTCCCACAGTATAATAATGATGTCATTTAGTCCACTTGAGTCAAAGTAAATCATGCTATTAATATAGCAGACTGCTAAATGTAAATCTAAAGAATCGTTTGAACTATTTCTTTAAAGGTTTTCCTCCCTGTGGTGGTTCCATGACAGTACATTTGAAGGGGCAATACAGAGGAAGGTCATCCATCTGAAAAAAATAAAAATTTAAGTTCAGATCCCAGTTATGCCGCCTTCTCTAGATCCCAAATATATCCTTTTCTCTATTCCACCCAATTGTTTTAACTGTTCAACAAGCTTCCACTTATCAAGGGACCATTACCATTCTCAGGGAGCAATTTATTGAAGAAAAAAAATATCTTATCTTCTCCTAGTCCACTAGGAAAAGCATGTAGTGGAAAGCAAAATGAAGGTCTGCCTCCAACATCAGAGTTGCATCTCATTTATGAGGGACAGGTTGGGACCAAGTAATATGAAGGATACAAACTGCAATGCTGGTTTATTTTTGTATAGCTATTTTAGCAGGAGTCTTCAATCTTGTTCTTTAAACATTGTGCAATCAAATAATAAATTGCAGATTAGTAAACTGATGAAGAAAAATAAATATTTAACTCTTTGCTTGGAAATTGGGTCTGGTTGTCGTGGTGCTGTAGTAGGAGAAAATGACAATCAAACTACTATGTTTTGCTAATATGTGCTAATATACATTGCTCTACAGGAAGTTAATATAATAGATATTATTTGTTTTGTAGAAAAAGAGCCAGAAAGAATAAAAGCTTCATTATGCTAGATGCTATAGGGAGTGCAAGATGATGCATATCTCCAGCACTTTACAAAGCAAATATAAATTCTGCACTTAATGTAATTTGCAAGTGAAGTCTTCTCAGTATCAATATTGCTAGAATACAAGAAATAAAAGTTCAAAATTGTTTTCATAATACTGTGTGATTTCATTTTTATAGTGACTAACCTGGAAATATGGAAAGTCTTAGCAAAGTTCACTTTTCCAACTGTTCATAGTTTCCCTGATCAGCTGACCAGAAATAGGAGTGTTATCCAGAGTACCTGACACTTAGAGATTTAAGGTGAAAACAAACATGGCCAGTGTAAACTTAAAGTTTTAGCAAAAGTGACAAAATCTATGTTACAGTAAAATGTTTCACTACTGACATAGTGCCAAGTAAACTCTTATTATTAAGGAAGTGGCAGGAATACTTTCTCATTCTTATTTTCAAGGTAAACAATGAAAATAAATAATGAGAGAAATCAGACATATATAGAAAACCATCTTCCAGTGAGTGAAAGATAATGCCTAAGGGATTAAAGGAATACATTAATGAAACCTTCACATTTTGAGGCCATGACAGTATTGGCAGCCCTTCAGTGTATAAAGTATTTGCATGGCATCGGCAGTACAGGTTTGCTTGTAACAGCAGTACTATCACATACGTACCACATTGTTCTGATTTTGTGTGCAGTTTTACACAGAAACCTTGACACTGGACTGCTCCGATTAGCACACTGTGCCTTCCAGAGGCTTGGCTTTACGTTGACAGGATCTAGTGGTTACAGAAACTAATCTGTGCATATTTTTTCATTGCAATGCCTAAGTGATTCTAAGGACCCACTCAAAGCATAACATTACATTGAAATTGTTTATGAGCTGAAGAAATACAAAAGCGAGGTTTGGAAGAATTTTTAAGAATGTCAACCTGCAAACACCAGCATGTTTAAATTTAATCCCTGTTCACATTTGAGTCCCAGTGATATAGATTAAGAATATCAAGACAAGAGAGGTGATGACACTGATAAAACTGTGCCCTTTGATTTATATTTATATTTATATTTATATTTATATTTATATTTATATTTATATTTATATTTATGTTTATGTTTATGTTAATATTTATATTAATAATATTATTTATATTTATGTTTATATTTATATTTATATTTATGTGTGTCTGTCCGTGTGTGTATACTATATACACACAAATATAAATATATATAAAACCATATATGTAACTACATTAAATATAGATGTTGGAGCATTTAAATGAGAAGTGGGAGACCTGGATTCACTCAGACTGGCCGGGATGAAGATAAGGTAGCCTTTGAATCCCGTGTCCCTTATGAGTCCTACATTTCAGTTCCTGTTCTAAGAAGTATTTCACATTTGGCAATAAATAGCAAGTGCAGTAAAAGTAGAGATAAACCCTGTAGCCTGGTTATTAGGGTACTTTGCTGCTGCTTGAACCCAAATTCCTCAGGCTGAGAAAAACTACAATTCTTTTGTCCCATTTCCTAGGGAAGTACTGAAACAACAGCTAAGAAGGAAGCCATCCTGAATCCCTCCTGGGTGCAGAAATATCTTCAGTGCACCCCTCTTACTGCCATACAGACCAGCTTTAAGGAGCTTGCAGCTCAGATGCTATGCAAAATGCACCATGTGGTGAGCATAGACCCTATGGAGAGCGGTGAGCACCTCGTTTAGGCTTCTTTGAAGACCTTCAGATGCAGGCACTTCTCTCAGCTGGACTATCTAAATAGCAGAGTTGGACTACCTAAATAGTATTCATGGGAACAGATATCTAGTTTTAAAACTAGACCAAAGGCAGTTTGAGTGTCTGTCAAAAATAGCCTTAAGAGGGTCGTGACGTCACTGAACCACAAGAGCATATGGGTTGTTTCTGACAATTTTTTACTACTCCTGTTTATCGCCAGTTATTATATGGCAAGACTTCATATTTAAATGCAAGATTGCAATATTTGCTCTGGAGAACAGGGATCTAGAAAGCAAATGCTTTGGGTTTAGCGTTTATATCTCTATCAGATGCAACCCAGTGCTTGTAGGGCCCTTGCACTATGGAGCACAGCCCTGCAGCTGTGCTCTCCTGGGAAAAAACTCTGCCTCATGCTCCATATCTATGTGTCAGGATCCAGATTAGCCCATGACACTTGAATGTCTGTTTCTCCATAAATCTACTCGAATGCATTCCTGCTTCTAATTTTATCATGCCAAAACCTGGTATTCTAACTTGAAGACAGTATGACTTAACTTTTTAAAAATAATGGTAATATATTACCCTATTACTTTAATTCCTCATTCCCCAAAATTGCACTTGCTTTTGCATATTTGTCACTTTTTTTATAAATTATGACAGATGTCACATCCCCTTCATCTTAATTATTTCATTATATTCCATCCATATGGCTCCCATTCAATTGTGTCATTTAATTTGCAAATGAATAGTGCATATGGTGCCATTTTGCTGCATCTAAACAGCAGTCATTCTGTTCAGTATTCAACTGAATACTGCATACAGTTATTTCCACTTAGATAATTTACTCCAGAATTATCTAGTTTTCCAGGTATTACAACAGGCTGTGTTTAATAGCCAATTATAAACTCTTGGGGTTTTTTCAAGAACATCAAGTTTTCATCAGCACTACTGATTTTTGCACTACTCTTCAGGTTTTATTCCCCTATGTCACAAAAACCAAGTGGTTAATTGCCTTTCTCTTTTGGAGATAGCATATGCTGCTAGTACTAGCAGAAGATAATTTTTTATTCATACTATGCCACATAAAAATTGGAATTCTAACCCTTTGGATTCAAACTGATTATAAGACTTGGCACAAATATTTAAATCTACTGGGGAAATATTTATATAACCTCACTCTAGTTACTCATCCTAGTATCTAAGCTACCTTGACAGTAAATGGAACGCCTAATTTCCATGTTCTAATTCACCTGCCCAAGAGACCTATCATTTTCTGTCAACCATACAGAAAGCCTACAGTTTTATCTGAGGTGGTTCAAAGAAATCACGATGACTTTCTGCTGAAATAGGCCATGTATTTGCTGTTGACACACTACACTACAGTACTACACTACTACTACTTGTGTTTGTACCTTAGCCTCTTGGCACTTCTTAAACACGCTAGATCTGCAACAGTCTGGTAAAATAGACATCTTTTCTAATCTCTGACCTAGCAGAGAGTATTGGAATACTAAAAGTTCACAGCCAGCTGGACACTTCATTATCACATTACAATAGCTACATAAAGAGAAAAAGTAAAAGCCGGCTAGATTTGTAGCTGCTGTAAATCAGAACTGCTCCACTGATTTCAATAGTGACACTCAGTTGTTTGAGTCAACAAACTTAAAAACACTCATTCTCTAAATACCTACATCTCAAGTTTACTTTCTTTGGTGACTGATCTCACCTAGTCAGAACAGACTCAACACTCAAAATAAATTGGAGGTCCTTTTTCCATGAACAAGGTGCAGCAGGATAAAGAATCACATGCCCAAAATATCACTTACCTCAAAATAACAAATGTTACAGCATTTTCATTCCTGAATTTCAAAGAAAAGACAATGCTTTTGTCCTGTCCACTATACTACAACTTTGTCCAGAGCTGTGGAAATACAAGAGCTGGTCTTTCTGTACAGTTTGAAACTTAGATCTTGAGACCTGGTTTAATCTCATCTAACTTTAATCATTGTATGGATGTTCTGGCCTGGCACACCGGCAGACAGTATCAAATAGTGCACTAAAGAAAATGAAATGCCTTTACATGTTTTTGGGGAAGCATGATCAGAAACAACCCCTTCACCTTCTTACAGATGTAGTACTGGGTCCTGAAGTACTTCTTTGAAAGACATTGGTGGAAACGTTTCTAAGTAAGGTAAACAGCTTTCTGCTGTGTCAGTGTCAACGCTGGTTCTACCTAGATGTGGAGGGTCACTGGATACTCCTAACTCTGTGGGAATGTGTCAGCCCTGTCATTCAAGGTGGGGTCCTCTCAGCTCTTGTTCTCCCAGGGAAGTATATTCTTAGGCCACTTGTCTATGCCAACTTCCCAGAAGGTAGGCAACCTACGACTGGAGGCATCATGACATTGAAGAGGCACAGCTCTAGAGGGCAGAAGCCTCTTCAGTTGTAGAAGGAGAGGGGAAAAGCTCAAACACCTAGAAAGTAAAAATATTAAGAAAAAAAAAAAGATTAATTTTAGGTCTCCCAGAAGGGAGTTTATCAGAATTCTCCCTTCCAGTTTACTCTTTCCATACTTTGAATAGAAGGAAGCATGCAAGCAAGCAAGAAAAAACCCTGGAAAAACTTCAGTCCAGGCCACCTTCACTCAGGCCTCCATTTGCTCCCAATGAGTGTACATGCATGATGAGTTACATCAGTGTATGGCACACTGCTTTTAAAGGATTTCTCCTTGAATCTGACTATATTTTGAGGGGGATTTTTCTGAAGGGTGTGGATGCTTTTTAAGCATTGGGAATCTCCCTTGGGGAAGTTTTCATGTCAGCTAAACAATCTATAGAAGTGTACAAGTGTTCTGCATTAGACTTTCTACATAGGCTTATGCATGCACAACCATGATTAATACATTTACTTCTCACTTTTTTTTTTTCATTTGGATTTCAGGCTCTAAAATATTTTTGCTAACAGAATTTTGCAAATACTTCCAAGTTTGAATCTTTGAGATTATTGCTTTTCCCAAAAAAGACACTACCAGTGCCAACACAGTTCATGGATGACTGAATGTTATTAAAGTTGGAATTTATCTTTTTTTATTATGATACTGACAGCTCAATATTAAGAATTGAAAAATACTCTTTTAATTTCTCTATTTTTTATCTACCTGTTTGAACTTTGACAAGTTCAATCAGTTTGATTGCTGCTGGATATATCTTTTTCTACTGAAATCTTTGTTGAAAAGAAAGGATAATTTATTCCATGTTCTGTGTAAAGCACTGCCTGGTTATTATCCTAGCAATTGTTATTACAAGTTTACAGTATTCTCTGAATTCTGAAAAGTGATTACATGAAGAGAGTATTTGCATGGCACAATATGTATTAGACCAAATCTCAGTTCTTGCTTCTCACATTTCCGTCTTCCAGTACATCAGGTCTTTGATTTGAACTTGCATGCTACAATTGCTGTTTTAAATTTCTGTAACGGAGACCTCCATATTGCAACAGTCTTCATTCAAACCAGGATTCTAAGGTGACTTCTGTTAACTAACTCTAAACACCTCTGACAGTTTCTTGGTTTGTTGCCAACCATATTGCTGTGGGAGGTTCCTTCTTACAAGTCACAACGGTGTTCTGCACTCTACCACCTGCTAGTGACAGCTCTTCACATGCCTGGCTCCATTGTCCCTTATGGCATGCTTTGGGGGTGGCAGGGCTGAGCATGCTAATGTAGTGTCAACCATTCAGTGTTTTGCTTGCTGTGATAATGCTGTTCCATAAAGCAGTGTCTTTTGGTATTAAGTCTCCTCAACAACAGCAAAGAAACAAGGCAGCTCCCTCACTAGAAACAAAATGGAGCCGAGAAAAGCATATTTGGCTAAGTTACAGTGCTGCTACTAACCTTAGCACTGAATATATCACTTCAGACCTCCTGTCTTCAGTTCATTAGTCAAAACACCTCTGACAGAAGCATGGGTTTGGTATGTTTCTATCTCGCAGCCCTTGTTTCTGTCAGTTTTGATGTTGTTGCTATGTATGAAATCAAACTGAGTCTTGTTTTACAATCCCAGTGTTGTCTGTGGAATCTGAGCAGTGCGAGAGCTCCATTAGCGATGTTATTCTTCTCTATGGTCACTGTCACACTCAATTTAGCTCCAGTTTTATTTTTTGCCATAAAACAGCATTCATGGTCACAGTAATTCTGTTACCACGATGATCTGAGAGCCAGTAAAGGACATTAATGAATTAATATAGAAGTACAGGGCTTAGTTTACAGTCCCCAGAGGACGCCTCGCCTGAGGTGGGATGACTGCAAGCTGTATCAGTAAGTGTCCAGCCTCGGGGCTAACCACAACTCAGTGGGCTCTCTGAGAGTGGTCTGCTTTGGTTGGGCATCGACTCACAGGCTGTCAGGGGCTGGAAGTCCTGAAGCAACAGCAGGACAGAAAAGACTCTTCAGAGGGCTCTGGGAAAGAATTGCAGACTGAACTTTTCTGGTAAGGGGAGCTCTGTCAAGAAGGGGAGCTTTAGGATAAAGCGGTTCCCCAATCCCCAGTAAAATACACTTTCCAAATGTCATAAAACACATGGATTGAAAACACATGCTTGTGGCCATCTGTCTGTCCCTCTAGTGATAGATGAACACCGTTCTGCATGAGAGTCCAGCAATTTGTTATGCCTCTACAAGAAGATTACCATCTTACTGGCAACGAAAGGATATGCATCCTGTCCCCTTAACTGCCGGTGGGTGCCTCCTAGCTCATGGGTGCTCTGTCACTTTGAATCCCCTGTTGCTTGCAGCAGAAAGGGAAGAGTGAGAATGCCTTGGCATTTGACCAAGGCTCTGGCTGAAATGAATGATGGCTCAGAGACTGGTACCACAGAAAACTCATTTTTATAGCTTGCCTTTGCCAGGGAGAACAAAGAGAAGTTGGTACAATGATATGACAGGAAGGCATTGTAAAAAATGTCAGATTATGAATTACTTTTGTGAACTGTTACTATATTGCCGGGCCCAGGAGTAAGACCCACATTAGTATATGGTCAGTTGTTCTTCCTATGGGATCAGTAATGACTCAGGCATAGATAAAAGACAAATTAAAACTGAAGCCCCTACTTTCCTATTTTCACGTATATATAAAATGCATGTAATTTAAAAACAACTTCGGAATAATGTGTTAAAGGATACAGTATCAAAAAGGCAAACTCACAGTCAAGGCCTTATTGTGCTGTTCACTGTACAAGCAGAGTACAAGAAATCAGTTCCTGCTTCAAAAGTGCAAGGCAGGCAGTCATTACAGCATACCTCCAACCTACTTGTTCTTAAGGCTTCCGTAAGAGGGAATTGTGGGAGAAGGGATGAAAATACTTGATATGTCTAGTAAGTTAAAAAGTAACATTTTACATGTTCTTCCTGATCTTTTCTATGTTGGCCCCATGAGCTTTATAAAGGTGAGCAATAAAAGCTGGAACTCTTCTACTTCACTCTACCACAATCTCCTGGCTTTCATTCCAACATTTTGCCCTCCCTCTGAAATACTGTAAAAGTGATCATTTAGCACTTTCTCCAAGAATCCAACATTCTAGTCTCTTCTACAGATTTTGGACCAGGACAACTGGGAATAAAGCTATATGTTAAAAGCCTGACATGTGGGACATGATGGCAGAGTGCTGGCTTCTCCAGATGTGAGGACACAGAGTTTGCAGTTGTGTATTGAACTGACAAAGAAAGGCGATGCAGAAAAGCTGAAGAGGTTGCAGTGATGAATGCAAAAACCTGAATTTGCAAAGTGAGAGTATACTCCAACCCTTGCTCTAGATATCCTTTGAAGCTTTGGTTAACTCACTGATCAGTCCCTCTCTGCTCCTCAATTGTCCACCTGTAAAATCATCCACTCACATTGGTCCCTTGGTCTTCAGGGTCTTCAAGGGGAAAAGTTATCTTATGTGGTTGTCACTTAAGACAGGAGATGTTTTAGGCAACAGAATTATACTATCTCCTCCCTTCTATTCCCCAAGAACCAATTAAAAAAACAACAAAATCAAAACCACAAATATGCATTTTTCAGAATCTAGAATTCATAGAATTAATGTTCCTGTATGTATATACAATAAAATATCATTTTTAATCATGTAATCTTTCCTTTGTAGGTTTTAAACATTATTAAATGCAATGGAAGTCAATGTCTGAAAATGAAGTTCTATTAAGGAGCTGTATGTGGCCTCACCAGTTGTAAAAATGAAAATACATAATGAGTTGGAGAAATGAAGCACTTCGTCTTTTGAACAGAGATCTGAAGCACAAAGAAAGAGTCCAAAGGCCATCAAAGTTGAATTTCTGCAGTATATAGATGGATAGATGGAGACATACTTCCACAGGCTGATTCACCTCTTCCAGCTTAAACATGAACTGTAAGGTGTTTTGTGGATGTGTTTGTGCCTTAGTATTGACTACAGAGGAAACCTAGAAGACAAGGTTTTGATTAGACACCTAAATTTGAGGTGGCATGAGTTGTTAACAAGTTAAACCTTTTCCTAAATGGCAAGGTGACCTTAGATAGTAGCAGAATGTGAACATTCATTTTACAGAAACTATTTTATAGAGAAGATCATTCTTCGAATCCTATGCTCCCTATACCAGGAATTCTCTTTAATTTAATCTGTGGACTTCTCAGCACCTTGTAGGCATTCTATTGATGAATGAATAACAAAACAATGCTTCTTTTCCTGTGAGTTATTATTAGCATAAAGTAGTGATATTTCACAATAAATAAATTATTCTTTCTGCTGTACAATCAGCCAGTGCAGAAACTTGATAACGAGAACCACCGAGAGGTGCATGTTTCAGAACTACATTCAAAACCAAGCTATAACTAAGATGGGTTTTGGTTTTTAAATATTATTTTTTCTATTATTGTTCTGCAGAATATGAATAAAATTACTCAGTGAAGGAATTTTTAACAGATGGTTACCATTTCAGCTTCAGATGGCAGAAAGCCCTAGAACCAAGCAATTACAGAGTTCTTTGATGCAGAACCAGCTGAACAGATTTTAATAATTTCTTCCAGATTGGAGACACCTGGCCCCCCAGAAAGTGCTGCAAGCTTGGTGATGGACATGTGCAATGGAAATATATTCCTGATGTCACCAGCAAGTTTTTGGTTGCAAAATCATGAAGACCAATAGGAAATAATTTTAAAATTACCTTTTTTGTTTTCTACTATTAATGCAATGAAACATTGCAAATGGCCTAATAAAATAATTTTTAAAATACTCTGAGGCAAGATTGTATTGTTTTGTTTTACCATTACTGCAAATGTTTTACCTTCCTTCAAAGAATATTGTACAGGATATGGATACTCAACAACACCAGCTTTTATTGCTCACGTTTATAAAGCTCATGGACCTAACCCAGAAAGAATCAGGAAGCACATGTAAAATGTTACTTTGTCTCACTTACACTTATTCTATTTTCTTGGTGTAACTCCTGCTTTTAGAAGATTTAAAAATATCCCCCTAGATACAATATCTGCTTAAGAGGAGCCATTAGACCAACCCAACTAGTATGACACTTCTGTGGCAGCTCTCCTGCATGGAGAGGAAGGGAAAGGGGCAGCCTAAGTTATTGCTAAGATTTAGCTTCATCTGAGTCACCATCAAATTATTCCATTCTTTTCTAATTCATTCAACTCTGTCTTTGCTATCATAAGGTCATGCCTACTGCATGCTCAGTAAACCCCTGTCACAATCCTGACTGTGTCTCTAGTACAAGTGAGCTGAAGCAAGTTAACTGCATGGCTCTGGTATGTGAGATTTATACTATGTGTGGTACAAGTACTCTGCACAGCATCTGGTAAATCAGTCTGCTCTGCTGGCTAACAGCTCTGGTCTAATGACCCAATAGTGCTTGGTAAATTTGAGAAATTATAGAGGAATTTTAAAATGTGGTTGCTGGACTTCATAATCCAGGAGTTCTCCTCCAATTCTGTGATCCATTTTTCCTTAAAACTTCTCTGTTCATTGGTATAATACATTACAGAAGGTAGTTGTGCCTGTGTTTGTAGAATATCAGGTATTCTCTGGAGTTTGAAATGTGAATGTAGGATCACTGGAGGGAGTGTACAAAAGGTTAAATATTCCAAGTGAATCTGGTGAATTGATTTGTCTGGTTTCTAAATTTAAATGTTACCACTGAACCTATCTTTGGTAAATTAACCAGTTCTCTGTGGGCTAAAGAAAACACCGTTTTAGAAATAAAGTACCCTCCTCCACCCCAGCACCAGAATAGCATTGCTGAAGATTTCATGTTTTCTAAAAATGAACAAAAGACACAAATAAAATAAACTTGGTTTTCTCAGTTGACAGTATTTTGAACTGTAGCGAAATGGGGTGACCAAAAGTGAGAGGGAAGAGGTGTCATAATTTTCTTTATGAAGGAACATCTCTTAATCCAAACTGAACGTTTAAATGCCTAAAGTTTACATCCCAAGGCTTTACTTATATATACAGTAAGGCCAAGATACCTCATTTTTGAGCTTGGCTACTTTTATGTGTTTAGAATCAGATTTCAGTTTCATGAAAATCAAAATCAGAAAAGGTCCCTGTGCATAAGATACACAAACTCAGTATAGACATCACACATCTTCTGGTTTTCCTTGTCCAAATTGTATTTGACTGATTTATGTTATGTTATCATATACAATAGATTTTACAATGTATATCTGGCAAAGTTACCCATAAAATTGAACACAATAAACATTATAATGCAATAATTCAGTTTTGGTTTGAGATTTGGGAATTAGTTCCATTTAAGTGGACTGCTTTTCACAATACAATCCATTCAACTGCATGCTTTTCCTATTCATTGGAACAACTTCAGGAACACAGTAGATTTCTGCTCAATGCATTGTAACCTAATTTGAACTTTTTGTTTCCTACAAAAAGAAATCAGTAGAATCAAATGTATTTGAGACCATTTTTACTTTCAGAACAAAGTGAGGCTGGAAGGCAAGCAAGCACCTCATTTCATTCCAGTGTCTTGTAGGATACTTTCACTTATGCAAAATGTACAAAAATATTTAAACACAGGTACACTGCAATATATTTTCAGACCATTTATCATCATCACTCTAAATAGACAAACAAAACATCAGGAAAACTGACTGCAGAAACAGTTTGCCTGTAGTCCTAAATCCTTAAAACTCTTCCTCAGCATTTGCTGCTTTATCATTTAATACTTTTCTTTCACCCCTGCAATTTTGGTAAAATAAGTTAGAGTGTTTCGTTTCTGTTTTCAGGGTTTGACATTTTCAGATTGCAGGATGGCAAGACCCAGATGATGTCAGCCATTTTGGGATGTGATTAAATGTCATGATGCTGCAAAAGCAGGGAGTTAAAGGTGAATGCCTGCACTTCCTGATGCAGAAGACAGTGCTGTTGAAAGAAAAGCATTTGGAAATGCCCATTAAGAGAGAAAGGATTATGAAGCAATTGGTGGTTTGTTCTGTGAATGAGCTGCAGTTAATGGTGCATATAAGTGGAAAGAATGTGGAGTCTTTAGCTTTCTGCTTGAACCAGAGCTTCACTCAAAAAAGAGGTGAAGGAGGCAGGGGTTGAAAAAGAAACTTCTTTGTGCCTTTGCGGCACCTCAGATTGGTAAAAATAGTTGGAAAATGGTTGTCCTAGACAGGTGTCAGGCATGGAAAGGGTGGAGGAAGATTTATGCCTTAATTAGGCAATATAATTGCAGTTGCCATTGTGTAGTTGCTATGAAAATAAAAGCAGCTACTGCCTGTGAAATCTGATGATGTTATGACTTCAAACTAGAGCAAAGTGATAAGCAAAAAACATGTAACGTTAAAGATACTTGCATTTTTTTTGTTATGGCACTTTGTAACAGACACTGACTGGCAAATATAATGAATTGTGATGTCATTTGAAACAACTAAACTAATTACTAAAGAACCTCTGTTAGATCACATTATAATATGGACAAATCAATGGTATGTTGTTGTGATTTAACCCCAGCCAGCAGCTAGGCATGATGCAGCCACTCGGTTACTTCCCCTTCACCCAGTATGATAGGGGAGAGAATTGGAAAAAGTGAAACTCACAGGTTGAGATAAGAACATTTTAATAGGACAGAAAGGAAAAAAATAATAATGTTAATAATAAAAATAATAATAGAATGGGAATATGCAAAACAAGTGACGCAAAATGCAATTGCTCAGCACTTGCTGACGGATGCCCACTTTGTTTCCAAGCAGTGATCCCCCCCAGCCTAACTCTCCCCAGTTCATATACTGGGCGTGTTGTTACATGGTATGGAATACCTCCTTGGCCAGTTTGGGTCAGCTGCCCTGGCTGTGTTCCCTCCCAACTTCTTGTGCCCCTCCAGCCTTCTCGCTGGCTGGGCATCAGAAGCTGAAAAATCCTTGACTTAGTATTAACGCTACTCAGCAACAACTGAAATCATCAGAGTGTTATCAACATTCTTCTCAAACGGAACCCAAAAAATAGCACTATACCAGCTACTAGAAAGAAAATTAACTCTATCCCAGCTGAAACCAGGACATATGTTTAATTCTAGGACAGCATTTATATAAGATCGGAGTATGAGCTATTAGGCTGCACAATTATTGGTTTGTTTAATTTCACACATCTGTTAACACAGTGATTCTTATTTTCCATCAGTGATGCGACTATTATCACTACACTTTGCACACTTCTCTAAAACAATTTGATAGGGATTCATGCCTTGTAATCATTGAAATTTGACTGAAATGACTGAGTTAGATAATTACCTAGGACTGTCTTGAAGATAGGGCATACACCCTCCATCCTTTCACATTTTGAGGACTGCATTTTGAAGGCGGGTGTAGCCATGATGTGTTTCCCGATTCCACATGGCTGTGTTGTTATCGATGTGTGGTTGTCATGGAAGTTCATCCACATTACACAACTGACTAGGCTGGGACCTTGGTAATGATCATGAGTACCAGTATAGCGGGATGTAACCTTTGACTGTGCCTGATACAAGTGAAATTAAAAGTGTGGTAATTGGTGTTCTCTAGAACTTAGTAGGGAGTGCATATTCAACCTTACAACAAGCTTGAAATGAAACACTACTGGTCAAGAAATGTGTTTTGGTTTTTATTGTAACATTTTTATCATTAAAGCTGTGGTGGTTCACAAATTCTTTTCTCAGTCTCTACTTATCTTCCACTTCTCACATAAAACCATCCTGAAAAAAAACCACCTAAAAGCAAAACTGGTTTAGTTTTTTGCTTCTAGTCCTAGTCGGCTTTTCTGAGTTACAGTACTGCCAATATTTATCAGAAGGGAAGTCAATCTTCTGTGGCAGAATGAGTAGTTACATTAAAGTCTCTTACATGATCATACAGATCCTCATCCTGACTTCAAGAATGACTGATTATAGACTGAAGTGAACATCAAGTCCCATCTTATTTTTAGGTGTTCTTCATTCTTTCCAGCATTAATAATTATATGTGTAGGTCTCCTGACTTCTGTGTGGTTATGATATGTGACTAAGAAATACTTTCCTACCATGTCGTTTTGGTTGTCCTTGTTTTCTATGTCCGTTGTTGGAACATGTCCTCTTTTTTCATTATTTTTCATGATTCCTAGTTGCCAAGCACTGCTTGTTCTCTCTGCTGTCACTGTGTCTTTGCTCAAAGTCGAAAAAAGGAGAGGTTTATGTACCAAGACCAGACAGCCCATTGACTCCACCTCCACTAACTCTGTCTCCTTTACTAGGGCCAAACCCAGATGTCTCAGAAGGAATTTCAGAACATAGAAAACATATAGTGAAATACTCAGTCGGTGATTTAGTCATTCCAAAATATTCTTCCAGTCTCCAATATTTTGTGGCTCAAGAACTTCCTGATCCTGCAGCTGTGTGTCTGAGTACAATGATCAACAGAAGAGGGAAAATACAATATTACTAATTTTGCCTATAACATTAATTAATAAAACTGCACTGCCAAAGTGAAATGTATGCATTTCACACATGCTTTTAGCAAGGGCTTAAGTAGGTGAATCTAGCCATGGCACTAAAGGTAGTGGCAGGCTTCTGCTATGTGCACTGATCTACTGCTGTAAATTACTGACACCATAGAATGGGCAGCAGAAGAGAAGATATTCAACACAACTCTGGTATCCTGCTAGCACCTTTTCTGATTCAGCCTTTTGTGGTTTGATGTAACTGTGAGCCGTGATGGCTGAGGAGACAGCAGAAGGAGTTTTCAGACATACCTACTATCTCCATTATGATTTTCAGCGCAGGATCAGTTAGGATAGCTGAGGGTGATGATGGCTGTTGCGTTAAATAAGGAAGCCCTAACTTCCAAAGTAGGAGACAGACTCAAATACTCTTCTTGATGTAAGCTCTGCATCTAATTCAAGCTAAGCCGGATGAAGGAACAAACATCTGGGTTCTCTCTCCTATGAGATGAGGCCTCTTGGACACCTCTAGTCACCTTATGAAATTTTCGGCAGCGCAAACAGTGGTAATAAACTTCAGTAAAGACATATCTGTTACTTATTGGCATTTAAAACAGCTAGGGAGCATTATTTGGCAGTAAATCTACTGTGTTTCAACAGTAAACATGCTTCAGTAAATAACACATGCTTGTAAAACATCTGTGTATTACACAAATTTAAAGGCTAAAGAAGTTGTTAAAAATAAGCATGAAAATAATAAAAACCATTTTATGTCCAAGTCCCTAATTAAACTGCTGTAGCCAATTTAGCATAACTTCAAATTCTTCCTGCCATGCCTTCTTTTACAACTGTATCACATTCCACCATAAAAGGAAAATTTCTGTTGATAGTGTTTGATATCTTTAGTCTACTGGAGCCAAGCATAACTAAATCATATTTTCATTGTATTTCACATTCTGCTTACTAACATTTGTGCTATGTGGCTAAGTTTCACTAGAAAAAGAGTCAGTATATCCAGCAATGGAAGCAGAATGGAAAGGAGAGTAAATTAAAAAGCTTGTTTCAATAGTGTAATTTATATAGGCTAAAACAATGTAAATCTTAGACTGCCATGCTTTTCCTGGTTTCTCAGAAGAGCACCTACTGGTGTCTGCTGCTGCACAAAATGATAATATTTGTATAGGTTTCTTCAACTCTGGCCTTAGTTATAAATATTTTAATAGTTTTTCATTTAAAATAGATTTATAGCTTTCATGTCTTGTTTCCATGACTTTCCCAATTCAGTCACACATTTATCTCCTCTTTATATAAATGCCTTGGGTCATTTGCTTATTTTAATCTGCATAGAATAATTCTATCTCAGCCTATTCAGATAGAGCTGAAGTGTTCAATAAAAGTGATCTGTAAATTACATGTGGAAGCAACCAGGAGGTACCAGTTGGTACAAAAAAATTCTGCCTACTTCTGTTACCAGGTGGTACTTTGAAACCCAACTATTGTTTAGGCATTTATTCCTTGGAGTTTTTAAAGAGAGGTGAGAATATTTAGGCTTCTAATGTGGGCATTTCAGTTGGATAGGCTAAATATAAGACATGCTTGGCAGTTATTCAGTTGGATTATAACCTGGAGAAGCATTTCTTCGGACAGGCAAAAGATTTATTTTGGTTCTTGTTCTGATACTGTAATTGATTTGCTATCTTGCTCCGAAAAGCTCATGCTGTCTCTTTATTGGTTCCTTTCCTATTTTTTTCGACTTGGCTTTTTTTTTTTTCTTTTTTAAACCTCATCAGAGTTTCACATCCTAGCAGATTGTGAAGTACCTTGGATAACCCTGTCCCAGTCCCCAAACAGGATCAGCACTGTTCCTGCAGTACCATATGTAAACATCTAGGAATTCTGAAAATTAAAGTTCAGGGATCCAAAAGTATTAAAAATTGTTTTCCAGGTCAGTCACTTTGTACTAGTTTTTACTTGGGACATTTCAAATGTACTTTTTATATTAGAGCACAGTATGCAGTTATGATGACAACCACAAACTGTCAATTATTTAAAAAATGTCCCTCTTCATGACAGAGTTGTCAACAGAAGGGTCTCTGAGGCTTCTTCTGGGTAAGGGAAAGAACCAACAAAGAACACACACAATACTAAATTCTGGACATGGGATAATGCATCATACTAAACAGGTAATAATTCCTTACAGAATTGCCTGGGTCAACATTCCAGGAAAAGACAGTACCTTAGACGGAAAACAACTGTGGCATTCTGATATCCAAACTGATGATTCAAGTGTCAATTAGACATGCCCAGTCTTTTATCAGAAAGATAATGCTGTTCCAAGCATCATACTGAATGGGCAACAGATGTACAGAAGACAGGAAAGATCCTGAGATTTTCCTGGCTTTAATGGCATTTTCAGAGAACTCTACAAAAAAAATTCTTCTGGTGTAAAAATGATTTAACAGCTGAGCACAACTTTAAAGCTGTATAAATTAACAGTGTGCATGTGTGTCAGTAGATTTAAGGACAGCCTACCACATGTTACACTTGGACTGAAAAAAATCAGCTAGATTTGTAGAGAATTTGTGCTGCTCAGAAATAATGATTAGACTGAATTCAGATTTATTTTCCCTTCTGGCTGCCCTGAACAACTCCCTTAAATTTTCCAGGAGGCAAGTGAGGTGAAAGTGACACCAAATCTGTCACTTTCATCGGAATGAGTCATTACAGATGGAGCAAGGAGAAAACACTTCACTGATCCTACCAGTAATTTCATTAACCAATCAGTCCCCTGAAAGCAAGATACTCAGGTAAATTCAGTGGAACAGAATAGCTTATGCCCAAGAGAATGCAATAACCTATAGAACCATTTTCATGCTCTTACCTAACTTAATGTCATTGTTTTATCCTAAAAGAGCAATTTCAGACAACAGGACTCTGAGGTGTCCATCATGAAACACGACGGACACTGTAGTCTTCCATTTTGCAAGACAGTTTCAAAAACCTAGAAGGCACCACATTCAAACCTGGGTATTGTGCTCATTGGTACGAAGTCTCAGCTCATTGGGACTCCTGGCCACCTGGGCCCTTGGTAGATACATGGACATTTGGGTAGCTGTATTGGAAGCAACTTTAGCACACAGGAAATACAAGTGCTTCCCAGAACATTAGCAGTGGAGGCACATGGTTTTTCATTATTTAAATCTTGGGTCTAAATGCCTCACCTTAACTCCAGCACTCAGGTGCTCAACTACAGGAAACAGTTTAGCAGCAGAGGCTGGGTCCAGTTTGACATCTGTCCAAAATTCCCTGTGCTAATAATATTTTATTACATTTTAGAGAATTCACAGCAAGGTTCCAGCTACATAACTGCTCAGGACAGGTGGACACCAGACTACAATAATCCACTACTAGAATTTTTTTTAGTAAATTGGATCCTATATGATTGCTATTACATTTTAATTACTATGATTATTTTACAGGTATTTCAAACATAAATTGTGTCATCACAACTGTGTTGCTTATTATTTCATTGAAATAAAAAAGCCTTATATATTTTTCTATCTTGGAATAAAATCCTTCCCCATGCCCCCCTAAAATTTGCACAGCATTTATATGGAGTTTACTACTCACGGTGGAATTGTAGCTTAAAAGATTGGCCAGCTGGCTATGACTGAACTCTTGTCTCTGTAAGAGAAAAAAAAGTCAGTGACTCAAATTCAAACATATTGATATAATAGCCTAATTTAAAAACTTCTCTTTTACCTTTCATTTACCACTGTACAAGGAAAAAATACCTATTAGAAAGCCTTCTGACATTCAGATAACAACAAAATTGGTTTTCCCAAGAACACACTCTCTTTATTTATAGTTCTGGGTAAAGTTCTGGTGATTATTTTTTTACCAATATGCCATATTCAGTATTACCACAATTCATTACCTACTGCAGGGAAGAATAATATGTAAAAAACTTACACGGGCTAACAGGTCTAATTAGATGCTTACATGGTCTACTGCCCAAACTGGTGATATTATTTTTTTAAAATATACTTATTTCAAGTTCTAAAATTACAAGAATCATAGCCTGTTTTGGTGACCATGGTTCACTAGATGAGAACAAGAAAAGTTAGGAAGAACAGATTCAGCATCTTAGGGGGATGTAGGCAAAGAATATTCTATCTCATTTCATACTGAAATATACCATATGAGTGGCTTTTGTGCATGTTTGGAAGAGATCATGGTTTGGGTAAGTAAGTATCACAGCAGGTCTACCTGTGATATGGCTGTTAATGTGTGCTTGGCCTTTGGGGCAGAGGGTTTGCACTGTAAAGAAATGCTTGAGTTTGAACACTGGTCCTTTATATTTGTTTATTAGTATTACAAATCCAAACACCCCCCCTTATTCATATGATTTATAGGTTTTCCTTGTAGTGCTTAGTGGCAGAACTGTAATCATACAGGATAGATTGGAAAACATAAAAACATTAAAACAAAAGGGTTAAAGCATTTATCCCATGCTCTCCTGACAGCTGTGACTAAATATTTACCTCTAGTTACACTGTTTATAAAATGAAGCATTGTTCTTCTCACATCCTTGAGGTTTTCAAGCTACTGTCATGCACTATTGCAAGGCTGTAGAAGTAAACCCTTTCCCAGCTCTTTGCCTTCAAAATGAATTTGAGAAACTCAGATGCATTATTAAACATTCATTCTTCTCTTGTGTTGGTTTTTGTAATTATTTTTTTTATTTCCATGTTCTTGGATTAAGATTTTTTTAATTGCTTAAGTAGATAATTAGACATATAATTAAGTTTAGACTTTCAGTACTTGTACCTACAGTTGAAACATTCTATTATACTGCTTTTGGTATTGGGTGTGTGTTGCTGCTCCTGACTCACTGCTATACAAGGAGGTTCAGACAGATAACCTTAGTTGTAAGGTACCAACCCTTCAAGAGCAACATTTTTGTGTGTGGCCAGAATTCACATGGGCAGCAATAAAGACAACAGTTTTTTCATGTATTTAAAGTTGAACATGATTATAAAAGATTTGTTGCATCAGGGGCCTAATGCTACTACCAATCATATTTCAAAAAAACATTGCTGAACTATTATAGTCTTTACCTCTTGTATTAGAGGAACATAATTCTTAGAAAGACTTCCTAAATGGAGATCTGACTAGTGGTTTAGTTTGTCACATACAAAAGGCTTTATTTTTGTTAGCTATTGAATTACTTTGTCTAGTGATCAAGCCTGAGAGTTGGCTCCCATATTTTTGTTAATCTAAATAAGTTAATGTAGTTTCATATACATAGATCACAAGGGTGTTTTTTGCATGCTGGGTATCTTACAATAAAAAGTATGGCAAAATTTAAGATGTCAGTGAAGTGTTCTCTATGTTAAACACAGTGAAGCAAATTTGTCTTCATGGGTATGTGCATTTATGATTTAATAGCAGGTGAATTTTCAACCCTAAAGAGAAAGAAAAATCCTTTCTGTGGTAGTTATAATATGACAATGGTTCTGGAAATTTGTAAAGCACTGGACCAGCTACACTTTCATCCTCTGTTGGCAATACCACCTCAAAGACAAAGCAACAATCATAGCTCTGTGTACACTACCCTTTCTCCCTGTTTGCAATGTATACACCAGTCTGGACTTACATGACCAAAGATTTTGTTGTTGAGATACAATCTCTCTGGTTTTCTTCCAGAAGACCATAATACCACAATCAGCCACTGACAGAACTTCACCATGTCTTCTCACTGTCAGTGTTGCAAAGCCCCAGCTGAACCCTGAAACATGACCTGGGACTTGTCAGAATTTAATTGATCATACTTACACTTACACATGTACACGAATTTACTAACACAAATAGAATATTGATGCCTTTGTGGACAAATAGCTGTTCATTGGTCTCCCAGGTATCTCTTTCCCTAATAAAAGTGGTTTAATTTTTTTTATTCATGTAAAAGATTTTTTTGCACTCATATCCATATGAGTATAATTGAAAAAAAAACCTGACAGTGACAATGTAACTTTTAACGAGCCTACAAGAAAAGCAAATAGCTAAATGAAAGTTAATACTATGTTAAGTTTGAAAAGTTAGATGCACATGTCAGAAAACTTTAATAGTTGTATATCAAATCTTGTTTTGCAGTTGATGTGTTTTAATTAACAGTTAGGTTTTATTGTGTTTTAAGTTATCTGAACATGGTTTTGTTTTTCTTAGTTATATTATTACTGCTACTAATTTGGGCAGACACTGAACCTGTGACACACTATACAAGAATGAAAGTATGGTACTCTGCCAAGAAGAGCCCTTCTTAATTAAAAAATGTCTACATCAGTTTTCTGAAACTGTGACAAAACAATGAAAAGGCTAGACAAAAATGGCACTTTTAAAGAAAACTAGGAGTAGAAAAAGATGTAAATAATACAGAAACATATCTTCAAGACAAATACTGCAACTACCAAATTGTTGACCCTTGAGCAATATTAGGTTCAACAGCATGTAGAATGATTTAATGTATTAGGGGCTTGACTCTATTGAAATCAACAGAAAGAATTTGAAAGAATTTTGAGAGCTTTGGAAACAATCCAAAAAGTAAACTGATACTCCTAGGGGACAATTTTTGCATACCTCTTCTGGATTGTCATTTACAGTCTATTGAAAATGTCATTTACCTTAGTATTAATGTAAAGAACTAACAGGGATTGTTTAGCAACCAGTAATTATATTTCATTCTAACATTATTACAGAAATATTGTGCTTTTCATAAGACTCTAGGTGTTTCTTCCCTATAAATATTTAATAACATCCAATCTTGCAACGCTTAGTAGATTAAATGGCTTTTGTCAAATACATCTATGAAGTAACTATAGCTTTTTCTGTAGAGTTATTTACCTTTAAAATTACTTTTTAATTGTTTGTTGTTTTAGGGTTAAAGTCTACAAATAGAATAGAATATAATCTGAGCTTCTGGTCTTTCATCTGTACTGTTAGGGATCATACTGAAGACTGTTTTATTACTGAACTTGTAGTCTTGTTTGGTAAAGATTGTTATCAACTGCAATGTTACACTTGGGTCAGTAAGGGAAGAGTTTCACTGACTGAAGGTCTCAGATTTGTTTTCTTCAAACCAAGAATGTCCTTGAAAACATTTTTATGTTACCATTATGGTCACTGTAAATCACCAGCCTGCAGTTTTAAAGTTTAAAAGCTGACAAGTTTTGACTTTGAAGCTGTCACCAAACTGTTTCTCCACTGTCCTCTTACTCATGATGGTTCAGAGTGCTAGTCTCTGTACAGGAGTGATCAGGCTTTCTGTGCTGATGAAAATGACACTATGAAAACAGAAGTACTGTCCTGCTCTGGTTCCCTAGCATTAAGCCCATGGACTCACCAGACTGGGTGCTTTCTAGCAGATATAAACCTCTAGTAGACCATAGACAAGTGATGCAAATCAGAATGCTCATCTTTCTGCTCTGTACTCAACTAAGTCAGTCATCTGAGGAACTAATATTTATTGTTGGGTTCTGATTTCCCTGTTCCCTCTTTGCTGGGTTTCCAGCTGTATGGAAGAAGGGGATCACACTTTTTTCACCCAGTGAGATGTACTTGGGTGATCTAGAGGGAAGGATTTACGGCATGTCTCCAGAAGCTCTGGGTACCAGTCAGCATGGAAAATTGTTCTGGAAGACTTCCAGAAATGTTGAGTAATTGAGGTGTTGGTGTCCCAGTTTCTTCCCTGTCCTATCAGAACATATTCAATAACTTTGGTTTCAGAGCTGCACTATAAAGTATGAGGGATTTATATTCAGAGCCATAACTGAATGCACATTTTGTTCCCGAAAAACTCCCCCCCAAGGACAGCAAACTTGGCAGTCTTGCCTTGTGACTGACACCATGGCAATTGTTTCATTAGTAAGCTAGACAGAGCCTAGCTATCAAACCCAGCTCTTTAACATCAGAATTGTTTTTTGGTTTTGGTAAGATTTGAAGACAGGTGATATGTAACAAAATCCTTTATTTTCTGAACTACTAGGAGAGATCAAAATCTCTGGTTAGTATTCAAAGGAGTAATTTGGAATAGAAATGCATAAATAAGGTTTTTTTTTCTTAGAAAACAACAAATTAAAGTTTTATTTTCAGTTCACTTACAATGAAGTCTAGCAAATAATATTTGTCTATAGCTTTGTGTGCCGTATTTAATGAGTTTCATTTACATTTAACATCACAAAACCAAAATAGTTGCAGAACATTAAATCTTTAACTGTCTTGTTTTCTTTTCTAGTTTAGTTTTTTTAATGATAAGAGATGGCTTTTTATGCTTAAATGAAATGTTTGCATATAAAGCTTGTGTTTTGTGTATCTTGGAACACAGCTGTGAATATTGAACTGATTACTAAAATATCTTGAAAACCAAATTATTTTTTTAAAAAATATCTTTTGGTGCACAAAGACTAAAATGCCACATCCATTCAGATTTTTTTTTTATTTACAAAATATACATGAAATAAAAAAATAAAAACACATATTTGGTTTTAATTATAGAAGGTAAAATTAAAAAAAAGTCTAAATCAGTTTAAAGTATGATTGGCATATTTGCATAGATCTACAAATATCTTCATAGTCAAGAGCCTGTATTCCTACCAGTTAATAGATAAAACTTATCAGCAAGAACACTAAAAGTTTCACTGCTTTTTTATCCGGGTTATCCTGAACTTTCTCCTCCCCATCTGTATATTTATCAATATACCTTAGTATGTGTGCCATACAGTGTGGATGGCTAAATAAGATTGATATTTGGATGCGGTATTACCTGAATTTATATCCCAATGTTTGTTTTGTTGTTCAAATATATTAAATATCATAAGATATCTTACAGACAAAAGGGGGAGAGATTTGAAAACAGATGCTTCTATGCAACACTTCAATCATTAGACATAGGCATAACCTTGAAAGAAAAACTTGACTAAAATCAGTCTCAGCTGGTGAGGCTGAGATAAAAATAAGGCTTTCAGGAAGCTATGAAAATATTTAACATGGAGGACAGTCCCAGAAATTCTTTGAAAATGAAGTGCTTGAAGTGCTATTCTGAGCAGAGAAAGATTTTTTTTCCTAGCTGGTGCAGTCCTGATGTCAGTCATGAGACTGACAGTGCAACTGCTCTTCCTATGATTAACCAGCACTGAACATACACTTGACACATCCGAGATTTGTATCTGCTCAGGGGAGGATGGAGGTAATGTGAGCCTCATGTTCTCACTCTGACTGTGGCCAGCTATTGGCAAACGCTGATCCTTACACAATCCCAAGCTGACATGCTCCAATACTATTAATCTGATTCATCTGTGTTTGCCTTTCATATACACTCAAATGCATCCTGAGGAAGAAGGACATGTTTTTTAAAAAAGCAGAATATACGAGTCTGAGGGATTATCTATTTTGATAGTGGTACTTCTATTTGCCATGCCAAAGAGGAAAATGATTTACTGTATCAGGCCAAAAATACTTTGCATTTCCAGCCTTTCCCAGTAAAATATTATGTTTAATGCTCTCACTGCTTTTGAAGGCATGGTCAATAAAGCTGCTGCTTGACAGGTTCTTGACTCTTAAAGTTGTTTTTCTTTGGCCAGGATCTGCAAAATAAGATAATAAATGTGTTAATGATAAAGTCCTGATGCATAATTCTTTAAATAAATGTGAATATTTCAAATTATTTGAAGCAAATTAATTAACACTGATTTTTAATAGTGATTTAGGCACTTAGACACAAAATTCCATTGGCTTCTTATTGAAATTCAGGTGCAGGAAACACTCTCTTCTCGTTCCTAAATCACTCAGTTCCTGCTAGGCATACAGCACTGCAGAATCCAAGGTACCTGAAAGATCTGATCCCAAAACTCTTTTCCAGTTATGTGGTTTAATCATCAGATTACAGGTTGTTCTGCATTAGGATGCTGTCAGTCTTTCCTCACAGGTTGTTCTATTTGGTGTAATTAACTAAATGTTTACCGGGCCAGAGATGCCATGATTGACTTGTGACTCTTCTTTGAAATGCAGAGTTCCTGAATAAATTTGGAACTCTTTGTCACAGAGCCTGATCCTTTACAGATACTTTTAATTGTGGTGTAATATAATTAGCTGAACAGTCCTGTTTAACTCAATAACTAAACAAGTGTGTCAACTTTTGTAGGGCTGGAGCCTGAAAAAATGAGAACAATGTTCATGAAATAGATACTTCTCCTTTGTTATGAACCTCAGAGTTCATAATCTAACCAGAGCTAGTTAATTAAGTTTTTCTCAGGCTTCCCTGGAAATGTTACTTAGAGGTCTGCTTAGCAAAATTTGGTGTAATACAATAGGATGTTTCTACTCTAGGTTTGAGTTCTCAGCGTCTAAGCAAGCTTGATTATGTACCTGATCATCTCCTCATGTAATAACAAAATCTGCAACCAGGAAGTCCTTCTTTGCCTCCAGGCACTGGTGGGATCAGAGCGAAATTTTGCTCATAAGCAGGATCCTGATTTGTCAGTATGGCCTCTTGGTCCTCATGGCAGCATAGCCTGTCCCTACCAGTGCCAGCCAGCTCCAGCTGTGGCTGTGCAGCTGCTGGACCATCTTTCACAACACTGTTTCCTTTCTTTTAAACCAAGATCAGTGAGACACGGTAACCAGGCAGACATCTTATCATAATCTTTTTAATCTTGGATTAAATTTGTCTTTGTAAAAAAAATAACAATTCAAAAAATCATAAAAAACCCACTCTACTTACTTTGCTTGTTGCTTCACTCAGACATACTGAACACAACTGAGTTGTCTTACCTTTCCTAAATATGATGACTGTATTTAGCTCAGCTTTAAAACCAATTTCTTTCCAGCAAAAAAGTCCCAAGCTTATGATTTGGGGCTGCTTAGCTTTCCCCATTTTGCCAGCTCCTCCTGGTCTCTGCCAGAGGCAGAGGTGATCCCACAGGAGATGCCCTTTGCTCTTTCACAGATGTGCTTTTCATCCACCCAGATCCTCTCCCTTAGACCATAGGCCATCTGATAAGAGGAAGTTATAGAAAACATTCATTTACTGGATAAATGATGCTAAAATGCATTTTAACACTGAATTTATAGAGATAAAATTCATTAGAATGTTAGACTTAGACATTAATTTCACACAGAATATAAAAAACAGCAATGTAAAAGTATGCAATCTAACCATCAAGCCAAGATTCTGTATCAGTCAGCATAAGAATATCATCTGCTTTGAAAAGAAATATTGAAGGCTATTCTTTTTTTTCTACCTGAATTCCACATCATCATCTCTTTGTCTTTCAAGACTACTGATTAATTATTTTATATTTCTCTCACTTCAGGAATAGCTTTCTGTAGTACACGGCAGATATGTGGACATGTAGATGTGAAGGAGAGGTATACTGTCCAGGATTAGCAGTGATAATACACAGTGTCACCATGAAAGCATCCATGCCCAAAAGGTCATAGAAGTTGTGCCCATATCAAAAAACACTTATCAGTAAGTACACCGAGTTCTCTAGATTATTTGACATCTCTGCCACAAAAATAGATTTCCCATGACCAAAGGTGGTGGATTTTGATTCATTCTAAGGAATGAGTACTCATTGCAGTGGCAAACTGAATGAGTCTGTGTCTTAACAAAATTAATTATACAATATGTTCTCTGCTCCCTGACTTCTCAGAGCAGCTGAAGTTATCTTTCAGCTAGCTGGCATCTTTTTTTCTCATTATTTATTTCTATTGGCAGAATAACAACAAAACCAAAACCAGTGCTGAAGCAGTCCAAGAACTAAAGCCATGTGATCTCAGCGCAGCCTAGAACATGGGAAATCAAGCGTTGCTTGAAGCCAACGACCTGGTGAATGACAGGATATGGCTGTGGCATGAAAACCAGATAATTAATTCATTAGACTGCATTGTAATTTACTTTGTCTCTCACCAGGAGCGTTGCCAGTCACCTTAGAGCACAGTGTATGCTGCACTCATTGAAAGGACACTTGTTCAGCCTCCCTTTCCAGAAATCATGACCCACCTAAAGCAATCATGATTTATATGTCTTCCCAGCCCCTTCTATGACTTAGCTTCAGTAGGAGGTTCAGAAGCCTGCTTCTGTTTCACTGCCTCGGTCTGATGCAGTTTCAGATAACCCTGCTGACCACACTGCAGCTCTTGTTCAGTTAAAGCTTCACTCTTTTATTTGAAGATGTGCTGCCAGGATGCCTGCACCCAGACCAGAGCCAAGGAGTCCCTCACTGCAGTATCCATAGATAGCTGGCTGTCATTTCATGCCTCAGATACTTCATCCCCTTGCTTCTTGCAGAGCTGTGTGCTGCATGAAGCAACACATCAGGGCCAAATTTTCCTCACCAGATGCTACAATTAAAGACAGAAGAAAACGCAGTTGTCCCTGTCTCCAACGCTGACCGAGTCAGAAGAGACCCATGCAGTGCACCAGTCATGTATATCTATACAAAGTCTGCAAAATGATCAGCATGTTAATCCTGTGAAAAGTGGAAAGTCTGTGGGAAAAAATATTAAGCAATCAGTTTTGTTTCCTTAGCAATTTGTTAGTCTTCAGGATATTAAAAGAGATAAACCCATTTTTCTGTATGAAGCTATTAACTCTGATCTCAGTCACTTGATGACTGAGTGATCTCAATCATTTAGTGAAACACTAAATAGGTAAGAATGTATTCATAGAAGGCTAAAGAAGAGTAAAACACAGGGGTACTAAAGCCTTATGGTAGAAATGAGGTGTAATTTTCTCACTCAGCTATTATAATCTCAGCTTTGAAAATAAAGGTCACTTTTCTGAAATGATATATTACTATAGATTTTAGAAAGAAACGTAATAGAAAAATCAACTTCAGCTTTGTTTTGAGACAGTAATTCCATATAACCAAAGGAGCTATGTACCACAAGGTCATGGTTTAACGCCAGCAAGCAACTAAACAAACACCACGCAGCCGCTCACCCCTTTCTGCCCCCAGCAGGATGGGAGAGAAAATCAGAAAAAGAAGTAAACTTGTGGGATGAGATAAGAACAGTTTAATAGAACAGAAAAGAAGAAAGTAATTATAATGATAACAACACTAATAAAATGACAACAG
>JANZLQ010000029.1:33262230-33272602 GCA_026212715.1 Elanus axillaris | reverse complement strand
CTTTGTTATATTTTCTCTTTCCCCTGTCCAGCGAAGGAGGGGGGAGTGATAGAACAGCTTTGGTGGGCACCTGGCCTTCAGCCATGGTCAACCCACCACACTGAGACTTTTCATTACTTTAGGCACTTTCCTCCCTTATCATGCTTTTTATTACTTGTGTGTTTCCCTACGCCCAGCCTCTTTGCTATCAATATTTAATATTTCTCTTTTCAACATTTCCATTTCCCATTCTCCCCTTTTACCTGAGATCACTTGTCCTTGGTTTTCAGTGTTGTAATAAGTCCATGTACTTTACTTTTTTTTTTTTTTTAAATTATATTCTGGAATGAATAAATTACAACTTGACCTTTATTTTGTGTTTCTGGTTGACCAGAAAATCTCTTGCTTTTTATTAAAACCTAATGTCGTGTGGAACTCTGCTTTGGCTGAGCTCAGTAAGCTCTTTCCCTATAGCTTCCATGCTGTTTTAGGAATGAGAGCTTTGAAAATAAGGTTTCATAGCTCTCCTACACTAGGAATCTGAAGGTCTGAGAAAACAGTCCACATTTTCAAATCGTAGGAATATTCTCTGCCCCAAAAATGCTAATTCCCAATGTGGATGACATATTCTGTTTTGGTTCAGCGCTAGACGGCTGAGGCCAGGCAGAAGATGAGACATCTCTAAAAAGAAGGTAAGACATAATTGCATGACAAACTGGTAGAAGTCAGACTTGTTTAACAGCAGATACACTGGTTTTGTTCTTTCCGCAAAAAACATTTGAGGAAAAGTTTTGTATAATTATAGATAAAAAGTTCACAAACATTGTGGACTTGGAGTTTCTTAGAACTTTTGAGTAAGACACTTCCTTTTTATGATACAGTTACACAGTTTAATTCCTTGGTTTCCTTCAGAGATCTTCAGAGGAAGCGTCATTAGAAATGGGTTTTTTGCTGAATGATGAAGCTCCTAGACAATAATACAGCATAAATAAACAATGCCCCACAATTTATTTATGACATGCTTTGCCATATCATAAGGCTTTCTGAAGAGAAGCCAATTTTTTTCTTTCACTATCCAAAGCTATTTCAAGCATGATAGGCTAATTGTGAGATTTTTCTGAGTTTTTTGTAATTAATTTCCTTCCATCCCATTAAAAAAAAAAGACACGTGTTAAATTAAAATAAATTGTTAATATAAATTAGGAGTAAAAACCCCATGCATCTGTTTTCTGCCCTATAAAAAACAAAACGAAACAAAACAAAACAAACAAAACAAAAACCAACCAAAGAAAAAAAACTCAGAATTACTTTCACAGAGAAGAGAGAGAGAGAGATGCTTAATAAAGGTACAGGTAGATTGCTGAAAATGACTTGAATGTCTTCCCATCATCTCTCCAAGACTAGATGTGCTGTACATCCTGCATACTTTGTTGATCTCCAAAATCCATTCAGTATACTCAGATAGTTGCAAAATAAGCAGGGATCAGGTGCTACAATGCTCCAGTTCACAAGCAGTTTCAGTTGGGTATGCTGGTGCTAGAAAAGGTAATTGATAAGTGTGGCCATTAGTTACATCTTGCAGTCGTTAACTATAGAAATTAATTAGTATGAAAAACAACACTACACAGAGCTGCTGGTGGTGAGAAACTGTGCTTATGAGACACCTTTGTCCACATAATCCATATTCTCCTTTTTACTCCTTCTTAATTGGGAATGTCACTGACGTTTCAAACATTCAAGGAGGCAAGAGGGCTGTTGCTGAAAAACAGAACAAAACAAAACAAATCATTCACCTGAAGTCTCATAGAAATAATCCCTTTTTTCCCCTGAATGTCAATGCATTTTCCCAATCATTAAAATTACGATATAGGCTGTTGAATTAGTGACAGGTTTAACAGAACTAGAAATGAGATACTGATATCATTAGAAAATGAGAATTACCTTTGGGTTAAAGGAATACTTTTGTTTAATTCTGACCCTGGAAATTCACTAGATAATAGCTTTTGCTATACCCATTTATGAAGAAAAGAAACCTACTTTGGATAAGTTAGTTAATTATTTTTTTTTCTTTTGCTGTTTCTTCAGTTCAGAATTTCTTTCACAAACATGCTCTGTTTTTAGAGCAGAGAAGTAGAAACTACACCAGTTACATTATGTGACTCTGTGCCTATAAATACATGGCAGTCTCAGATTTGATGCCAAAGCTCTATGGACTCCAATCAACAACTGGCACTTAATTCAATTGCCTAGCCTAAGTTATTGTATATAAGCCATCTATCTGAAGGTTCTTGTAACCATCCTACATTTATGCAAGTGGCAGCTTTATTCCAGGAATAAATGAAACTTAATCAAATGCTTACCAAAATCTCTGGAAAATGGAACATTCCTACTACCATTCTGTGTTTATCAGCATCAGTGGAAATGTTGCATCGACATTGCTTGGGTGGTGCCAAGTATTGCATACAATAAGGACAAGTTTAAAAATTCTCCCCCAGCAACAGTAACTGAGTATCTTAAAGTCAGGCTAAAACTTCACAGTAACGGCAAAACTCCCTTCTCCGACTTGGGGGTCCCTTGTATTTCCTCTCTCCTCCACCTAACCTCAAGGTCCTATTTTACTGCATTTGGTTTGAGAGACTTTCTAACAACTGTTCTCTAGTATATTTTTCTCATGGGCAAGCTATGTCCCTCCTCCCCAGTCTTACTTCTCAGGAAAATCTGAACTGCATTGGTTGAAATCTCCTTGAAAAATTTTAGTTTGAGTCAGCTACCCTGCTGGCTCAAAATGCAAGTGACTGAAAGAAGTAGTTTATGATAAGAAGTCTTGGGCAAATTTAATGACTGATAACGTTGAAAATCCAGCATACAATGGCATATAAACTGATCTAACTTGTCTAACTCAATTGTATTTAAATAAGATGGGGTTCATTTCCAGTTTTTTTCCTTTCTTCCTTTCTTTTTGGTTTTATTTTGGTTTGGTTTTTTAATAGATGACTCAACTATAACTCATATCTATTTAAAGAACTTCCACTTTTAAGGTATGGGAAGCTGAATCTGATTTTAGCCAAAACCTATGAACATTTTCTATGTAACTTTAGTTGTTAAGCATCTGGGATTGATCACACTGAACCTGCGTTAAAAAGAACACATATGATGAATGCCAGGTGGTTTAATATGGCACTGCCTCCCAAACTAACTGGATCAGGATGGGAAACAAATGAAAGGCAAATGCTTTAAAAGACCTAAGTAGGTTTAAATGTAGGCAACTTGAAGGGGATGGAGGTGGTGGCATTCTGTCCCAGTAGCTGTGGGGGCCGTACATTTTCTCTGTTTGGTTGGTTTTAAGGGCTGAAATCTCACACACACATTGAACTAGAGACAAATGCTTAACCTTGCCAGTGAAGATGGCATCTGGATCCAATGTCGCTTACTGGTACCTGTGCTTCAGCCCTGTTTCATTCTACAGATGGGCATGGTAACAGCTTTCTAGCAACCTTTAATGGAAAACTAATAGACATGGTAACTCCAAGGATAAGAAAAGCAAAGCAAAGCAAAAGTGGCACTCAGATAATGGGTTGGTAAATTTTTACCAATTTCTACATAGCAGAATAAGAGATAGAACAGCTAATTGATAAAAAGATACACAGTACGTTTGTTAACTTTTTCCTATAGCTGACACAGGCAAGCATAGTAATGTTTTTGACTGTATCACTTTTCTCTTTTGGGCTATTTTCTCATCCATGATTTTGGCTAAACCAAGCATTTTGATGCTTCATAAAATAATCTGGAATTTAATCTTCCCTGCTCTCCTACTTCCAACCCACTTAAAGTGTGAGAGAATTGTTTATACAATAAGTTTGATGTTACTGCAGCTTGGAGAGTTGTTCATGGCTTTTGCTAGTACAATGAACATGGCAAGGGGAGAGTCTTCTATTTCCCTGTAGTGGCAGTATCAGCAAAAGTATAGTTGTTACCTTTCCCAAATTGCTTTGTAGGCATAAATAACCAGTACTCACGCTTTGAGGCCTATGATTAGGCCAAGCAGAACAAAAATTTAAAAAATTAAAGAAAAAATTAAAAAGGAAGAAGAAAAGGTAATAGTATTGACTAAATATTGCAATTTAGGCCAAATGGGAAAGGAGCCTGACATCTATTAAAATAAAAGAAAATTTACCCTTGCTTGTGCATAAAAAGTAACAGTTTTAGCTGGAATGTGTCATCTATTGTTCCAGGGCATCCTGAGTATTCACATCTTGATTGTCCATATCGCTTTCATTTTCTTTATTTTCTTTTGCGCTTGGATAAACCTTTTTTGTTGGTTTTATTTATAGCCAGAAATAATGCATATACTGTCCTCTAAGTGTGTGCATGTGTGTACATATTTGCTACCCTGCAGAGCAGTATTGAAGAGACATTTTTACCATCAGGAGCCAGTTTCACTGGAAAAGTACGTGCTGCATTATGGAGAAATAATGTGTTTCATTTTCCTGAATGGGAATATACTGAAAGCCTGTACCTAGAGAAATAAAAGCAAGTGCCTTTTCAGGGCACAGAGTTTTATTCTGAGGAAAAGGAATTAATACTGGAATTTGAGATTTTTAAAAATAAATTAATTACCTTTAAGATGTCTAAAGTATTGAGTTGTATTTTTTCCACCTAAAATACGGAAGTATATGTAGTCAAGACTACTCTTAAGGTAAATTTTATGATTTAATGATGGATAAAATGATTAAATCATTAAATTGTTTAAATTGGATTAAAAAGCACTGAAAGGACACATCTCAAACTACATTAAAGACTTAATCGACATTCCAAGAAATTTAAAACTAATGTATTAAAAGCACATAGATCAATAGTGGCAACACAAATACAAGATGAAGACAGACTTTATGAAATATAATATTACAAATACTTCTACTTCAGAAGAAACATGAATGATTTAACCAGAATTGATAAAAGGGAAATAAGTCATAGTTAAGGCTTTTACTTTGAACTATTCTTGCCCTGTTTTTAGGTGTCTTGCAATAGTAAATGATGTTTTACCATTTACCATGGGATGTCACAGGTGCAATAAAGTACAGTCTGGGAACTTCTTTCTTAGAAAAAGCCCTGTTTCTTAGGGGAAAAAAAAGCCCTGTCTGGGCTTTTTTAAGAATGGCTGTCGTGGATCAGACTAAAGGTTCTTCTAGCCCAAGATCCTGTCTCTGACACTGCCAGTAGCAGTTGTTGCAGGAAAAGGAATAAAAATTGAGTGAGTATAAAATGATAGTCCCCATGACATATCCTCTCAACTGCTGGCAATCTGTGATTTAGGGAAATCCTGAGCCAGAGGTTGCAACCTTTCATCCACATTTAATAACACTCCATGAACTTTCTCATGATTGTACCTAATAACTTTCTGAACCTTTTATACTTTTGGCATCCTGTACACCTCATGGCAATGAGCTCCATAGATGAAGAAGATAGATGTGAACAATTGTGTCTTCCATTTGTTCTTAAACCTGACTCCTGATTACACTTCTTTATTCTCCTAATATGAGGGCTAGTAAGTATTCACCACCTTCTCATGATTTGTACTTTTACGTTACCTCTAGTCATAGATCTCAGTTGTCTTTTTTGCTAAGTTTTTGAGGTTTTGACTAAACTCTTTCTTCTAAAAAGGCTATTCTAGATCTCCATCTCTTTAAAAATGGGTTAATACCATTTATCTTTCAGAACTGACCTGAATTGTCTAAGGATCTTGATCACTTATCATTCCTGAAGCGACTGGTGCACATATGTACCAAGACAGAGCATACCCCTTTATCTGCCAAGGTTAGAGAGCTCTGAATACAGGCATAACATTTATCTTTGAAAGAGTCTGCTAGTGTTAGATGCCAACAGCAGGCTCAAAACCACTGAAGACAAGTTCATCTAAGGGCAAATTTTGGCCCTAAAATTGCACTACATGAAGGAAGTGCTATTGGGAGCAATTAAGAAATCAACGTCTGCCAACAAATACACAGTTATTTTCTGTTGGAAGTATAGGGAGGAAGTGATATATTAGGTACCATTTTGTAATGACAACCACTGTACCAATGGGAAAGTTTTAAAACACTCAAGAGGTCTTTCACAAACTAAATCCAATGCCCTTTTTGTCATCAGAACAGATATATGGCACAAAGAGGAAAAGCCAGGACACATAAGAAACTGTGATTAGAGTAATTATGCTCAGACCACAGTCACTGGGCGAGGTTGCATAAACATGAAAAAAACAAGATTGCATAATATACGATTTCAGTTTTAAGGAATTATTCTTATAGAGTGTTTAATTAAAATTATATTGCAGTTAAAAATTGCAAGTTTTCACCTGGAGAAGTTGAAGTTGAAGTTCAAATCATGTAAAGAATTACAATGTATTTTAACAGGAACCCTAGCAGGCATTTTAGAGTTGTCTGTTACCACTGAAGAGCCCCACGGCTTTATTAGTGAGCATTAGTAACATTCAATCAGAAAGTTTAGTTCTGTCATGAAAAGACAAGTGTTTTTCTGATGTGGTTAGCGTGACCAAAGCCTTGATTTCACCAAGTCATAGGTGTAAACACAGACTACTATGATTGTGAAGAATGGCCTACTACACAATCTTGGCCATATGACTTCATGATTGTATTGTATCATACTGTAACTAAAGCTTGCTGATGAACAAGTATGATTTTAAAATGTCCAGAGACAGAGTATTTTTATAAGATTTGAGAATTTCCCTTTATTGCTTAACTTTTATCATATTACTTCTGTATATCACATTACCTTATCAAATTGCTCCTATACATAAATATTCAAATTTTCATATTACTCACTCATAAGCATTGACATTTTGTTTTAAAGTGAATTTTCCTACTATTGACTTCTATCCATTTGGTTTTGTAATATCTTTTTCTGTTACACTACAGCCATCCACTTGTGAGATAGAACTCTTCTTATAGAATACTTAAAACCAGTGTTCAATCACCATGTAGTTTGCTCCTTCATAAACAAACTATTTTTCAATCTCCTACTATAAAGTATAACTTTTTTAAAAAATTGATTACTCTCTGAATGGTTTTGGAACCTCATGCAATATTTCAGTATCTTTCTTAAATTACATATACTAAATATGAATATCTATGAGGAGTGCAGAAGCATGAAATACTAAGCTGTACATCATGTACCTACTCCCTAATATTTAGCTTTTTCTATAAAAGATAAAGATTGCATTAACAGCTTCAGTCAGAGAAAAGTTTGAAGACTTTACAGTGAACTGTGCTTATCCACCATGACCAAGTCAATTCAGTCTTTGCTCCTCCAAAAAGTCATCAATATTGTAACCATGACCTACTTTTTTGGTTCCCGAGAGCATGCATTTCTCCTTTGGCCATGAAATAGAGCTGCATACTATAGACTGGCTCTCATCTACAAGGTGATCCACACCACTCCAGTGAGTTACTTTAGCTCTCACCTAAAGCCTGGAATCATATGTAACTAAAATTGGTGATGACTTTATGTTTCTTACAAGTCATTTATGATAATTTTTTAAACCCTGGGACCAAGTATCATTCCAACAAAACTCATTTTGACACAAGCTCCCCTTCTATACCAGTAATAAATCCCAATTTACATTCATATTTAGTCAGGGTTTAATCCATTTAAAATATATCCTTTGTAACACCCTACGTTCCTAATTGAAACCACTATGGTGTAAGAATTCAAGTATTTAATAGAACATTCAACATATTATGTCTTTAATATTCTATTGACTAAAGTGATTATACAATGTTAATATGAATAAATCTACAAGCCCATGCTGACTATTGTTAATTTTATTGCCCCCTCCCCCCCTTAAATTTTTATTAATTGATTACCATCCTGTCATTTATCAAAGTTATGATGACAGGTCTATGAATTATTCAGATTTTTTCATATCCCAATTTTGGCTTGACATTAGCTTAGTTTGGATATTTCTCAGTGTTCCCTGGTTTACTGAAAATAAATATGAATAAATGAGGCTGCTCCCAAGCTATATCTTTTAAATCTCTTGGACACAGTTTATTTGGACCAGTAATTTAAAAATACCTAAAATTTAGTAATTACCTTATGACATCCTGCTAAGATTCTAGTGGAAAAGAAAGCACATGTGTGCCATTATGTGATACAATCCCATTATTTTAACCTAACGATAAATAATAGTTGAAATAACACTTTCAATTTTTTTGCATTATTATTTAATCCAATATTAGTATTCTAATCTTCCTTGTTTCTAACATCCTGTATGAAAATTATTTTGACTTTTACTTTACTTTGCTGGGCTAATACTTTTTCTGTCATTTATTAATTTCAATAGTATCTTTTGTTTTTCAATCCAGGTATAAGCTTCACAAGAGAAGAATCATTGTCTCCAGTTCCTGACTCTTATAGCCATTGCTATAAAATTCAACTTGAATAATTCCATTTTCTTTCTACACCAGGTCATTATGCTTATGAGTTGGATTTTTTGATCAGCCAAGACTTTTTTTTTTTCCCAGATTATGGTTTCTGAGGAATTCAGTAAAGTTTTCATCTGCATTTTCAGATATGAATCATATTTTTCTGTTTAAATTTTCTTTTGGATGATTTGACTCATAATCAATTTCAGCTTTGAGAAATTAAAGTCCTTTATGGCATTACATATTTATTTATATGAGGTGATTTGCTTAATTCATTTGCAATATTTATAATCTAAGTATCCAAAAAATTTTGACTTTTGATTAATTCTTTTCTATCTGACAAGATGGGAAGTAATAGAATATCCTGTATTTACTGCAACTCATTCATTTAATAAAAGTCATCTATCATTTCCAAAAATTGTTAAGTTTAAATATAGTCCACAAGACAGTACAAGCAGCTGCTCAGATTGAATTCCCACTATGATAATGTAGGTTCTACCTTCAGTCTGTAGTTCTGTATTCAGGTGTAATTTGCTGATTAACACTAGCTACCACCTAAGTGACTATATTCTGTGGTATATATTGAAATACTCATCCAGAGCAAAAATGAAAGTAGGCAATGTATCTTTCCTTTTCCCCTAACAGATTAGAGCTCATGATTTTTAATATTTCAGTCATGCAAATCTTCTGAAGAGATCTGATTAAAACTACAAGACAAATTTCACCCTTCCTTTTTGCTCTTAGCGTAACACTTTTCTGCCTTATGCATCAATTTGTTCCCTCTGGAAAAGGAGATGCTGTTTCTCTTGAGCTGTGAATGGATTCAGACCACATTATTTCCATCAAAGCTCAAACCAAGGGTGAATTCATCAAACAAGTCTCAGGATTCAGATCACCTGTTCTCATGCACCTAAAATTATTCAGTGCCACCTTTGAGGGCCAAAAAATGGGAGTTTCTTAAACAGGATCACGAAGTGCTTTGCACTGGGGAGCATGTCAAAGCCCTGGTGAAAGAAACTTGATTTAAATCTAGATTCCCACAGGAAAACAGTTCAATAAGCATGCTTAAACTCCTAGCTCCCTTGGACAGAACTTAGTCCAATGCAAAGCTCATTCTGATTGCCAAGCATGCACAGAGAAGCACAAAAAGAGATGTTTACCTAGAAGCAATGACCTACTCATGAGAGCACATGCTCAGGAGTTTGGAAAACAGGATTTTAGGTTCACTTCAGGTGACCTTAGGTGGTTTGAAGTCACTTTGCTGAACAGCAAGATGACAACTGCCAGGTTAGAAATTTTCCGATTTCAATTTTAAGACTGGCAGAGTATGATTTAACACCAGAAATACGATCACTGAGAAGCCAAAGAAAGACTTAAACAAGAGGGTCTTGATTCTGTTGATCAAGGATCAATGCCAATTTTGTTCCCTTGGATGCTGGAGTATGATCATCACAGGAGAGCACATGGGATCACCCCTAGTGCCTCAGCTTACCTAAAAAGGAGCAGGGAAATACGTGATGAAAGTGGGGTTATGCTGTTATAGATGACAAACATCACACCTCTATGGTTGGTGGCTAATTCCACAGATACACAATGAACAATGCTAAAACTCTTCTTCTCCTGTAGCTATTCCCATTGCTACATTACCCAATGTTTTACTTTGAAGCCTCTGTCTGGTCACTTATCCCCAAAAGAAATTGTGCAGAAGCCACATGCACATGGACCTGCTGCGTGGCATGGGTGCTGTATCACGCTGTTGCCCTCCCAGCTGTTGCTCACACCCCTGGGCTAGAGAAGGTTTAGATACTGGGGTCTGAGGTATAGAGCCAAATTGCTGTCCCTTGAACTAGTTCATTTAAAGATGCCAGAAGCAGGCAACATGTGATGGGTTGACCATGGCTGGACGCCAGGTGCCCACCAAGTCGTTCTATCACTCCCCCCCTCTTCGCTAGACA
>JANZLQ010000029.1:33241858-33258319 GCA_026212715.1 Elanus axillaris | reverse complement strand
CCCCCCCCCCCCCCCCCGCTTCACATCCCACCTTCCATGGCCTTTTTCTCTCCCTTATTCTGTTTATCTCCCATGACTCTGCACTCACGCCCTGGAGCAGCCCCAGAAGCCCACTCCAGGAGAGGCAATGGGAGCCCAGCTGGACATGCCAGGTTACTGCTGTGGAACTGAGCCAGACCCACAAAGCCAGCAGCTGAGGTTGTCCCAGCAGTTCTGACCATCCACCATGAATAAACAGCTGCTTCGGCTCCCAGGACCAGGAGTGAGCCCCCATTACCTCACCTGCTATTGCCTAACCTCTCCTCCCTTCTCTCCTCTCTCCTTTTATCAAAGAAAGAAAAAGACTAAAAGCAGCCCTCTGCTTCAGAGTGATTAATACAAATCACCAGCAGAAACAGCTTATTCTTCTTTACTAACAAGGATGCTTTCCAGATCAAGAGTCCCCAACCAACATCTCTGACAAAAAAGACTCAGGAGGCTCCCAAATACATTTGCCTTGCACAATCAGGCAGCTTCCTAACTTTTCAGCTCAAAAAACCCATATGTTTTGTATTTTGTTTGGGTTTGGTTTGTTTGGGTTTTTTTCCTCCTATACAGTCTAATCAACTTTTTTCAGTGTTTGGCATAAATATTCCACTCTATTTGCCATGGGAATTAGCAATCCAAGGTCTCCCTGATCTCAAGTATCTGAGCTACTTGTGACTGTTTTACAACAACATGATCAGTTTAACACCTTTGTGACCCTGGGTCCATTTACTCAATCAAAATTAATACCACAGAGTTTGTTTCTATAACAATTTTACATGGTTTTAAATATGCCATTTAAATACATGCATCTAAAGGACATATTTTGGCCCCACTTTATTCTACAGAGTTTCATTTTCTGAATAAAGTAGATGATGTTTCCCCTGAGAAATTTCCAATGAAAAAATACATATACATTTAAATCTAAACTTGTGATTTTCTGGATTAGTCTCTATATAACCACAAAGAATTAGACTTGATATCAGGAGAACTAGTTCAATACAATTTGATTAAATTAGGAAGAAAAAGAACAGAAAACAACCATGTACTGAGATTGTCAGAAGAAGAAAAGCACTGTTGATGTGACACATCTGTCTTTCCCAGCTTCCCTTAGTGTCTGATCTCAGCATACTGAGACACCTGTTATTTCTGTGTATGAGGTCAGAGAAAGAAATTATCTTCTTCAGCATCCTGATACAACTGGAGAGAAAATTTCCAGTACTGTGGTCAAATTCTTCTCACTCCATGTAAGACAGGAACCAGTGAAAGCAGGGAGTAGCTGCCTGATATAGTGAGAAATAAAATTAAAATTAAAAAAAAAAAAAAGATACATTTACTTTTTTGGTCCACCTTCTTAGGAGAAAGAAATGTATAAACTCTACAGTGCCAACAAGAGAAGCGGATTCATTTAATTTATGGACATATATTTGACCATGCCACTAGGAAGAACTATTCTATGGGTGTGTTGCAAAAGGGCACTAGGAAACTACACCAGATTCAGTGAAAACCTGAAATTCAAGAAATTTTCATAACTTTTCTGACTACATTGCAGCCAAGTAAGCTGGCTTGCTAGGGTACATCAACTTGATGTGAAACTTGTCCTTGATTAACATGTGTAGAATCAATCTTTATCAAATGCAACTGTCATATACCTGCTCTGGCTTTGAGAGAATGATTTGATGGGGTAGCTATCCAGAAAAAATATTGGTTAGTACTTGACTCATAATTTACACTGACTAATGGTACTGCTCACCCAGATCTGATTCTCACTTGCTGTCCTCAATCTCTCCCGTTGATCTTTGGAGGGAAGATGAAATATGAGATGTTTGTTGCACCCTCAGTCTCACTGAAACAGTCAGCAGTTCCAGTTGTCTTTCTTGCCTCCTACAATTCAGCTGCAGGTTTTTCTCAGAAAACAAAGCAAAATACAATTCATCGCCACTGCAAAGAAAAAAAAAGTAAACCCACAAAAAACCTACCAAACCCACAATCAATCACACTGAAGGCTCAATGCATGTGGTTACCTTGTTATAAAAGTCTTAGCACCATACATTTCAACAGCTCCTTCACAGCCAGTCTCCTGTGTGCAACTTGTTTCTTGAAAGCTCTGATTCAATTTTTTACATTCCTTTAGACTGGGGCTCACTCTACAAGTGAAAGAGCTTATTTACACATCCTTTTACAGGTCAGAAGCAATAGGCCTGTAGAAAGTTATTCAACTTAGCTCATGGATGCAATGAGAAAAAGCTTACTTCAGAACTGTGTAACAAAACATTGGTATACAGGGCAGATATATTGTCTGATACACACTTCCTTCAGTGAAATTTTTTACAAATTCCTTTATAAACTACTAGAAATAATTTTTTAACGTCTTTTATACATTCAGAAATTATACTGATGCCTTTCACACATGCAAAGAAAAAAACTTAATGTGTTTTATCCGTGAAAAATTTATTTTTAGAAATATTTTAGTGTATCATATTTTAAATGGTTCTCGAGTGAGTATTTTAGTTATTCCAGGATTTAATCATTTTTCTCTGTTGGTTTATGAATTGGTCAAAATGAGATCTCCATTTCTGTACTGCATTAGTTACATCAAAATGCTTGCTGTGTGACTTTGGGAAAGTCATTCTGATTAGTAACAGATGAGTAACAGTTAACTAAGATTCCTCACTAACAGTGTCCCAAATCCTACTGAAATAAAGATATCTTCATGTTTACTTATTTTCTTTATCTCTAAGGATATTTTCCACTGTTATATAGAGAAATTACATTGATTTAAAAATCTCAGAGGTTGAGTAAGAGATATTTGTAGGAAACTACTGAAAGGTAGGTGGAAAAATAGTGAAATATGTATTTGGCATATACACAATTAAGATTTATCATCAAAACATTTCATTTAGGCAGAAATAATGGGGAAAACAAAGCAAAAGATTATCTAGCAGTTCTGCAGGAATAATTATGTATGATATGGTGAATGACAAGCTGAACATGACAAGATAATATCACGTTGTTCCTTCCAGGAAAGTGTATAACAGCTGGAGAGACTCAAGAGGAAAGTGGCAAAGAAGAACAGAATCTTGAAAAAAGTCTTCACTGAGGAAGGGCTGAAAGAAACAGCATTGCACAGCTTAAGGAAGAGGAGGATTGAGGAAGGAGTGGAAGACAGTAGGCTTGCAGTATGCAGATCATTGTACAAGAGAAACAATTATTTCATTGAAGGTTTTGCTATTAGCTGTGTCCACAACAGACAGGCAAAGAAGATGAAGTAAAGAAGATCATGGAAGTTATTTAACAAGGTTTTCTAATGTTTATGATAATGAAATATGAGTAGCTTGCCTGGAGGGAGGCTTGGGAGAGAGTCCATTACTGGAGATTTTAAAGGGCTGATTATAGAAGTATCTGTCAGCAGGGACACAGATAGACCTGAAAGCTCTACAGATGGATCTGGACAGGCTGGATTGATGGTCTGAGGCCAACTGTAGGAGCTTCAGCAAGGCTAAGTGCTGGGTCCTGCAGAACAACCCCATGAAACACTACAGGCTTGGGGAAGAGTGGCTGGAAAGCTGCCTGGCAGAAAAGGACCTGGGGGTGTTGGTTGACAGCTGGATGAATATGAGCAGGCAGTGTGACCAGGTGGCCAAGAAGGCCAATAGCATCCTGGCTTGTGTCAGGAATAGTGTGGCCAGCAGGACTAAGGAAGTAATTGTCCCCTTGTACTCGGCACTGGTGAGGTCGCACTTCGAGTCCTGTGTTCAGTTTTGGGCCCCTCACTACAGGAAAGACATTGAGGTGCTGGAGCATGTCCAAAGAAGGGCAACAGAGCTGGTGAAGGGTCTTGAGAACAATACCCTCGAGGTATTTAAAAGATGTGTAGATGTGGCGCTTAGGGTCATGGTTTAGTGGTGGTCTTGGTAGTGTTAGTGGTTGAACTCATTAATCTTAATGATCTTTTCCAACCTAAATGATTCTATGATTCTATTAATCTACTATGGTGGAAGAAATTTGCTCCAGATTCTGTGGTTCTATACTCCTCACCGGCAAGATGAATGTTGCTGACTTTCTATTATTTACTGTGCTATGATAGAAAAGCAGTAGGGTAGAATACAAGTGCTATGAAATGTGTATGGAATTAGAATTTCCCAGCTCAAGGTCACTCATTACTGTTTGCTCTGACTCTTCATTAGCTGTTTTGAGGGAAAGATTACTCTATATTCTTTCAGGTCCTCCATGGATAGTTTTGAAAGCAGAAGAATAATGATCAAAATGACAAATAATGGAGGAAATAATACATTGTGACCAGTGAATACCCTTTCTCTTTGACAAATATGCTTGTTTGCATGTGAATATGGGTACTGATACAAGTAGAAACCATTCATCAAAGTCTTGTGTGAAAAGAAACCAACTGTTTATTGGAAAAAAATAGGTTGCAAAATGGGTGAAACAAACAACTGTTTAGGATTCCACCCATTGTTACAAACAGTATTCAGGGTTCAGCCAGCTTCCCCATAAGCTGTGCAGGCAGGTCCAAGTCCACCACTGATGCAGGCACTATTCAGCACTTAATTACATTAGCTTAACACAGGTAAAGGTCACCAAAATTTATCATCTCATTAGGATGATTAGGGGCTGAACTATATTTTCTCCCACTAACCAGCTGGTTTTGTCAAAGATGTTATGCGCTTGCAAACCTGTCACTTCATGAAGCGTAGCATTCTTTTAATCATGTATTACAGTGCTAAAGTCAGTTCTGGTTCAGTAAGCCAGAGGAAAATCTATCATCTCCATATCTAAAAGCCACAGTGAAGTGTGTCATTTTTGGCTCCCCTTTTCTGATGTCTTCAGCCTTCTGTAAGACTCTTATTCCTATTTCTCTTATCAGGTCTTGTTTAGCTCATGTTTCTCTTGGTCTGAGATGCTCTTCACTCTGTCATTACCTCCACTGTCCTCCCACAGAATAGCCATCCTTGAGCAGCTTTTCATCTCTCTGTCTCTCTTTAACTTGAGATGCTGGTAATTTATAAATGTGATAGCTGCTTTCAACAGAACTGAACTACTGGACATAGCACAACATGTGTTGGGGGACATCTACAGGCTGATTCCTGCCACAGAAAGTTAATGGAGATGTACTGCTAGGCAAATCAAGGACATCTGAGTCACACCTAGGTTATCTTCCCTTTTTCTTTTAATCAGTTAATCTTGAAAAATTATATCCCCACTCCAAAAAATAAAAACAACAAATCCTCGATTCCATGAGGCAAATATGCAATTAACAGAAACTGGTTATTACCTTCAAAATAGCTGGAGGGCTATTATTTGATCTCAGAGCACTAAAAGTTTTTTAAATAATGATATGATATAACACTATAGCACTTACATCTGAAGATTTTTGATCATTTGGATGTCTTTTGGCAAAGGAAAAAAAAATTAAATACTCTAACCTCCAAAACATTATGTTTTATATACAGTGCTCTGATATCGTAGCTGCAAGGTAATCAATAGGTAAGATTTTTACAAGGTAGTTGTTATAGATTTTTTTTTTTAGCTTTTTTTTTTTCAGGTTTTTTTTTTTCCTTTTCACTGGCTTCAAAAAGCCTAACTAGTGAAAAAAAAGGAAAGTCTGCTTAAAAGAGAAAGAATATAGGTAAATCTAGCTGAAAACTCAATTTCCCATACATAAAATTAATATATTTCTTCTGAGCCTATGAGGACGTCATTAAGGCAGTGAGAATCAGTTCTTCAAAGAAATACAGATGTCCAGCTCCTAGTAAGTCCAGAGACACTGAGAAAAAGAGTAGGCATAATTAGCCTAGAAGAAGATTCATATCAAAATGTATACAGTGTATCATATTTAATGTTTGCATGACAAGATTTCATGAGATGCAGATTTATAGACAAACTTGCAAGATTTCTTCCTGGAAAAGTCCTGTGGCTTTCATATAGCTTCAATGGCAGTAATCACCTCTCCACCTATCTGCCTCATCTATAGCATAACTTTGCTGGAAGGACTGTATAGCTGTAATTACAAAAGTGTTTAGCTTATATATTTTCCAGTTCCCAAACTGGTCTCGTTTCACTTCAGCCATTACTGCTGAGAGCTCCCTCAGCTGGGAGAGTGGACAAAGCAATTTTGTAATTCAAGATCCTCAGCCATACCTTCCTAGTAGCTGAGCATCTAATGAACTTCAGTCCTAAATAAAACAGGAGTAAATGAAGCAACATCCACTTCCAAAAAAGCTGTATTTAATCTGTGGCCCCTGGTATTGTCTGCTTAACTCTACTTTAGACTTAACAGCCAGGAACGTGTTTATAGAGTTAAAGGTTGTCTCATAATGAACTTTTCACTAAAGGCCTAGTTTGTCAGGTTTTCAGTGGACAGGAAGACTCCAAACCTGACATTACCTTTAACTCCTGGTTACAAGTCTTCAGGATAAAGTTGCATTCATAGCACCAAGTAGATCAGTCCTATTGTCTCTTTTGACAGCTCATACCCAGATTTCAGCAGCAGCTCAGCTGCATGAGTGCCAAGCAACTAGCACAGACAAGGTTTGTGTGCTTTCAACAGATGTTCATGACTGTGCTCCTAGTGCTTACACAGATGAGCTATTGGCAGCATCTCGTTACACATTTTCCAGTGTGGATGATATTTTCCAGACTGTTGATTTCTTTTTCTTCACATGTTCCAATGCATTTCACCACACAGGTGAAACAGTTTTCCCACATGAGGCTGAACGATGTGGGGTTTAGGCTGGGAGCCCTTTATGGGATACAGACATCTTCCTATGACTGTGTTCATTTAAATCACTGATTAATGCCAAGGTCATTTCCCTTTATCTTATCTCTACAAAGACTGAACCCTGCTGAAAGGTGACCAAAGGGACCCAGAGCAGATAACTAGTGGAGAAGGGGAGAGGAAGATTGGGGCAGAAGCCCTTAGTAGACTGATAGTCTATTAAGACTTCTGTAAGAGGCTTGTGAAACACATCACTGTTTCTTTGGGCTCTGTTAAAAAGATAATACAGTATTCCCATGTGAATGTATCCTAAACCTGGAAGAAAAATGCTAAGAAGTATAAATTAATTTTCAGTTTGTAGTTAAAGACTCTAGTCAACTTAGTTAAGGTGCTGTATTTTGCAATTTTCCCAGAAACATTGCAGAGCATTGTTTTAAAAAGCCAAAGTGGTACTATTATTTGATGTGAAGCTCATCATAGAGGTTTCCAACCATAACGTAGTTGTTTATTCACTTTTTTCTTGTAATTATTCACTTTCCTCTCTGGAATACTTACAAGTTTCAATTTGCTTTCTTAACTGTTCCTTTTGAAATATAACGAATGTATGTGAAAGACAAAAAAACCAAAAATATTTTCCTTGTGTCTGGAGTGAAAGGTGAGTTCAGTGATGTGTTGGTGATATTCTTAGTTACTCCAGAAATATAATTCACAGTCTCAGACCAAACATCAGGAAGTTGTTTTAGCAATGACATTTAACTCATACATCTAAATGAATTCTTCCCTAGCAGCAACCTGTGCCGGACAGATTACAATACCATTATTAAAGTGTGGATCAGTTTTTAATATAACAATACTTTCTATGTTAAAAATATTTAGCTGTGCTACATGCTCACATTACAGCCACATATGTAATAAAGCTACTCCTCACCTCAAGGTTTTCAGTCTGCACACAATTCTGAAAAATAGCTAACTTACAGATGTAAAGGTCTCAATATCTAAATGAAGCCATATTCATTATTTATTTGGCTGGGAATCTAGAATGCAACAGCTCTCTGCAAGTAATATAGCAATATAAGAGGAGCAAAGCAGGAAAAATGCCAATATGAGAACTATAATGTCATTTCTGAGCAGCTGGATTCCCTGGTGATTGGTGACAGTGTCAGAAGGACCATTCAAAAGCTTGCTGATGCTCTACCTCTACATTCAAAAATCATAATATTTTTAAAGGTAGATTTCATTCTCTAAATCTTCTGATACAAGATTTAGGAAAGAATTTCTCTTTTACTTGCCCATAAATACTTTACTACCTTAAGGACATCATAAAACATGATGCAATCTGCTGTGGTTCAGAAATTCAGAACAGGGAATTATTGTATATTACATTTCAATGTTAACATTTCAGCACCCATTAATTACAGTGTTTCCTAATAGCACATGCAGTGCACTTCTCGGAGAATCACTTGTCTTCTGAACATCACGATGTTAAACTAGGTGGGAGACCAGGTTGAAAAAAATGCTCTGTCAAATCACAATATGCAACTATGGAAAGGGTAAGTGAAAAAAAAGTCCTTGTCAGACAGAATGACAACATTGTAGGGTCGGTCAAGTGCTAGCCAAAGTCAGCTCTGCTTCTGTTAGTATTGCACCTCAGAGGAAAAGTATCTAACAGGCCACTGAACTACAACATTGCTTGCCATAGCTCTTTCCCCTCCTGCAACAGAGAAGGAAGCCCAGGACTGCACTATGGAAGTGAAGCCATGACAATAGGTGTGGGCCCAGCTATCTTGTATTTCTTCACAAAATACTCACTAAAATAGTCACTATCAAAAACTAACATTGTAAATCTACATCTTCAATCTTAAAGTCATAATAGGGTGCCCACATGGTATAGTATGCCTTTCTAAATTGACTCCCTGAGGATATTCTCTTCACAGGGCTGAAAGCTATCAGGTTTCCTTTTTTTTCCCCAAGACAAACATTTGCCTCTGTCAGTCCAAGAAGTGGTCCTAGGAGTGTCTCTGTCCCTCACCTGCCTCCTTCAGCAGATACAAAAAAGGCTGTACCTCCATTAGATACTTACCCTTCTGAGAAGAAGTAAGGTTTTCAGGCATGGCAGACCTCCTTTTCAAAAGGTCTTTTTTGGTCAGCTCCTTTATTTTAGTATGGGATGTGTGGCTGCAATGATATAGGATCTGCTGTAGTGCCATCCAGTGCAGTCTGGTAACACAGCTTGCCTCTTCTACCCAAAAGCCAAAGTTACACTCCTGCATCAGCACTGGCCATTGGCACCCTGATAACCTAGCAGCTCTATATGTTATCTCAAACACTGCACAGACTGCTTTCCTGACCATCCTTGTCAGTGGGTGATATGAATCAGTCTCTAGCCACTAGACTACTACGCTATCACCTCCTACATCCTTCGTCAGATGGAGACCTCACTCCACATCCCCCTCCCACAAACCCTATCTTTCTCAACCTCCTGTGGTGTCCACTTGATAAGCAAAGGCAACCTCTGTGTCCCCAAAACTGTGCTCTTTTACTTCACCTGTATTGTCCCTGCCTCAGGGTCCCTGAAGAAAATGTGGATTATAGGACTAGGGGTATCCCCAAAGCAGACACTATGAGCAGAATAGGTTAAAGATCACAGCAGCAAGTTATCAGCATTCAGGTGACCAGCACTCACTAACACCATCTGCAATAGCTGCTTGTATGCCTCTCTTTGTAGCACAGGTCATCTGAGCTTTGAGGTAAACTGAACACAGGAAGAAGACACAGACCAGAATATGTAGAAAACTGCTAGAGAAAAATCTACTCCTCAAGTAAAAAGCCCCCAGCAGATAGGGATGTATGTTTGCCAGGATGACAAGATCACTTCATACAGAGAGATCATGCATAAAGGAAGTCTGCAAGTACGTACAGGGAGGGGGTGCACCCAGAAGGCAGGGGCTACATCCATCAGAGTAAACTCAGTTGCAACAGGGAATGTACCCAGGCACAGGGACTCAGTTACCTTTTCTATTAAATTATTAAAATAGTCCCTGGACATGTTTTGGCCTCCAAAACAATCTGCTTTTCTCTCTCTTGTGCATGTTCTTGGAGTCCAAAGGGGCCACATGTCACTCCCAATAGGCAGTTGTCCTGCAGGTGGCCACCTTGTTTTGGGGGGTGGCAGAGCATAATAATGAGAGCAAAGACTGCTCCCCACCAGGCAGTTTCAGTGCCAGGGAATGGACACAGACACATTTCGCCAGAGTGGCTGAGAAACCCATGGACTGCAGCTACAGCACTAGCTAAGAGAAGCAAGCCAGGAAAACTGCCATGGGCAGAAAGCCCAGCTGAACAACAGGAGACAGGGATGCATCCCGCTGCATCCAGCACTCCCAGCTGCTCTCGCTGTCCTCCAAGGCTGAACAGCCTCAATCAATTATGGGCCTCCCTCCCATTGCTGCAGGCTCAGCAAGCCTATCCCAAATGATCTCCTGAAAATAGTATTTCCGGTGCACTGAAGATTTGCCCCAGAATGCTGTAACTCTGTGCAGCACTGCTACATTCACTTTTAAGGGGTTCATGTATCACCAGTGCAACACAGCGTGGGAACTCTACTTCATGTATCATTAATCCTGCCTTGGGATAGGAAAATGGACTAGGTGACCTTCTGAGATCTTTCCTAGCCCTTTCTTCTATGATAAATATGGATTCAGGATACAAACTTTCCATTTTCTTTTTTTCTTTTTTTTTAAAGTCATTCCACAATTTCTATACTTCACCAAAAGAAAGAAAACATTTAAGGAGATAATCCAAGCTCATTTAATGCCTGAGAAAATACATGGGTCTGCCAAGCTCTGTCAGGCTCTGAGACCAATCAAGGAAGCCAATTTTAAATTCTATGGACCTCCCACGAGAATGCTCTGCTAATATTTATATCTCTGCTCTGATTTGGGTGATTGCCCAACCTCCTCAGCTGAACTTATCCACTAACCCACTGTCAGGAGAAAAGAGGCAGTTGTTTCTCTGTGAAAGCTGCACCACAGGGCATCCAGTCCACTTCCAAGTCTCGGGCAGTAGCCACCAAGTCTAAAAGATGTATAAGTCTAAATGCTTTTTTGGGTCGGGAGACTTGGGGTTTTGTTGTGCTGATATGAGACTTCCAGCGATACTCAGAATAGAATAACAATTTAAATATCTAAATTCTAAGAGATATTCACTGAATATACAAACATGATACCTTCCCTTGAGGATTCAGGGATTCCTCCTGGGTAGCATGATCAGGATGCACTTTCTCAGCCAGGATATGGAGTATCTATAGCAGTTGCTTCTAATACTACTTCTCCAGCAGTCCATCAAGACATTGCTATTACCAGCTTATGGGAGACAAATCACAATATAAGAAGATGCTGGTAGAAGACTTCTTTCTCGGTTCTTCATAAAGTTTCAACTGTGGTCTGTCTGTCTGCATTGTATAGATATACCATAGATCAAAAAAAAAGATTATAAAAACTTTTCAACTTGCAGAAAAAACCTCAAACCATACTCAAGTTATTTACAACAATCAGTGACACAAAACAGTGTATCAACATGGGCTTTATCAACATTTATATGTAAAATCAAAACATAAAGATGAAGACCCATGAGTGACAGTTCCAAACACCAGAAAGTCAAAAAACTGCAATTCTTTTACATGGATATTGATCAAAGCCAATGCAAATAAGAGAAGGAACATGTTCTTTATTTGAAAGTATTATTTTAGGCCTTCTATCTTTTTAAGAAAGCCCTTTTGGAAAGCAGAACTGAGTAAGTTTGCTCTTGCTCAGCTTTAAGCAATAGACTCCTGATTTTCCCAATTCCCTCTTTTCCAGGTAGATTCATTTTCAACATACCAAGTTGTTTAAAAGCAAGTGCTTCTTTTCAAGTCATATTGAAACACAAGCAAAAGAACAGTCAAAGGTCCACCATGAAAAATGAAAGAATATGCTTCATATATCAAAGGCTCTGCAGGTATATGAAAGGAAGTCACATCTCTTTGTTCACCTAACAAAAAAACCCTACAATTGCAGGAAAATGTTTTTCACACCCTAACTACTGATTTTTTTAAACATCAGAATGACCACAAACTTCCCTACTCTAAAATCTTTATAGAACAAATGCAGTAAATTCCAGGAGAAAGAGTTCTTACACATCCAAGTTGGTGAATAACTTTCATACAAGTTGACTGAGTTCTTCCCTACATGAACACCACAGTCTTATAACACAGCATAATTCAAACTATATATATGCATTGCAAACATGGTCCAAATATACCATAGATTTCTAGTCAGAAAATGCAATATTTTGTAATTCACTAATAAAAGTGATTGATGGACTTCCCACCTTTTACTTGAGAAGTCCACTTGTTTCTGGTAGTTTGTTCTTTTTCAGCCCTAGGTCACAAGAACTTCATCCGCATCTGACAGCCATTCCTGACAGCCTCATTCTATTAAGCCTATTGAATTCTGTTAAAAATCTCACAGCAAAAAACTTTGTCACAAATTTGAAGTGGAACAAGGAAAAATAATTGTGTTTTTTTCATTACATCAAAGAAAAACAAATCCTATTACTCTGCAAACCATTCTGCAGTTGCAGACGTTTTTCATAGAAGAGTGGAAAGCATTATTTTCATTTAAAAGGCTGGTCTGGACTTCAGCTGTACTGAATGTGATCCCACAGGTACTACACTTAACCCTTGGATTGTTTCACCTCAAGGAGTACGTTGTTCCTAGCAAAAAAGATCTTGCTCATTTATGGCCATGTAAACATTACACAAGATATCCTTAAGCAGCTCAACTAAAGTCAAAAGGCAGATTCATGCCAAAACCATACGGAGGCAATGACAGGGAAGCATTATCTCTAAGGATGGAATGTCTTCTAGTGCATCATGTCAGAAGTCCTAAGGAAAGCTTCATCATTTGTATCAAATTTCCTCAAGTCTATTTCTGAGATAGATACCTCAATGTTATAAGAGATTTCAAAACAGTAGTTTTGAATCCTTTGTGAAAGAACAAAATTTAGTTCAGAAATTGCCTAAATGGAAGAGTAAACAGAAGCTTCTCAGGAGTCACCTTCAGAAAAGATGAAATTAAGTTTTACTCTTCTAACATCAATTATTGTTATATTGTAGCCTGACATTGCACTGGATAACCCTGTTCTACTGCAAATTGGTCTGACAAGTGGACCAGCTCACTGGTTATTTACCTTTAATAGAAAAGAAGATTGGCAAGTGTCTGTCACTATTTCATTATAATGCACATTCCTCCAGGCACAGTTTTTTATCATTTTGTTGCAAAGAAAAGGAGACCACTTTCCCATATGTCCTATTCTTTGAACCCAAGCCAATTGCCTTTAAACTTTGCAGACATGCACCCAACCTAGGAATCATCTTTGCTAAACTTTAGGAAGAAAGCACAGCAGGGAAGAAATGAATTTTTTATTTCTTAACAGGACTTTCATAACCACAGTGACTTTACTTTCAAAGCACATGAAAACTATAGCTATTTGAAAGCAATAGTCCCAAGATCCAAGCTGCCTTGGGTCTGATATCATCCCTTCATGCCTGATCAGGGAAATTGCCTTGTCTGAGCCTTTTGTATAATTATGCTTTTACATAAACCTCTTTTTCTTTCTGCTTCCTACCATACTGGTGAGGCCTAGGTCTCCCCAGCCACACCTGCCTGTGTGAGTCTGTACAAAAAAATGAAGTCTGTTTTCCATTGGGATGAAGCACAAAGTCCAGGGTCCATCTAATGTCTCAGCATCAAGGAGTAGAAAAGAGGTCTGCGTCAGTCACCATGCAGCTCTGAAAATCTTATACTATGAAACTACATGGAAAAGTTCACACCATAGAACCTGATGGCACCAAAACCAATTTATCCCTCCATTTCTAGCTACTGCTGTTTTGTCATCCCAACATAGATAGGACTAGTGAACAACCAACTGGTGAAGGAAAGTACATGGGTCTGACATTTTCATGAATGGATATTTGCCAGAAGATGAGACTGGCAGGAGGTCTGGGAGTCAGATATTCCCTTCTGCTCGTTCCTGCTGCTCACAGAGTGAAGAGATGTCTCTGCTAGACCAGCAAGCTTCCTTCCACATCATCTTCTGTTACACACTCTTACCAAAAAAATTTTTGCATTTCTGGAGAGTTTCAGGTGGGAGTACCTTACTTCTCAGACCGTGGCCACAGGAGGTGTTGCACTGGGTACAGATTTAATCATTCCAGTCTCCAAACTGTCCCTTAATGCTCATTCCTGCTACTCCACTTCCGTGATGCAAGCATGATATACCATTTGTTTGACCATTCTATGAGCCAGATTGGTAATGAAATATTTTTTATAGCAGGCATAACTGGAGGAGCAGGAAGTTCAGGTAGGTACAGAACTAATAACTGGGGGTGAATTGAGGATGAAAACAACATAAATCAGGTAATTTTCTTTAATGGATTGGCTTGTGCAAACAGCCTGTGAGTGCATTTGGTGAGACAATGGAAAAGCTGAGCAGAAAACTTCAAAAAGGAGACATCCTGGTATAAAGAACAGGTTTACAGCTTGTCCAGTGGCAATTTTAGCAGCACAGATGAGGGGAGAGGGAGCTGTGGCATGGAATGGGAACAAGGAGGCAGGAGGATTTCCCTGCCAAGGCCACCACAGAACTTCATCCTTTGCAGTGTTTCCTACCTTGGTTTACCCCCCTCCAGAATCAGGTGCTCAGGAGCAACACAGGCTCTGTACCTGGGCCTGAGTTCACAGCACTGGGTTGCACAAACCTCAGCACCACAAAGCCTGTTTGCAGCCACCCCTGGGGAGCACAGCCCCATCAGCCAACTGTCCGCAGAGCACCCACCGCCTTCCCCACAACAGTTCTTTGAGGAGATGGCAAGCTGCTTTCCTGGTCAGGGCTGCCACCTGCCAAACACCCCCACAGGCTCTTCAGAGAATACCTTTAACAATTTAGAACCCAGTCCCCAACAGAGTTTATAATTTCATAGAGACATATCACTTTCTGCCTCAAATTAGCTACCCTCTCACTTTACAGATGTCTGTCTCTGCCCTGTTGGATCGGTTCCTGTGTCTATACAGCTCTCCTACACGTGGTGGTAAGTACTTTGTTGTGACAGAGCTTTCTGTCCTTGCAAAGCTGGGGGCTGACTACGCTCCCACCAGTGTTTGCACGGTCAGCCTGCTAGGAGGGAAGGCAACCTGGCTGACACTGTGGGTACACCAAAATCGCCAGAACAGTTTGATCCCAAGAAAAGATGTACTTCCTCCATAATGGTAGTATTCAAAAGCTGTTGAAAGCTATTTGAAAAATCACAGAAGGCAGGGGTATCTTGCAGCATAGAAAAGAGTGTGTTGAAGATTGGAGCAAAGGAACAGAGACGTCTGAAGGAAGCAATTTTGTTTATATCTGTGTTCCTCTGCATTGCCAAGAGCTCCAGACTAACCTTGATTCGTGTTGCCACTGCTCCCCGTTTCTGTTACAATCCACATTACTTCATATGGTAAATGATATGAGTAGATAACAGCCCAAGAAAAGTAATGTTCTAGCTCCAAGTGCTGGATATGGCTTACAAGCAGAAAGATAGTTTCCTCTCACTCACAGGTGGTCAGAGTGTGCACTGGGAGAGCCATAAAGGGCACTGATGGTCATAGACTTGTTAGAAAATGTAAGCCTATTGAAATCCATCATAATCCCCAAAACTGAGATAGCACTACAAAGTACTCTGCCTGAGAAAGAGCTGGCCTTTCTACTTCTTTAATCCACATAAGGCAGTGGTTTATAAGCTTTTCAGCATTAGTGCCAATGATCATTATTTCAAAATGTCAAGAATACTATTTAAAGTCTTTCCCCCCTTACCATCCCACCTCCCCTTGCTTTTCTTTTTCTTGCATTCTTGAGAAATTGAATGGGAACCTAAAATCAGTTCCAGTTCACCTCTCCCTGTGACAGATTTCAGCTTCCCTATAACAATGCATCAGAGTGCCATGAACTGTCTGTTAGGCTGTTTACTATAGGCCTAGACTGCATTAATTCAATAGTAGGACTGGGACGAAATGGAAACAGGAATGAGGAAAAAGGTAACAAACAGCAGGTTCTTAGCAAAAACATCAAAGCAATGCATTTAATATCTCTTACTTAGTTTATTTTTTCTGATTATTATTAAACTAGTTCATATGCCTCAGCTAAGACATGAAAATAAAAGTGTTTAGCTATAAAGATGCCAAGTAAGCAACAGCAATGACTGTGCAGTAAACTGGCATCCAGCCCACAGAATTGAAAAGCTCCAGTCAGGCAGGCACTCATGTACACATTTATAATTCTAGTCTTAAAAAACCTACTTTGTCATTTTATATTGTGGTAAGAGTAAACTGCACTTTGTTTAAAGTGCCTTCTCATTCTGCCAAACCTATAAAAGGCCCTACAGGAAAACGTTAGCAAGAGTAATCATAGAATTATAGAATAGTTTGGGTTGGAAATGAAGTTTTAAGATCATCTAGTTCCAAATGCCCCTGCCATGGGTAGCGACACCTTCCACTAGACCAGGTTGCTCAAAGCCCCAACCAACCTGGACTTGGACACTTCTAGGGAGGGGGCACCCACAACCTCTCTGGGCAGCCTGTTCCAGTGCCTCACCACCCTCACAATGGAAGAACTTCTTCCTTGTATCTAAT
>JANZLQ010000029.1:33189568-33231083 GCA_026212715.1 Elanus axillaris | reverse complement strand
GGAGCGGGTGAGTGGCTGCGGGGTGTTCAGTTGCTGGCTGGGGTTAAACCACGACACATGCGCATGAAGTAACGGAGGCTTAGCCCGGTCAGTACTCGTTCCAAAGGTACTGGTGTCCCCTGAGGGTTCGATCGCCAACTAACAACGCAGAGACCAAGGGGCAGCGGCCGCAAGACACCAGGGCGGTACCCCCGCCCCCCCGGCCCCGGCCTTGGAGCGGGCGGGAGCCCAGCAGGTGTCAGCAGGAGCTCGGGAATGGGGCGGGCGCGGCAGCAGCCGCTCGCCCGTGGAAAAAAAGCACCTGCTTCTGGCGAAAAAAGGCGACTTTCTGAGCGGGCGGGTAGCTTAAAAGCGCGCCGGAGGCCTTTTTCCCTGGGCGACTCAGCGAGCAAAGGCTGCCGGAGCGGGAGGCCGGGCCCGGCCGCCAGCGCGGGCAGCCCCAGCCCCGCGGCGGGGCACCCCCCGGGCAGCCGCGGGCTCCGACGGCCCGGCCGGGAGCGGGGGTTCGGCCCTGCCTGCCAGCGCGCTTTTAGGGCAAAGCCAGAGCCGGTCCCGCCGCGAAGGGGGAGGGCGCGGAGCGGCGGCTGCGGCGGGACGGGGAGAGGGGCCGCGGGCCCAGGGCTGGGCTGCCGCAAGGCTCCCTCCGTCCAGCCGTCCCGCCTGCCTCCGGGCGAAGGAGAGCCAATGACTTGAGAGGGACGTACCTCTCAGTTAAGGTGCAAATTAATGTATCTTTCGTCTCCTGAAGAGCGCCCGTTAGCTGGAAAGCCCATGCAGACAGTGAGAGTAGAGAAACTAACTTGCGGTAACTTGTCCTTTGGTAGCTGGTTTGTGTATCAAAGTCTTTATTTAAGTATCTGCCTTCCAAAGGAAAACCCTGACAACTCTGGCTAGAAAGACTTAACGGTTACTGCACTTCTAGAGTCACTGACAATCAGCAGCGCTCTGCGCGGGTCCTGCACCGCGGCTCTCGCTTCGCTGAACACCAAAATAAAGAACACTTCAGAACAAAACCGACACCGAGGCTACTTCAAAACTGATTCTCACAACAGGAGCAGAAGGAGCCTTTTATAACAAACAAATTTCTCATTTGGAGTATTTGACTACCAGTTACTAGAAATGGACAAATAGATATGGTCTGTAACTGAGAAGAAACAGAAAGGGCACAGTTTCTGCTCTTTTCAAGACGAGATGTACAGTCCAGTCATCCTAAACACAGTACTTTTACACAGGGAAAGTTTCAAGGGCAGAAACGACAAAAAAAAAAAGTAACAAAAGGGATCCCTTTTGTTCCAAACTAGAGAAAGATCTCATGGGGGTCTCATAAAAGTAGTGATGCTACCCACCAGCAACTACGGCGTATTTGCAGGCCATCAGACAGGTGAAAATCCATCATTTCCCAAAGTGCTTATCCCAAATTAAATGAGCCAGGCCTTCTGATCCTTAATGAGTTGTTATTTGCTTTGCCTTTTTTTTTTTTTTTGTCTTTCTTCTATACAGAAATATAGCAAGGCAGCAGTATAACCACTTGAAACAAACCCATGAAATTTACTATTAGATCTCAACCACTCAAAATATGTTACTCTAAGCATCTAATGTAACATGTTGAGTAAAAGGTGAGGAAAACAAAAGAACAACAAAACCATTTCAGTAACAAAAATTTCAGGCTGTGAACACAAATAAAAATGTTGGTTTTCTTGAAATATTTTTATCTGACATTTTCAGATAAATTTTTTGGTTTAGGAGACGGTAGGTATACTATGGTTTTCCAGCAGCTCTTCTGGAAGACTAGTAGGGGTAGAGAGCAAGAAGTGTCACGTCACTTCTCTTCAGGTTTTCCAGGATGTTGGTGAGCCAGTCAGGCTCCGTGTGTATCCTGTAACCAGGACATGGTGAAAACTGTCGCACAACTCATGTAATTGCACTGGGAAAGGAAAAATGTTTCCTTATATCAGCTGCCTTACACCAACCCATAAGTTATTGACAGTCTATGCATGTATGCTTTTCATCCTTATTCTCGGTTTTACAGAAACATTTTTCATTACCAAAAAATAAAAATCCAATACCTACACAGTTTACTAACTCCACTAATAGACTGAAGTTCTGAATGCATTATGATTTTCATTGACAGACAGTGTCCTCATAAAAAAATCAATCCTCATGGAGTTAACACAAATACCACAAAGTAGAAGGAGGTTCTTGTGGAAAACGGTGTAGGCTGTTTCCATCTAAAGGTCTGTCGCAGGGTATGTTAGGATCCTTACCCTGAGACAGCTATATGAAGTGTAAATTAATATTTATTTTAATATTTTTTTTTTTTTTTTTTTTTTTTTTTAATGCTAGAGTTGAAGGCTCTACAGATAGCAACATTACAAACTGGAAACTTGCTACTTCTGGACAAGGTTGTGCAGGCAGTATGGCAAAGTGCAGGTGCCCAGCCATGAACTTAATGTACCTCAGGGGGAACTGCACATTCCAGAAGAGTCTTGGGAACAACCCTGAGACATCACATGGGCTGCAGCCAACCTCGGTGGCAGCTTAACATGCCCACCCCTCCATTTCCCTCCTGCATCTACTGCATTTGGGTCTTCTGGAACTCTGAGATGATGTGGCCCGTCACCATGCTAAGTAGAGAGATGCTGAGTGATCACATAGGGCATCAGAGGACGAAGGGGAGGACTCAGTGCTGTCCATACAACACATCTCCCAGTGCACACATGTAGCCCAGCACCAGTGGAGCCCGATGTCTGCCCGCACTTCCACGCTCCCTTCCAATGAGCAGCAGAAGGGAAGAAACCACCTAAAGGGACAGTTCCAGCTTCACCTGGGAATGCTGGTAGCATAGATAGGGGCCCAGACTCCAGGAGAGAAAATTCTCCCTCCCCTCCCTCCAAGCCCCTGCTGCCAAGGCATTTCTTCCCTGGAAAATTTCACCTTGCTGCACCAGAGTGGCAGCTCTACACACAGAGGAGACTGTTGCAAGAACTAGTTTAACACATGTAAAACATTTTGTGCTCTCTCTCCTTGGAAACGGCAGGGTCAGGTTTGCTGGAACTTTCCAAATAAGGCACCCAAAGGAAACGTCATGCTGAACAGCAGGACTTACAATACAGGGGGTTGCCACTGGAGGTATTGAGTAATCTTACAAAAAAAGTGCTACCAACATTACTTTAAAAAAATGTGATTATGTTTGATCCAAGTTTATAGAAATGCTTCAAAAATAATTGCTCCTTCATTTGCTTGACAAGCCAGGTTCAAAATTCAGTTTCCCTGGCAACAGCTGAGGACATTGTACTGTGCAATGTGTCTAGGAAAGAAAATAAATGGCAATGGAAAATTACTCCTGAAAGTTAGTTAAAAGGATTTGCAGAGAGAAGAAAAAACAAGAATGGGCAAGCAGTCACACATCAATAACCTCAAAGATCAAACATTTCATCCTTCTAAGTCGTACAGGAAATACAAGGCTAAAGCTGGTAGTTGCTGTTGTTGCTTTTATCATCCAGTTGATTTGTTTGCTGCAGTTAGTGGTATGTGCCAAAAAATGTTTTGGCTGCTTCTAAGAGACAAAAGAGACTGGGGAGTGCGCACTTGCCTCCTTAAACCTGCTGGCCAAGGCACCATTGCACAAGCTGTGTGAGGTAGCCATCTTCAGAAGTGCCCACTGGTGACTTTCATTAGAAGAAGACAGCTAAATCTATGTGCAGGGATGAAATAGCCAGGGCAGCCATTTGTGGGGTCACTGAAGCTAATGACCAGAGAATGCAGTAAGGGCCCTTGGGGTCCCACCCTGCGCCTTGGGGTGGTCTCCTGCACACCCACCTTGCACTGCACAGAGACCCATGGGCGAGGGAGGGAGTGAAAGGCGAGCCCTGTGGTTCCGTCCAGCCCCCCCCCCCGAACTCTGCCGCCTGACCAACAGCTCTCTTTGCAATTGCAGAGCACCCCACAGGCAATATCCCAATGAAGCTACTGCCGAGCACCCCACAGCCAGAGGAAACGCTTGGCAGCACAATTTTCAACAGAGTGGCACTGTTTGGAGTATGGTGTTTTCCAGTTTTTTATTCCTGTTGAATATAATAGCCCCAAACTTATTAATCTTCCCCTTTACCTGACTTCTCATCAGAGGACTGGGATAGTTTGCTAGCTGAAATATTTCTGGGAAGTCAGAGAAGACTAACTGATTAAGAGCTTTCAGAAATTATTCTCTGCTTTCCAAGAGTGAAAAAACTCACAAGAAAATGAGCAGAACTCTGTTCTACCTCCTGTGCAAATGATAGGAGCAAGTTCTTCCTGCACATAATCACATTTTTTAATACTGAATAAACCACTAGACCTTCCCCTCCTATCTGAACCATACCAGGAGGACACAATTACTGCAGAGCAGTGGTACAACACCTACACATCCTCCATATACCACTAATAATTAGCTGGAAAGACAACACTGGGAGAATGTGACTTGTTTAAGAATCAGACACCAGCTGTGGTATCCAAGATGATTCATGTCCATCCACCTCAGTGCTCAGCTCCACTAGCTGAATAAAACAAAAAAAAAATCCTGAATTTGCAACAAACTACCAGGTATTTTTTGAGACATTTATTGTGTTTCTAGCCTGTTTGTCTCCATATTGTTTTAGGAGCTCCTCTCCATCTTTTGTAAGTTAAACTTCTTTTCCAGCCTCATGTCACATTAAGAGTGATTTTAGAGTGATCTGGGATATTTACTGCCCCTTTAGTCAGGGAACTGTGAACGTACTTAAGGGGGTACTCGATTACGCCATTCCCTTCAGCCACAAGGGTTTCGTTTCTCCCTGTCCATAGGGCATCCTCCAGTAGGCTGGTTGAAGGCTGACAAGATCAATTGTCAGATTCCTGGTGAAATATCTCCTCTGCAACTGCTAGCCACTGCCAGTTGATAAAATACAGGAAAGCAGAATGAAAACTGCCACAGCAAGGAACAAGTGGCTTTACGTATTTTCACGTTAATAGTCCATGTTATTGATGATGCTAGAGGGGGGGCAGCTGATACCTCCTATGCAATAATCTATGGCTGTGACAGTTTATTGTCAAGCTCTTTTTCATTACATTTAGTGGGAGCCAGTAGGAAGAACTGAGTGCTGCACAAGGTGCAAGATCCTCATTGATCATAGTTTGAAGCTTCTATCAAGACAAATTCTTGTTTCTGCAAATGCTCTCCCTTGGTGAAAATTAGAGGAAGGGGATCAAACCTGATTCCTGAAAAGAAAGATCAGAGCCCTAGTTATGGGGAAAAAATGAAGCTAATGGAAAAAAAAGTCTTTAAAATAAATAAAAAAAGCAGTTCTAAGGATCAGTCTGTGGCCGAGAAGCCATTCAGGTGATACCAGCTAAGATTTGACCTCACTGTTGATGTGAAACTCCCTTGGTCTTCAATTCTGTAGCCTTAATATGATTTCAGGATGTTAGGACTGGAAAGGCTGTAGCTGGTGCTCTCACTGCTGAGTTACGTCAATGACAGAGAAGCAACAGCAGGTTGTTCCAGCCACCAGCTTTGGTCGCTGATAATTGGAGCGCAGCAGCAACTACCATTAAGGTAGCATGGCTGTGCCTACCTGTGCCCAGGGTCCAATTTCACAATCACTACATGGTCTGAAGTCACTCTCTGCCTCCAGCAAAACAACCACCAATACATTTTCTAGGAAGGAGATGGAGCAGCTTTCCATTTTTGTTTTTAACAGCCCTGGGTGATTCCTCATTGGCCAAGTTCTGCCCTTAAGTTTCAAATCAGTATCAACTGAGACTGTTCCACCAAACTGATCGTGCTTCCTCAACTTGTGGCTTTTAAACTTCAAAGGCTGCTCTGAGTTGCTTAGAGAAGCAGTTTAGGTAAGCCGGTGCTCTGTGTAGAACAGCAATATGTGAACAGTCATTTGCAGAAGAAGGTGACAAGCCTTATTCTTTGCTCTCGTGGAAATTTATTTTACAGACAGAACAGTGCCAGGAAAGTCCTCTGCCTCCCACACATCATTATTACAACAGAAGGTTTCCTCGTACTAGGAAATTATTTTTTCAGTGATTACCTTCATCCTAGAGCTTTATGTAATCATTTAAAAAAATTTACTATTTCCAAGATAAGAACAAGGTCTCCAACCCAACTTCTTTTCCATGGAAAGCCACTGTGGAGAAACAGGAGAGATTTGAGGAGTTTGTAAAAACATCTGGTGTTGGTAAGCTGTGCAGCAGTGCTTTCTGCTGGCTAAAGCTTCCTAAATACGCTTTGCTGTCTGTCAGTTAATGTCATCTGGCTCCTAAATAAGCATATAAGCTTAACTGAGGACAATTTTGTATCCATCAGGTTGGAAGACAAGCAGTAGAAAACTTGTTTTATTAAGTCTGAGAAAGGAGACTTGTACTCTTTAAGGAGCCTTCACATGTTGCCTTCCCCAGTAAATGGTGATAAACAGCTATGGGAGGAGAAAGGGAATGCTAACATGACAGCTGATATCAGCCGTGGCTTTCACAGCCTTCAGCAGCTGACATCCAGCCACAGCCTTCAGCTATTCCCCCTGCAGCTTCATACAAGTTTTGATAGACTTGTGGAGAAAAAAAAGAGATTTACAGAATATGGCAGTAGGAAGAAGACAAGGTCTAGTGGCAGACATTCCTTTCTTAACCTTGTGGGGACCCCCAAGAAGAATCTATCAGATTTTAGTACACTTCTCAAGGCCTTACTGTTTTTCTGTGGTCTGCAGAGAGGTCTAAGAACCGAGGATCAGTTCCTGCCCAGCATCTATTACCAACAGGGGACCATCCATCACTGACTCTAAAATTATTTCCATTCCTTGTCATGACCTGAATCCATGTTGTGACTGATCTAAAGTGTTACCTTCAATTAGAGAAACTTGTAACGATCTTAGCGTTTTCTTTGTGATTGCTAAGAAATGGGAGGTTTGATACCCCATAGCAGTGCTAGGTGGTATTTCTTCAGTGTTGGCCCCACTATGATATATTAGCAATAGGAATAGGAAAGTTGTCCCTGAATGATGTGGTGCTTATTTTAATCAAATGTGGCAGCAGTTCTCCACGATTCTCACGTGAGTTAAAAGATCATGAAACAGAGTCGCAAGGTTTGGGTCAAGATGCCATTAAGATAGTCTTTCATCACATCACATCACACAGAGTGTTTTTTTTCTTAAAATGTTTTGTGCATTTGGAAGACTTTAGGACCAGTTTCTTTTTGGAGTAAAACATAATTAAGAATGTGTTGATGCTTAACATTTGCAATCTAGTTTAAAGTATTTGATTGGCAATTTTAAGCCCAAGGCTCTATGTAAACAAAACAAAAGTAAAATCCCCTCATCTTTGATGTTGATTCTGTTTATAAACTTTTTAGACTATCAGCTTTGTTCAAAGGGCTATTGCAGAACAGCCCAGAGAAACACTATATAAAATGGAATTGCCAATGAACAACAAAGAGGGAGCCAGCAAGGTGCAATAAAACATTTAAAAATCAATATAAAGCATGACCATAGCACTTAATAAAATCTAAATTAACTATTACAGCACTAATACACACTGCATTGTTAAGTTTAAATTACCCTAAAACTTATTCAGGTCTGGTGAAAAAAACACCCTGTGCAGCCAATAAGACAGGAAAAAGCCAAAAGAAATCTTAGTCCTCAGAATTACTGCACAGCCTGATTTCAGTGTAAAAACATTTGCGTTCACAGAGTTATATTAGCCAAAGTCAAGACAAAAAAGGCCAGAGATGTGTGTGGAAATGACGTTCCACTACATGTCATTATAGAAAAACATTAATAGGTTATTTCCAGAATTTCTGGGAGACTACAGAACTGCTGAGGTCTCAAAGGGCCTGACAACTGCTGACTGAAGGTACCGCAATTCCCATCAGTTTTATCTGGGTAACACAGTCTTGTCAGTGTGGCAATGACAGTCAAGAGGAGGGCAGTGAGTCTGACAAGGACTGCAGTAACTTAGTTTAGCAGCTGGCACTGCTCACAAAGTACATGTGTGAGACATTCAGAGATACAGGAAGAAAGTAAGTGATTTCCCTTTTTAGATGTAGCAAAAACCAAAAAAGTCTTCTGCTTTCCTTCCAAAATGAAAACTCAGTGGAAGAAGCAGAAGTATTTTATTTTATTTTATTTTATTTTTTTAAAAAGGGGGGATTAATTTTTGTTTCATTGCCAAAGTAAGGTTTACTGTGTGAGGTTACATTTAATATTGCATGTAGTAAATTTTGAAGTAAAACACTGAAAAATGAAATGCTAGCTCTGAAAGGGAAATGTTTTGAATCTTTTACAAACCTTTTTCAATTTCCCCCTCCAAAATCTTTCGGCTTCAGGGGGACAGCTTAAGGGTAGGGTCTTTCTTATGTGGCAGCAAAAGATGCAGTTTTGAAAATTCCTGATGTTCTATCAGAATTTTGTTAAAACTGAACTATTTTCAAGAAACATTTGATTTTTATAAAACTTTATATTCCAATAGAGATAGTGCTCCATGGAAAATTTTCTAGTAAACTTCAAACAATGCCTTGTGGCATGCAAAAATCTGCCTCTGTTGAAGCACAGCATTAGGAGTACTACTTTACCAAAGTAAAAAAGCCTATGCTTCTGCAGCTCTGCTCCCTCTCTCCCTGAGGCGTCTGTCTCAATGCAAGAATTTTGTCCACCTTCCACAGAAACCTCTCCTCATTCAGTGCACAGGGCAGAAAGTTTTTTGTAACAAGCCATTATACTTCTTTTTTTGTTGTTATCTGAGGTTTGTTATCACACCCTATCCTGAGAACATCACCGATAAAAAAAATATTCATGGCAGGTACCTATACTGGTTCTGGTCAGCTCTTATAAAATATTCAGCAGCAGGAGGCACAAAATTCCCATTTTTCAGATAAGATCTATTGATCATAAGAGCTCTTTCTAATGCATGATGTAAAGTACAGCATTTTACATAGTTCAAATAGAGCTCATTGGCAGCTAAGTGGAAAGCTAGTAACAAGTAAAGTTATCAAACACTGCTACAATTTTAATAATCCTTTTGGATGGACTCTACTCTCCATCCACATTTAAAAAGGAGAAGCTCTATTAGTCACTCTTTCTATTTAACAAACATGTTTACAAAAAACACAGAGCAAGATGGTCTAAGGGTTTCACTTGCAGAGGAACATAGGTCTTCTGACGGTGTCATGCAGCAAGATGACGGCTCATGGAAGACGGTTTCAGGTTTCCGAACAGATTGGTGCTGGGATGGTATTGCTCCTAAGTGAATGTGCCAGTCAGGATCAGAGCTGAGTCTTTCATGTTATAGTAAACCCAGACCAGACCCTGACGGTATGACCTCATTAACCTCATGACTCTTGATCTCTCAATTACGTCCAACTCTCCACTCACAGAAGAATCTGGGACAAGTCTGACTCCAACAATAATTTATTTATTTCCATAAATGATCTATTTACGTTGGCTTGGAGGTCAGCGTCTTTTTTTAAAGACAGTCACACTGGGTAGGGATTATCTATCTATTCTTTTGAGATGCTGTAATGGTCTAATAATGCAGTTGTAGGACAGAGAGTGTTGTACAAAGAAATTTAACCTGTGAATTAATTTGCCACACGGAATTTCAGCAAGAAAACTGAAAACAATGAGAAGTGTTGGAAGTGACACTTGAGACTTATTGCGGTTATGCAATTGTATGAACTAGTCCTGACTAGACTATGAAAATTTCCTTGTTCAGAAGGCAGGTGAAGTTTAGAGAAGTCAAGCTGAACTGGGAACATGTCAAGCATGAGAATGAATAGGCAATACCAGTGTAGAAAGAAAGGGAGGTCATAGCTCCATGCTTACACAGAAGTTACCCACACCACTCACTAATGAGAGAATATTTCTGACTCTTTTTGTCCAGTAAGAGGGCTCTGGATCAATGTTGGTATCTTAATTCTGTCATTATTTCTTCTGCAACCCCTGGTGTTATGGTTAAAGTAAAAAGGACCCTTGCTGCTTGTTCTGTCCTAGAGAATGTAAAGCTTCCAAAGCAAAATCAGGGGTGAATTTGGCAGAGAAGTGTGCTGGCTACTGCTTCAAAGCTTCACATACTCTTACAAATTCTGTTCAAATGAAGCCACTGCATTTTCATTGCAGAAGTACCTGAGCAACCTTGGATGAAGAGGTTCATTTTGATGAAAGAATAAAGTCCTCCCAGAGTTAGGCATGTAATTAAATGTTCTATGGCAAATGATCAGGATTATTGATGACAGTAAAGATAGACAAATTAAGTTTTTGTTAGAATGGAGTAGGCAGGAGCTAACTCATGTAACCTCCAAAGATAACTCCAAAAGTAAATTGTGATACATTGATATTCCTCTGATTTTCAGTGTCACTAAAGTACCTTTAAAACTGTGCCATTGTTATTCTCAAACGCATTAAATTTAGCAGTTTCCAAATGAACTGGAAGAGCACTTTCCTAAAATTGATATAGTAAGATGTACCACGTCGTCCACAAGGAAAATCCATCCAGCACTTAAGAAAACATTGATCATACAGTGAGATTTATTTGGATGATTACGCAATGTTTATTTACCCTTCTGTTAGCATGTGATATGTGCATTCATCACTGCCATCATTTAGCTCTGCACCTCTAGCCTGGGCTGCCACGAACCTTTCAGGTAGTGAATTCCATTCTGTGCTCTTCATCCTGGGGTTTGTCCACACTAGTCCATATCCTCCAGTCCTAATAACATGGTCTCATCTGTAGTTCAATTAAAATACAAAGTTTTTCATCTTCTGATGGCCACCACCCTTCATTTTATCAGATAATGATCGCTTATCTTGCTAGTACACTCACTGGTGTTGTTGGGAGTCCCCATATAACAAGCCTTAATCAGTAGCAATATAATCTGACCCTTTCAGATTTTGCTAGATTTGAACTGCTTTCTGTACTAAAACTTTATGCATATTTAAAGTGAGACATCCAGTGTTGTTTATATACAAAAAAAACCCCCTTTTTTTTAAAAGTAAGAGAGCTACAGCACTTTGATCTGTGTCTAATACTGAGATTTCCTAAAAGTACTGTTTCACAGCTGGACTTTAGTCTCTGGTCTATTTTTAATAAATGTCAAGGAACCATCCCAAACTAGAGGCAATAGCACAAACATGGAAAGTGCAATGGCTTGGTACAATTATTTAGGTAAGATTAGATAAAAGTGGATAAAATTATGCTCTGTCATAGAAATCAAGTCTTCCTTCAGAAGTCCTTCTGTGTCGTTGACTTTATTTATTATTAAGTATTATTCTTAGTAACCAGCTCAGAATCAAAAATTCTCATTAATAATCACAGAAGAAGGTCTTCCTCCCTTTCACCTCCTCAGCTGGCCAGCTGTTGTGGAGCCCTGCTCTGGGTATCTGACTCTTCCCAGGATGCTCTTGGAAGACCTTCAGTGCAGTGAGCGCTGCTCCTGGTGCTGAGCGCAGGCACTGGCCAGCAACAGCACTGGGCCTTGCTGGCCTCCAGTGTGTCCAGTCTCACCTCCGCAGCACAGCACAAGCAGGACTCATGGGCAACACCAGCACGCAGGAGCTGCACAAGGAGCCAGAAGACTGCACACCTCAGAGAGCACTACGGTGCGGGGACGGCAACAACTGGTAACGGAGGTGGAGGGGCAGGAGCTGCACGAAGCATTCATCACCGCACAAGGCCTCCCTCGCATCTCTCCGTTGTCCATCTCATGAGAGAGCACCTTTAAGGGCTCATAACCAGCGCCTCCAAAACAATGACAATGAGAAATGTTCTTCCTACATCCTCTTATTTTTATTGTACTTTTAATGTACACACAGCAGATATATTTCCTGCTAAGGATTTTTCCTAAGCTGGTTGCCAAATGTGTGGAATATTGTAGCCCTGGGGCTTGACTAAACCTTGCCCTTTTTATTCTACTCACAAAATAGGAAAGCCCTGAAAAGGGAGCTTGAGAGTAGGTATCCTGGCTCAGTGTGTTGCCTGGTGCCAGCCTTTGCCTGTGGATTCCACTCACTGAAATGCTTTTCATAGGATTCCCAGTGGGTTTCAAAGTGTATGATGAGAAGTCTTTTATCTTTATTACCTCTCTCCTACTATTCAAAATCTCCCAATCACTTTTTCTTTCCTGAGTAAAGTTGGAACTTTATAAATCACTATGTGAAGAGAAATACCAAGAGGGAAATAAAGACCAATATTGATATAGTGCAGCAATTTCAGCATAAAAAAATATTGGCAATCATCTGGCTAAGAAAAGAGCAAAAATAGATTACTTATGTCTGACTTAACATTTCTGATATTGTTCTCATATTGGAAAACCCGTTATACCCTCAGGGACAGATCCATTTGCCTCTGCTGCAAACCTTAACAGGCTCCACGGAGAAAAAAGGGCAAATGCAGTAGGCCCAAAATAACCATACCCAGTCAAGTGATGTGAGTACCATAACACTCTCAAAATCTAAACATGTGCTTCTCCTTTCGTCTTATTTTAAGAAAATGGCTAGAAAAGCCGAGGCAGCATTCTGGGGCTGTTAAATAATACTGAATTTATTATTGTTCAGTCAAATCCCACTCCTAACCATCTCCTGAGATACACAACACTGGATTAAGTCAGCAGTGACTCATGATGTAGGGAATGAGCTAGAAAGGTCCAGTCCAGTGAGAGCTAGAAACAGTTTACCTGCCTGAGAAACAAAACATCTCAAGCTGACCAGTCATGCATTTTCAAAAATCAAAAGCCCCTCTTGAAAGTTCACCACCTCCTCAAACTTTCCATGCTCAAATGGCTGACGCTTCTTGTGAGGGAAGTTGACTTGGTTCAGTCAAGAAAAGGGGACAGGGAGTCGATTTTTCCCTCCAAATCTGTTAATACACTGATCTATATTTTAAATCACTAAATCATCCACCGGATTACTAAGCATACCTGTCCATCTGCTTAAGCAGAGCATGAGGAAGCCACACAATTAGCACACCAAGCTGACGAGAAAATTGAGTTGATATACCTGTGACCCCCTCCCAGAACAGTTCATTCCAGTTTGGGTGCTGCTACCAGCAATTAGATATCCTTGTATCTCAGAGGAAAGCATAGCTTTCTCACACACTGCAAATCAAATGATAGGCGGTTTTAAACAATGCCCGTGGGGTATAGACCTCAAGATCCCACTCCTCTACTCTCAGCACTTTCTTGCAAAGAATTTTACATCTTAATCATGGCCCATTAATTACTCTTACATAATGTAAGAAATAAGGCAGATGTCTGAAGAGTAGTTTAAAAATGAGGTAGCCATGTAACTTAATCTAACAGTTTTTTTGAAGTTTTTGATCAAAACTAACCCCAAAAGAGTCTTGGGAATCTCGGCTCTAACTTCACTGGCAATTGAAGACCAGTCGTTAGCCATGGAAATACCCCTACGACCGTGTAAATACCACCTGGTCTCCCAGCAATTCCAATCACTCACTTCTTGACACCTAATGTCAACCAGGCTCACGCAAGTAACTTCACAGAGCAGCACTCCTCTCGTAGACTGGCCACGGGACTTTGACTCAGTTAAAGACAAGCAAAGTTAGGGGTCTACCTCTACTAACAATAACACAGCTGCATGCTGTTAAAGCAGTTGGTGGTTCGCGAGAACTAATAAATAACGGTATGTCCTGCCTGTTGCAGTGGAATGCGATAGCAGGGGGAGCGGGCAGAGCTGACAGCACTCAGGAGACTTCGTTTGCATTACCCAAAGGTCAAGAATCACAGCCACAGTTTACAGCTTCAGTATACCAGTATCACTTCTAAAACGAGATCCCCTGTACTGCAAAGAATGACTTGATGAACTAGTCAAGAGGATTTCTGCTTTCTACCACGGATACCTCCAAATCTGGGCCATAATGTCACGTGTTTCAAACAATCCTTGATGTCAGGACCTTTAAGGATATGGAATAACAATATAGCTGAGTATAATTTTGACTGAGGTATTGAAAATTTGCTTATTGTTTTAGCCAAAAAAACGCAGTATTTGCCCAATTCAAGGTATTTCCCTCAGTGAATATTAAAAAAAATCTTCACAGTAGAATACTGAAAATATACTGAGATAGGCATTTTCTTAGTTCTGAGCCTGGTCCTGAATTACAACACTTTAAAGCAAATAATGAAATATTGGATTTATTTTATATACAGACTCTGTTTTGCTATATTTTTTTCTTTCTATGTGTAGGTTTTTGTGTGTTTGAACATATTTCCCCAAACTTCCAGTCTATTTTCTGCTCCTTCCTCAAATTATGATTTCAGAAACTAAGATTATTTTTTTTAAGTTGCAAGATGCACAATATAATGACAATAATTAGAAACTCTGTTAGAAGTTAAATGTAAGTTTTCCGTGATCCTTCAAAAACCTATGATAGGTCAACTATATGCATCAAAGGCACAATTGTGTATGATTTATACTCTCTATTGCCAGATTTTAAACAAAAATGGTAGACTAAAGATAAGACAGGAGAACGAAGTGATGCACGCCCAGTAATATGTGGAAGTAAATGCACTTTAAACAGATGATAAAGCAAACACTTATAAAGTTATTCATTCAGTTCTGCTCTGTACTGCTCTAATTAACCAGAAGACACTATCTCTAAAAGTAAAAATTTTTGCAAAATGGTGAAAATTCTCTTTTCTCTCACATTTGCCACCTTGAAATCTGAGAAACACCAAGAAACAGAAACATGGAGTTAATTTTAAGAGAAAAAAATGAAAGCCATAATACACGGTAACACTGCCGTATTAATAGCTGGAAGATGGTGATTTGATTATACCTCTTATCTCTGGTTTTGTAACATCTTTTGTCTACATAGAACTGTGCTCTCCCCCCTCCCCCCCTTGTTATTTCTTTCTTGTAGATGTTTAAAATGCATTTATCATCTATCACATTACATCTAGGTGTCTGATTTCAGGTTCCCCTATTCTGGTATGTCTCCTGCCTGTCTCATATTGCAAAGTTATGTGAAGACTTTAAATTCCTCATATCCAATGTTCTGCTCAGGGACAGGATTCAATAGCAGCCAATAATGTCATATACTCAAAGCCATAAAACTATTTCTTGGTAAACTGTAAACTAAGATACATCAGCAAGTTGGAATTGCAAAATTAAATTGCTCATAATATTAAATAATTTTCTTATCAGAAAAAGATAACCATTCACTGACAAAGAGATACGATCAATATAAACTTGAATAACAACATATTTGTAGGTATCTTTTGAAGGCTATCTTGTTTTCATGATCTTCAGAAATTCCCTCATAATGCAAATAGAACTGAATGCCTAGTTCAAATTATTTCCTGCAAATGTTTGCTTACACTTTTAAATGAAATTGCTTCATTATTGCTTGTTACTTGTTTCTGTTCACTCCCTACAGATATTCAGATAAAAGATGTATTTATGCTTAAAGGTACATTGGGACTAAAAGCATCTGAGCTTACCTCCGCAGTCTTTTCTTGTATAAATTTAATTAATTTGCATTGATTCCGTGCAGGCATCTGATTCCTAAGGAAAGCAGTGGGCACTATATGTAAAAGTAGGAAGAGAATGCCAAAGTGCTTTAAGGTCCTAATCTTAGTTTTCTTCTGTAAAGTGAAGACAGCTTTAGAGGAGTAAGATATTCAAGACAGCAAAGAGTTTTGTCACTTCAGTAGCAGTATAGCTTGTATAGGAACTTGAGGATACATGGACACATCTCTGCATCCTGAGGTGGGTTTCCCTCAGCTCTAACAGCCAGGTGTCTGTAACAGACTGTGGTGAAAAATCATGCTGAATTCTCATCTTCAGCCAGTTCAGATTCTACAGGGCTGTCTTCTATTATTTGGCTGCCTTGCATTCAAGTCCGTCTCACCTAGAGTGAGCGGAGCTCTGAAGCTATGCTCTACAATTCATTAGCTACCGCTGCTGCTACAGGATAGTGGGTGTTCCCTATCCCCCACTACCCTTCCACAACTAAGTGTCTTCCAACCCTGGCTCTGACCAGGGATTTCTTGGCAGTTTGTTTGATCTATTTTCTTCACAAAGCAGAGCTGTCATGATAGGTCATGGATAAGCCCTGATCTCTCATGTAGCTGAATTCTGAAATGACACATAATCAAATGCAGATTCAAGATTCCCTGTTAATTACACAGGGATAGTTTTCTCAGTACAACAGAATTTTAGCAAAAAAAAAAAAAAACAGACTATGGCTATATATAGGATGCAAACACAAGAAACTATGCCAATGAACGTGTAGACTGCTTTCTGTTAACGGCTAGAGAGGACTCAGTCCAAAGGCTCAGGAGCGGTCCACTTCTTAGCACTCAGACATCTGGATCATACACAAACTGCATGCTGAATGAGACACAGTTGCTCATTACTGTTAGAAATGGTATGTTTGACATGAACTCTAAAAATAAGGAGGTCCAGAACTCTAACCTTTTGCCCAGGTTTTCTGGTGATCACTGGCAACATATGATGTTCTGACACAACATACTTTAACAGTGTCATGAGGAAAAGAATATTCAGTCTTGAGGTTTCTATTGATAATGGCCGCTGGTTATACTTTTCCATGAAACACAGCTTGTTCTCATTATTCACCACTAACACTGAGGAGGAAGACAGCATGCTTCATACACCTACAAATGGTTGAAAATTAACTTCATTGTTTTAAGGCATCAGAAACACTGAATAACTTATATCAGTGTCTGAAAAGGTAAAGTAATGGATGAAAGATACAGTCCTACTTTTAAAATGAAGCATCCTTTAAAAAAAAAAAAAAAGACAAGTTGGTCTCCCAGAGACTGTTAATATTCCACAGCAAAAGAGAGAAAATAAAAGGATTTTTAAATAGTACATAACTATACATAGCATAATCCATCCAGGGGAAAAAAAAATCCACACAACAAAAACATTCCAACTTTAAATACTGACATTGGCAACCTCTCAGCTGGTCCTTCATAACTTTGGATTCAGGAAATCAGGGGTATTAAGTGAAATGCTGCAATCCAAAAGCAGCCACAAGGTCTTAGGAACACGTGCAGACTTGTCTCAAGGTGTCAAAGAAATTAAATCCCAGAACCGTAGGCAGCCAGGGGCAAGGAAAAGGGAGTTTACAGCTTTCAACGTAAGTGTTAAGACTGCTCATCTATTTACTTTCTCCAGTTGCTATTTTTCCTATATACCTTCTGCAAGAAACGGTCTCTCAACTCTGACTTCAAGCATAGTTTTTGAACTTCTGAAAGCCCGTGACACAGTCCCCCTCACCAAATCTTGCTGTGCATCGGAGCATACCTTGTGATGTATGTAAGACACATAGAAAATGCGGTCCAGGCTCAGGCAACCTAAAACATACCTGTGCCCTAAGGGTTGGCTATTGGCTTTTAGAAGTGTCTGTAGGGAGATTAGGCACAGAAATTTAGGTGTAGCCTTGGCCTGTTATTCCACTAAGAATAAAAATTAAAAACCATGAAGTAACAAATTCTACTCTTACTGCAGTAAAACATTTGTAAAGGAAGCAACCCTCAAAGTATGAATCTGACTGGATGACTCAGACATTATTTATACTTTTCTTATGGTTAACTTCTTGCTGGTAACTTCACCAGATAAAATAAGGCACCATTCAATACTTTCAAGGCAACATCATTGTACACCCTAAAATTAAGCATCATAAGTTTAGTTATCTTCAGAATAATTACATTAAAGCTTCACTGGCACTTTGGACAAGTCTGTGATGTTGTAACTTCAGCTTAAAATAGTGACCAATTTAAACTAAACATTTGTTTGACATATAGTCATGCAACATGGATTTAATAGTAGTTCTGATCTGTAATCTTGGTGTTTTTCATTAGTCTGTAACTTTTTGTTGTTATTTATCTAAACTATGTAAGCATTAAGTCTGTGGGACAATAATCAGTATAACAAGGTTTTCCACTAGAAAAAAACCCTCTCTTTATTAACAAGTTCTTTGAAATGTGCTGTAATTTCCAAACATGCCTCAGGAATATAATTTTTTTTAGTGCCCTGAATTTCAATACAACTACTTGCAAAGACTCTGTGAGAGTAAAAGTGTCCCAAGAACCTCAACAGTAATTACAGCGATAAACCTAACAGAGACCTTTGTAACAAGGACAATTACAAGCAATTTCAATTTGACAAATTACATTAAACCACTCTTAATTCTTTTTACAGCAAAGTAGCAGGCTTTGGAAGATCACAGAATGGCTCAGGTTGGAAGGGACCTCCAGAGGTCATCTGGTCCAACCCCCAAAAGATGAGCAAGATCAGCAGATGCTACACATCTTGATATTGGTCAATTTTTTTTAAATTTTTATTTCATATGCAAAATTCATTGGACTAATACAAAATGAACTGCAAAACCACATAAAAGTAAATGGCAATATCCATCAAACTGAATGTGCTTATTAACTGGGCCTACTTTACACTTACATGCTATTTTCATTTGTGATCCCCAAAGCGGAATAGACAGGACATTTATGAAATACGAATCAAATGGCAAGAACACAGGAACAGGGTTTAAAAATCAAATTAGTCTTGACAAATTGAAAAAGTTATCTGAAAAAATTAGAACACAATTTAATGACAAAAATATAGCCACATATGAAGGAACAGTCAGCTCTGTGAATACAGATAGCCATTTAGCAGGACAGTCTTTGGAAACTTCAGGGATTACAAGCAGAACATGAATCTGGAGCACAACATACAAGACATCTGTTCCTTTTCCACACTATGAGCAAGCTTAAAATAAAATACCATCCCTATTTTGCACATCACACGGTAGATGCGGACCTAATGTAGGGAATCCAGGAGCTAGAAAAAGCATGATCTGGGATCATGAAAACACATGAAAAGTTGGGAAGAATTGGGATATTTAGAAGATCAAGGAAGAATACAGCAGTCTTTGCAAAGAAAGGCTGCCTCAGAAAGGGTGGGAATTGTCCTTGGCAGTGATAGAGGCTTAAAGTGCTGTGACAGAGGTGGACGTCAGACCTCAGAAAAGGTTTCATTTAAGCCAGTTAACCACTGGAATAGATCACCTAAGCAGAGTGGGGAGAATCTACTGCTGGTAGTCTTTAAGAACAGGTAAAACAGAGACCTGAACACATGCAGGTGGAGCTGATCCTACCCTACAACAGGGGTCCCTACTGGCCTTACACTCCATGATTGTCCTTCCACGGTCACTTCAGTTTCACTGCACTCCTTCCCTGGCCTCACCCCTTACCTCTGTAATGAGCTTTCAGCTCATTCCTAAAGCCTTGGCCACCTTTATACTCAAGAAATCACATGGAATGGTATAATGAGTTGGTGTCCTGCTCCTATTCTGCATGTGCATTATTCTCTCACTTGCATCTTTGTATATTAGGGAACATACACCACCCTGTGTGCATGCATGCATGCACATATGTACTTTTTAAACACAAGAAGCTCCCATTCCTGATTAGCCTTAAAATGCCACCAAAATAAATGTGTAGTAATACATGCTTCTTAATCAAATTGCATCAGTACACCTCACAATGCCTTTCACAGTTGTGATGCAGTTGGTAATAGCTGAGGTTGTACAGTATAGAGAGGTGACACATTTCTTTCTAAAATAAAAGTATGAGTAAATATCTAATAGTGACACTAACTTACTCTATGTCATCAGTTTTGAAGAGGAAATGACCCCATAGATTAATAAGGAATTCTGCCTAGAAGTCAAAGGTATGACATAGTCTTATATTTTCAAACAAGAGCTAGATATGATCTAACCTACTTCAAAGAGTCCAGCCTTTAATAGCGAGAAGATAAAAAGGCAGAGTACCAAGAGTCCATTTTTATCTCTGGTGTAACGCCAATGAAGCCAACAGAATTCCTTGAAGTTCAGTGTGCCTCAGAGCGCCACGTGGCAAGTGCCGCAGGTCATCATGTAAGCTGCAAGGTATGATAGATGGAAAAAGCAATGCCATTTTCCGTTCCTATTTAGGAAACATTATACTAAGAAATAAGATACCACAGGACCGAATCTCAGAAAATGTCTGTTTATTATTATGTAACAATTGATGTATCAATTCACTAAACAATTTTACAAATTCAGATATAAATATACTCCACAAAGTCCTCTGGAATGAAGAAATCACAAAGATTCCTAGGAAATCTTATTTATTCTATATTGTACATGGTAAACATAATTATGCTGTAAATAATATACAAGTAAACACTAAGCTCTATATACAACTTTCTTGAAAAGCAGTCAGGAATTAAACAGGCTATACTTTATTTTTTCAAAATCCTAAAACTGGGATATCATTCATCCACCTCACCAAGTCAGACTTACTATATTAATCCCTGCACTAGAGATAGCGATTCCCTCATCCTTAGCACTGACACCAAACAAGATACTGTTCCCAGACCCCCCTGAAGGTACATTCTAAATAGATAGACATTAATAGATAATGACTGCAAACAAAGCACATAAATACCTTTTAAAAAATTAACAAACCTGGATTTCCTTGGACGTATGAGCAATATGAAGAAATCACCTTGCACCTTTTTAGAAAATGCAACTAAAAATTTCTTATTCATAGCCTGCTTCAGGCTTTACACTCCATGACAAGGGCCACTATTTATTTGTGATGAGGGGTCTCTACTCTGGCCAAAGTTGTCAGCAACTGACAACACTTCACGTTTAGCAGTTTCAGACATTCTGTTCAGTATCTCTAACCCTAGTTCTGCACTTCCAGAAGAACAAGACCCTTGCCAACAAATTGAGAATTGAGCAGTCCCAGGGAAGAGGAGCTAAAGGAGCTGTTAATTTCCCACTATTTCTAGTGCAGGTCTGTGTCACCCTGTTTACGTCATACATCATTCATTTGCTGTGATGAAATGCAACCCTGTGTTTTAAAAAAAGACCGCCGTAATAGTGAGGATACTGTATCACTGTGAGAAGTGTTTCACATATTTTCCATGGGCACAAAATGCTCCTGCTTCTATTTAAATCTCTGTAGCTCTCTTCGGGCTACATTATTCACTTCAGGAAGTTCATTCAGAAGGTGCTTAGCATAAGAAGGGGAAAAGCCAGCATGGCAGCAGACAGCAACATGGCTCCTGAAAAAAAGCTGAGCACCACTCCTGGGAAAAGGGCTGTCCACAAGATCCGAATGGCCAGCCTAGTCTTCAGCTTGGCGCGAGGCTGGCAGCAGTGGGCATCTGACCACCATGTAAAGCAAGCCCAAGAGCCCTCTGGATGGGTCCCTTCTGCAGAAGGCTCATCAACTCAGCCTGTACAAGAAAGACCCTTCGAAAAATGGCCAATTAGATCTGTCAAGAGGGACCAAGAAGACAACGAAAAATCCTCAGCAAAGGAATCAGTGTGGATAAGAGATGCTGAAAAAAATGCAAGGGAATCAGATGAAGCCCTCAGAAAGTTCAGCATTAAAAACAAAGAGGTGACCAAAACAGTTGTAAGCAAAGCCTGTGAACGAGGAGGTGATGTTAGCCTCCTCAGTGGAAGATATGAGAATAACAATAGTAGTTCAGAGATGACCAAGCTCAAAGAAGAATCAAGTGCTATTGACAAAATTCTTAATAGCAAATTATCTCCAACCATAAGGAGAAAGTGTTCAAACGTGGTAACAGAACTGACCAAGGGCTGGAAAGAGATGGAACAAGAGGAAAAAGAGGGGGCTAAGGAAGAACTGCTGCTTAAGTGTCATGATGACAGCCTGGATGCAGAGGACAGTGGCTATGGGGAAGCAGAGGACAAACTCGAGCAAGAAGACAGTGACGGAGACATGACAGCTGTAAGGATTAAACGACCTGTGCCATCTTTGTAAGTAAAACACCTTTATTACATTATCACAAATGGTCAGCAGACCCAGAAACAGGTGCAGGTTTCCATAAGGAAGAAGTGGAAAACAAAACTGGTAGGAAATGGTCAAAAAGAAACTATTACTCTTGAAGTAAAAAAAAAAAAATTATTCCATATAACCTTTCACATATGTCTCTGTGCTTAAGTAGTTAGTCAACAACATCTGATTATAACCTTAGGTTTTATATGCTATATACATAATAGACACAGTAAGTTATATTTATGAAACCTTAATTATATTTAATTTTCTGGATTTACTGGTTCATGGGAATCACTACTTACTTCTTAATGCTTTAGTCCATATTTCAGATTAAAATCTTTCACCTCAGCAATAGCCCACAGCTATTTTCATCAAATATTGAGTCTAAACCAGTGTACCTGACAAATAATATTTCCAACAACTTATTCACTATTTTGCTTAGTATAAATTGCACATACTCTTGGGAGTAATTTGCAGACAATGTCGAAAACAGACATTGCAGGAATCACCTTTAGGTACCTCTTAAGAAAAGCTGGGTTCCCTGCTTCTCTTTGGAAGCTTTTCATGGATTTGGAATTCATCAAGTCAAAGAATGGAAACTTCCACAGAAGCTGGGACCCCTCACACACATTAAAAAGCATCCAGCTTGCCTCAGCATCTGCAGGATCGATTTGAATCATGCTATATGTTATAAATAATTTGACAAAAAAGAACATTTGAATCATCAATAGATTCTTCAAATTCAAGGTCTCTCTACAGGTAGACTAGTATAAGGGGGGGTGTGGGGAAGTACATTCAATGAATATGTTGTGGAAGTAGAAGTTCCTGACACATAGACTTCCTTATGCCTGTAAATGGTGTGAAGAAAAAAGGAAGCACAATCTGTTACTTAACCTGTGTAGTTATTACAGGTTCTACTTTAAAAAAAAATGAATTAAGTAGCAAATTCACAGCATCAGGCAGTTTTGAGTAATACTTCTTTCAGTAAGAGGCTCATGTTTGAAGAATACTATACAACAGGCACATATCAAATTTGAAGCCCAGGTAGTAAACAAGTGGAGTGCACCCATAGCCATGCAGTCCTTGGAAAGTCTCCCAGAAGAGCCAAGGAACAGCAGAAACTGGTAGAAATTATCTGGTTTCCTGTCCCAGAGACTCCAGCAGAACCACTTTTCCAGGAGATGGCTACAAACAGTTGCGTTGTGGCCAGACTTGCCAATGAGTAGCTGCCAAACTAATTAATCACTCTTGTTGGAAAAAGATTAAAAGATCCATATGTCTAATGCTGCAAGATGGCAAACTGTAGACAGCCATTACAGACACAGCAAGCTGTTTGCTGCAGTCCTCTGTTTTACAGACTTGGTAATGCCCTGGAACAACAGCAGAAAGGAACGCGTGGTTGAGCCTGAACTGTTTCGGCATAAAATCTCACCTCTAGCTGTAAAGTTGCGATGAAGGAGAGCGCAGCCTCTGAGGCCAGGGTGAACCAAGCCATGGCCAAAGCGCAGCACACAGGCTGCCCGCTGGCTTCACTGGGCAGGGAGGATGGCTGGAGGTGAAACTTAAAACAAGGCAGGGTTTTTGGCAGAGCTCGTCCACCTGAGCCTGCAGAGAGGGAAGAGGCTGGCACCAGGACACGGGTTCCAACCAGGAGCCATCACGTGGTGGGGCCCAGGTCTCTGCTGCTTCTACTCTGTGCCCATCAACCGCACACACACAATCTGAGCGCAAGCTGAGCAGGAGGCAATTTGAGACGAGAAGGCAGGGTTTTCACACACCCAATTAGCCTGTGTGTAAAGGATGAGCAAGGCAGCAGGAATTGCAGGATTAGGATCATACTGTACCCTAATCACCATTTCAGAAACGAAAACCTGGGACCAGCATTGATGAAAGTGCCAAAACAGACTCTGATACCTCTGCAGACAGTAAGGCAGGCTGTACCATTCCCACCACTCGGGTTTTAAACCTCACTACTGATGAGTGTTTACCACGACCAGTGTTAAGACTATGACTAACATAGTCATGGATTTCAAACATATGGTACTTTTTAGCACAACTATCTGAACACATATAGCTATTTTAACTGTTCAAGTTGGGGATTAGAAGGATGCTTTGCTGTACAGCTGACCAGTCATCTCCCACAAGGAGCAAATGGTTACTAGCCAAAGTGAAAAAAAGCTCTCCAGCAACCTAGAGCTTGAAAGTCTTTGGCTTCTGCTTTTCAGAGAGGCCATGTGTACTGTCCTTTGACAGAAGTTAGGACCTTGAACCAAAGATTTCACACATACAGTGGAAAAAAAGGATACGTTTGCAGCAGATATTATCTGTAAATAACCTCAATTAAAACAAATTGCTCACTTTAAAAATGCTATAGTAGCAAAAAAGTAGCTCTCTTTCTGTTAAACTTTACATATATTTTCCCCCATATGTCTAATTTTAGTGCTGCTACCTAGGAAAAAACCAATTAGCCATATTTACTAAGGTGCAAATGATTGAAATAACACCTTCTGTTACTTAAAGCTCTCTTCCACTGAAATCTGACACAAAAGTCATTTTCTGCACTTACAGTGCTGTTATCAGGACTGGTATTTTTAACTACTAATTTTTCTTTATTTATTTTATAGCCTCAAAATACATTATTTCAGCCTGCTATTTCAGTCTGGCTTAATCTTCTTCAAAAAGACCATAAGTACATGCTTGTTAAAGCAAATCTCCCATTTTTCTCTCTATATTCCAGGAAAAAAGCATCAGTGCCAGTATTTTTTTTTTCCCCTTACATCAGCACCTTCATAATTTCCAGCTGCAGTATTTACTGGAATAATGTTGCTGCCTTAGCAGAAGGCAGGTTAAGTCCTACAGGCATAGGAAACACTACTTCATTCTTGCTTAGGAGCCAAAGGGATGCACCAGTGATATCAAACTCAAAACATTAAAAAGGGATTCATACCTTTCCCCTTCAGAAAGGGTCAGAAGGAACATGGAACATGGACATTGTCCTTATAGAAGTTCAGAATGCATTTAGGATGACCATTCCGGTTAACAGGTTAACTTAATGATTGTTACAGAAAAAGCACTTCTTACAGTGGGTTAACGTTCACAACCTTCGCTTTGGATCCACAATCCATTGTGTTGGTGTGGTAAGAACATGAAAAAAATGGTTCTACACATACACATTGTTAACTTGTCATTAAGCTAAACAATGAGGAAAACTGCACTTCAGCCACCAGAAATGGTTAAACTAGAAGATGCCTTAAAAAAATATATAGTAACAGTAATGTTTTTTCAAACCCACATGGGGCACGATAAAAGCAAACGGATAGATAAGATGGTATTTTTCTCAACCAGCAAGAAGACTATTTGGATAAGGAAGGTGGTAACAGTACTCAGCTAGAAAAGAGAACTAAAGGTTTCAGTAGGAAAAGGAGAGAATACTTACTCGACTGTTAAAAAAAAAAAAAGAGGTAACAGAGCATTTACAGAGTTATGCTATCTCACTGTCTTTCCCCTCGGTCTGGGGAATTGAAGGTCCAGGACTTCCTCAGGGACCGCGGCCCTTGGAGAGAAGGGGAGCAGATGGCTGTGGCTGAGGTATAAGCCCTTGTGATGGTATCTGCTCAACAGCTCCACCGAGACTGTTGGTATCACTTCTTCCAGGCAATTTTGATTCACTTAGGGTTCACCCCCGCCCTGACATCTTCCCACGTGAAGAGCTGAGGAAGCAATCAATTTGAGCTTCAGCTGGAGTTAAGACTGTGCTGGTACAGGGTTTCTGTGGCTTTTGGGAGATCCATAGGTTTCAGGAGACAAATTGCTTTGCATAACCAAACCCTGTGCCCACAATTCCTCTGGGCAATGAAACTACATTTCAGAGCAAGGGGCAAAAGATCACAGCTTTCCCTTTGCCTGTGTGACAACAGCTTATATACAGGGGATTTGGTTTATCATTAGGAAACAAAATTTTCTAGCTTTACCCCACTGATATATTTTAATGCCTTCCTGCTAACACCTACCTGTTAATCGCTTAAATGCACAAAACCACAGGTACATAAATGCTGCCTACTGTCAGGATGCTCTGCAGTCACCCCACAGAAGAAAGGTGCATTTACTTGGCAACACTATATGCTCAATTATTCTGATGTTTTTCACTGTATTGATGGGGAAGAGCATTTTGAGGCTTTTTAAATAGAGTTTCTCAATACGGCTAAGTCAAGCTAACATCAACTCCACAGGTAAAATATTGGTCCTGCTCTCCTACTCCTCCTTCTATCCCTGGCACTAAGTGACTGTGCTTCTTGCTCTAGCACTACAGTGCTGCCCAGTACTGCCATGCTTCTGGGATGCCATTCCCCACCTGAACTGGGGACATGTCTATCACTCCTATTCTGTCTTTCAACAGGCTTAGAAAACAAAGGAATGGCCAAACAGCAGGGAAACAAAATTTTCTGCAGGTTTGCAGTCCTCTGTACTGTTGTGTTAACTGTATTTTGGTTCTCCGGTGTTACTGTTAACAGTCAGCTGACATTACTGGGGAGGTATCAGAGCAGCCTTCTTCGGGAGAAAAAAGATTAGAAAACAAATTACTTCAGCACAGCCACAGCACAACATACTCCCTAGCCAAGCTCTGTACAGACACAGTGACAAGATGTGGACAGGACAAAGACTAGCTCAGACTATCTATATATAGCTCCTCCACAACGTGAGATTGGCCACTAGAGGAAAGAGTATCAATTTGTCTGCCTAGAGTTATCCAGCAATATGATGTTGCTATGCACACACACACACACACACAAATAATAATAATAAAATATCAGTAAGACCGCTGAAGGTCTTTCATCATCCTTTGACCTTGACACAAATCTCAGTAGCCCTAAGTTTCTTTCAGGTTTGTACCCTGCCAGTGGGAATGTGAAGTTTGGACTTCAATAGTTGTTCAGAACCATACTGAAAATATACAAGAATAGGCAGATCTACTGCACTCTATTAGCTTTTGTTGTTTTAAACGTCAACATCTATTACAGGGGACAGATTTTTGTTGACACTTACCCTCTGTTTTTCAGCCAAGACTAGCTGAGGAACCAGACTATAGGCTTAAAGCTATTGCCATCTATAACACTAGGGCAGGCAGATTTCAGGCTCTGCTAGGCAGGAAGAAATGGGGAGCTGCATGACTGAGCAAAGGTAGAAAGTGCATGCAAGTAATCAGCAGCATACTGTTTTGCTCCTATATAGAATTAAGTCATTCTGGGCAAAAGTTTGTCAAAACAGGCTCAAATCTAGGCTGGAGGGTGGTAGCATCAATGAGATGAAGCTGTGACCAGCAATTTGCTTTTGAGTGCAAACTGGAACATGGACTAAAAGCCCCCACAGAACTAATTTAGAAGTAGTCAACTCATGCCACCTGGTGGCTAGCATCTCGTCTGGGAAAGCACGGTAACCACGTTAACAGAGATCAGTAGCAAAACTGTGTAATTAAATGACGAAATGCAACACTCAAATCGCCTTTTTGTTTCTTTCAGCGCAAGCAGGTTTAGCGAAGAAGCACGCACCAAAGCCCAGAGGAAGTACAGCTCCGTTAACAGCCTGAAGGACAGATGGCAAGAATGGGCCGACCAGCACATCGTAATGCAGAAGCTGAATCCCTTCAGTGAGGAATTTGACCATGAGCTGGCCATGTCCACACGCCTGCACAAAGGAGATGAAGGCTACGGCCGTCCAAAGGAAGGAACCAAAACTGCTGAGAGGGCTAAGAGAGCTGAGGCCCATATCCACCGGGAGATTAGGGATATGTGCTTCATCATTGAATCAATGGCTAAACCACGGCCTGACGGCAAGATCCAAGTCACTTTTGGGGAACTCTTCGAGAGATACGTTCGTATTTCAGATAAAGTGGTTGGGATTCTCATGAGAGCCAGGAAACATGGGCTGGTAGACTTTGAGGGAGAAATGCTATGGCAAGGAAGGGATGATAATGTTATAATAACTTTATTAAAATAAGCATGCTACAACCAGAACAACTTGTTTTGGAAAACATCTCTCCACTTCTCCCTTGCTATTAGCATTTGCACATTTGGAATACAAGATTCCCCCCATTCACCCACACAGAAAAGATTACTGAGCATTTTTCTAAATATATATTTTGTAACTACTGCATGGTAACACAAGCATCTGAATGGATTTTTCTCTGTACCAGGAGGGCTTGCAGGACACTTCAGTTAGTTACTACATGAAAAATAAAGAGAAAAACCTATATTTAATATAAGCAGCTGATTATAAAAACTCATAGCAATATAAACAGCTACAAATTAATTCCAATTTTTACATTTTTTTATGTTCAAAATATTCCCAACTATTTAAACTGGGATATCAGGAACATAAAACAAGCCAGATCAGAAGTTGAATGACAATATAAACTAAGACCAAGTTTTTGATCTGTGAAAGTGATCTTGTGCACGTATTTCCTAATTAATTTATTTATATGCAAGTAAAACCAGTTTTATTTGAACATAGAATCAAGGATACCACATTTGTTTTCTTTACAAGCAGGATATGCAACTACCACTGCCATATTATCTTGTGGCAACTACTGACACAGCTTTCTCTTACATATCACATATAAAGACAAAATCCTTCTTTTTATAAATGAGGTTTTGTATTTAATGTATTTATATAACTAATTTATTAAGATAGTTTCATATTTAGAGCTATGGATGTTGGAAACAAAACACTCAATAGAATGTAATGCACAAAAAATTCTTTGATAACCACATTAAAAATACCTCCTATGCAATGTTGTGCAATGTATCATCTGATTATCTATGTAAATATGGTTCTTATAAATACAGGGAAAAATAACATGTAACATACAAAAACCAGTCGGTACTTGTAGCATTGTGTATAGCAAAAAAGTGACTTCCATTGCAGTGTAGCTCTGTGAGAACAGATAAAGAAACAGTGTTCATAAATAAAATCAACTGACTTCAGGGAAAATGGTGTTTCATATTACACAGAAACACAGGCCTAATTTTACAGCATTTGCCATTTGAACCATTCTGATGTCACTGAAATAACCTATTTCTGTCCAGGTGATGCTGAAGAGGAATAAACGCTAATGAACTAATACTTCCAGGTCTTAAAACTGTCTGTATTATGGACAAATCTGAGACCTCTGTAAGGTCTACAATGCTTACTGGATTACACGGATCACTGCTTCTCTAAACTACTACTGCAAAAATAGCTATCCCGGTAAAAATGTGCTTCACATGAAAAGCATTTGTTTTGGAGCAAGGTGCCTGGGCAAGTAATTTGCATAATGAAAATGAAGTGGGTTTTTTCCCCCCGTAAGATTCTTTCAAACTGAAAGAGCAAATATCTTCTTATAGAAGAAAAGGTGTACGAACATCTTTTCTCTGTAATAAAACAAGTATTGCTATCTTATTATGAGAGTACAGGTACTCCATTTTGAAGCTTAAATGATCAAATAAATATTTTATACGTTAGTGATACAAGAACTGATTAACTATTTATATTGTAAGTCTATGTAAATCATTAATAATTTAGGCACAGTTGTGATTCTAAGGAAGAAAAAAATTACTTATAACATGGATTCAATGGAACTTATTTAATGTTTTCTTGAGATCTCTCAGACTACTCAAGCTAACCTGCAAAACTGACCTCTAAGTGTAATACTTACATATCATAATTTTTACCTGTATATTCTTACCTTATTCTCTATGTTTTTATATAAAGACCTTTACAACTGTCTAAATTGTCTTGAGGAAATCTGGTTGTCGAAGGAATATATGAACTATAAATAAAACCCTTAACTGAGTACTTCTTGGGTTATTCCTCCCACATACTAGAGAAGTACATATTCTGTGAAGTAAAACATCAAGAGACACAGTTCACCACAGATGGTTTTTTCAGTGTTATGTTCATGTGTGACTTAAATCCCCCAAGAGCACCTCACCATTGTACGAGGAATCATATACATCTACTTTCATTCACTGACCTGAGACAGTAGGAGTGATGTATTTTTGTACTGAGTCGTACTGAGTCACACTGCAGTATACCACTAAGAGGTGCATTTCAATATTATGCCTGTTTACAGCATGTAATGAGAGCTTGTGCTTTGATATAAAATCTATGCCATCTACAACTTCGCTTTCCAGAAACATCTGGAATACAACTAGGCATGTACTGCTGAAGTAGGAATCAAAAAAAAAATTCTGGGCTTAAGTCTTGCGGCAACAAAGTAGCCAGTAGAAACTGCAGAGTAAATTAAGTTTTTCCACTTCTTCCTACCTGTTTGATAGGAACATGGAAGTGTGGAGTGCCTCTTCCCGCTGAACACTGCTTCTAATGGAGAAATCACTACACAAATGGAAGGCAGCGATTGTTGCCAACAATTTTCATTCACAGGAGAGCCATCTCTGCCTTGCTGCACGCCTATTAACAAGAAAGGCTGGGCTGACTGGATCACAAGCAGATTTAGCTCTGGTTTTTACTGCTTTTGCCCAATACAATGCAGGGAGGCAGACACCTGACTTGGACTGAATAAACTGCTGGCATTCTCAAATGCAATCATCTTCCTCCAGGTTCAAGGGGCCAAGTTAAGCATTTACTTTGGAAGCAACAGCTGCTCCTGACTCAGTCTTAACATCTGCAATTTAGGTATATCTGCACCTAAGTTAATGCTGAGGTTCATAGTAGTCTCATCTGCTTAAACATTTGTGAGCAACGTATTATTGACATTTGACTTTTCTGCAGGCTCCTATATGCCCACCAGAAGTCATTGTGGACAAGACTACATTTTAAGCTTCGTATAATGCATATACTAATACTGGGGCAAGAGAGGCAAGGACAGACTAAGCTGCAGGGCAAAATTCTCAGCTGAACTGTAATTCAGTGACAAGAGGAGATGGGCAAACTTTCCGTTTTCTCCTTTATGGAACACAGCAGAGAGAACTGAGCTTCTGTAACCAGTGGCACCCTACTTCTTGAATCTCAACACTTCATTTAGCTGATAGAATAGAAACATTTAGGTTGGAAAAGTCCATTTAAGTCCATTGAGTCCAACTGTTAACCTAACACTGACAAGTCCACCACTAAACCATGTCCCTAAGCACTACATCTACACATCTTTTAAATACCTCCAGGGATGGTGACTTAGCCACTTCCCTAGGCAGCATTTTCCAATGCTTGACAACCATTTCCGTAAAGAAATTTTTCCTAATGTCTAATCTAAAACTCCCCTGGCACAACTTGAGGCCATTTTCTCTTGTCCTATTGCTTGTTATTTGGGAGAAGAGACCTACGCTCACCTGACTACAACCTCCTTTCAGGTAATTGCAGAGAGTGATAAGGTCCCCCCTCAGCCTCCTTTTCTCCAGACTAAACAGCCCCAGTTCCCTCAGCTGAGCCTCATAAGACTTGTGCTCCAGGCCCCTCACCAGCTCGGCTGCCCTTCTCTGGACACGCTCCAGCACCTCCGTGTCTTTCCTGTAGTGAGAGGCCCAAAACTGAACACAGGACTCGAGGTGCAGCCTCACCAGTGCTGAGCACAGGGGAATAATCACCTCCCTGCTCCTGCTGGCCACACTATTTCTGATACAGGCCAGGATGCCATTGGCCTTCTTGGCCACCTGGGCACACTGAGGGCTCATATCCAGCTGGCTGTCAACCAGCACCCCCAGGTCTTTCTCTGCCGGGCAGCTTTCCAGCCACTCTTCCCCAAGCCTGTAGTGCTGCATGGGGTCGTTGTGACCAAAGTACAGGACCTGGCACTTGGCTTTGTTGAACCTCATACAGTTGGCCTCGGCCCATGGATCCAGCCTGTCCAGGTCCCTCTGTAGAGCCTTTATACCCTCAAGCAGATCAACACTCCTGCCCAATTTGTTGTCATCTGCAAACCTACTGAGGGTGCATTCAGTGCCCTCATCCACATCATTGATAAAGAAATTAAACAGAATTGGCCCCAATACTGAACCCTGGGGAACACCACTTGTGACTGGCTGCCAACTGGATTTAACTCCATTCCCCACCACTCTTTGGGCTCGGCCATCCAGCCGGTTTTTCACCCAGCTAAGAGTACACCTGTCGAAGCCATGAGCAGCCAGTTTCTCCAGGAGAATGCAGTGGGAAGCCCTGTCAAAGGCTTTACTAATTCCCAGGTAAACAAACATCCACCACCTTTCCCTCTTCCACTAAGTGGGTCATCATCTTGTCATAGAAGGAGATCAGGTTAGTCAAGCAGGACCTGCCTTTCACAAACCCACACTGACTGGGCCTGATCGCCTGGTTGTCCTGTATGTGCCACGTGATGATACTCAAGCTGATCTGCTCCATAACTTTCCCCAGCACTGAGGTCAGACTGACAGGCCTGTAGTTCCTTGGATCTTCCTTCTGGCTCTTCCTATAGATGGGTGTCACATTTGCTAACCTCCAGTCAACTGGGACCTCCCCAGTTAGCCCGGACTGCTGGTAAATGATTCAGAGTGATTTGGTGAGCACTTCCACCAGCTGCCTCAGCACCCTTGGGTGGATCCCATCCAGCCCCATAGACTTGTGTGTGTATAAGTGGTGTACCAGGTCACTAACCATTTCCCCTTGGATTAGAGGGGCTCCATTCTGCTGCCCATCCCCATCTTCCAGCTCAAGGGGCTGGGTACCCCAAAAATAACTGGTCTTACTGTTAAAGACTGAGGCAAAGAAGGCATTAAGAACCTCAGCCTTTTCCTCATCCTTTGTCACTATGTTTCCCCCTGTATCCAATAAAGGATAGGGAATCGCCTTAGCCCTCCTTTTGTTGCCAATGCATTTATAGAAATAATGTCTTCTTGCATATTGGAACATCCAGATATATGTGCATTTAGACTTACCATGTAGGATAAAATCAAGATTATAAGTTTAGAGAAAGGTAACATTAGATCAATTGGTATTTGAAGGGAAAAAAAGACTAGCCTTCAAGCTCATGAGCCCTCTTCAAATCTCTCCTTGCCTTTAATTCCTTAGGTCAACTCTGTAACAATGTAATCACTACTAGACATCATTAATCTATAGCTCACTGCAGATAACTTAAGCTTCCCATAGCCATCCCAATACAATGTCAAAAAACTTTATGCAGAACCCCCCCCCTTTTTCCATTTTCCACTCAAAATATTTTATTTTGAATTGCATCAGAAAATCACAAGTGATATGACTAATGATTTGTCTCATACTGTCCTCCATCATTTACCTTTGAGTAGGCAGTACACCATACAAAGCCTTTTAAACTGTGAAAAGTATTTAGTTTTGTCTAAGAGAAATATTTAATATTGATAAAACTTATGATGTGTGGAAGTCTTGTGTAGGTTATATGTTTTATAACATTTTGTACATAAAGATGTGTGACAAGTTTATCCCTGCAGAGTAGTTAGAGAAAATAAATCTGAATTCATTAAAAAACAACTGAAGTACTTCATAAATTTTCCAGTTTAACTCTCCTACTATATTTTAACTGTTAAACTAGCGTGACCTCTGCCAAATTTAAATATTTTACTTAAGGTAGTAAGATGATAAAGGTCAAAACCTGCTTGATTAAAGCAGTCTTCATAGCTTGAAGACCTGCTTTCTTATTTCTGACTTGCTTCAAGAAGAAAAGCCTTAACCTTTGAGATAAAGAATGAGCAACTCTTAGTTACTCACATGATAACTTATAGTTGCACATTATTTTCTTAAATGCTGTATTCACCCTCCAAAATGTTTTATTTGAAACTGCTTTCCTAGAAAACTTCACAACCCTTGTAAGAACAACAGAAGCCTCAGACAGGAAAATGAGAGATCTGTTAATTATCAGAAGGAAATCCAAGTTCCTTCCTTGGTTTCAAAAATATCGGTACCTCACAGTTCCTACAAAAGAAGAGATACCTTCCATATTCTGAATGCTTATTCATGCTTATATTCATGCTTAAGTGACAGCATGGAATTTGTATCAGAAGAAATAAATTTGACTTTCACACCTTGGTATTTTTTCAAGTCCTACAACAGTTGCTGCAGTGGCTTGAAGAGAGTGGATGGTCCACTGTATGTGTATACCACCCACCGGAAATCGGCTCCCTCCTTCACGGCAGCAATTCCTTCTTTAAAATGCTTCTGTACAGCCAGGGCTCAGTATTACAACTCATTTTTAAAACAAGGGAAGCCTACCGAAATAAAATTAGCTGTAGTGGAAAGTAGAGTGTTTGTGGTGAGATGTTCAATCATCACTGATCACAGAACACATATTGGGAAGCCCTACTGCCATAACTACTTCAGGTGCTATGTATACATTGCACCACACCAACACCTCAATTGAAGTCACTCCTGTCACCACAGGGCACACTTAAAGTAGTTTAGTGTTCAGCAGCATGTGTACTACTAGCAACACAACTATTACAACAGAAACTCAACAAGGATTACAAAGCTTGTTAGATAAGCAGGACAGCAGAAAGCAGAGCTTAAACAGACCTGACATTGGTGATACTGCAGTGGGAGAGCTAGCAGGACCACTTTGGTTTGTACATGCTACACTAAGTGAACATCATTCCCGCAGCTGGACTCTCTCTGCTCCAGTACCACAGTGGAGCTCTATTTCATATTTCAGTAGCAGGTACTCTTAAGGGGGGAAAGAGTAGAGGTTTGTTCCCTTACTTGAGCTCCCCATTGCTGTGACAACAGTAAAACTCCTGATGGCATGTGTTCATTTACAAAGGAAGAACATAAAAGTGCGATTTAAGATTCAAGTTCTGAATGAGGAATACTGGGAAGTATCCAAATCAAGATTATTTTTTTTAATTTGAAATTGAGTGAGTAGTAAATGTTTTTATTCCTCTTCAAAGATTGGATATTATGCAGACATGCTAAGTACCATAAAAAAATATCTCATGTAGTACACATAGGTGAGCAGGAAGTTGCAAACACAGAAATAATGTCTTTTTGTAGTAATTAACATAGATAGGATTTAGAGCTGAAAGATGATGTGGTAAGAGTCCCAGGTATCCAAGCAGAACATCAAATTAGTCAATGAATATATCTGAGTACCGTATGCTGAGACACAGTCTTCTGGCACCAAACTCTTTCAAAATGTAGCTCATAAAGCCTTCAGCATATGTCAAATCTCAACTCTTTACAATCACAGAAGCAAACCATGCCAGGAAAGATATAATGGAATTATACTGCAGAAAATTCATACTGAATTGAAGGCAGTAAGTACATCAAGACAGTGCCTTTGATCTCATCTATACAGTCTTTTATGTGTGTCATACAGAAGTTAACCACACCTTTGGTTAACAAAATTCATGGTCTTTCATTAACAGGTATGCATTACTCCCTGTAGATCCTTTACACAGTTAATCACATCACTAAGTGCTACTAGTCATTTATACTTTAACTTGAATGTCTTTCTGTTCCTTAACTAATTTAGCATTTATACAAGTGTGATTGCTACTGTACTACTTACTATACTGTTCTTGATTTCCACTTTTTTTCCCCATGTGCCCTTCCAAGACTCAGAGATATTCACCTACTGAGTATTTCCTCTGCTTTTCCATAATTCCTCAAGTATAATTGTTTATAAAATTCTTCACAGTAGAATTTAAAATCTAAACCAGGCTTTACTTGCAATATGAGCTTCAGACAGAGACTAACTAAGCACTTGAGATTATCCTTGGTGACAAAACCCATTAATCCAAGATGCTTTTTTTCTCCCCTCTTGAAAATTGCTGAAGACATGACATTTCACTTTCCCATACTTCCCACTGGGCTTTCAAAACCAAAAATTCCCCAAAGGATGAGCAAAAACATCCTATATATTCAGTAAAGTTATTAAATAATCTGCATTTGTGCTTCTGAGTAAACTCCAACTTCTAAATAAACTCCAACTCAAGTTTATTTTTACATATATTTAGATTTATTTGCTATATATCACTGTGACCTTATAGTACTTCAAATCCATTACAGGATTGTTTTGTTGTTGTAATAATCAGTCTTAACTCCACAAAGACAATAATACTGCTGTGGAAGACCAAAAGGGAGAAAAGCCATTTCAATTTATTTACAATTCCTTATTTTGTAAACATTCAGTCTACACATTGTACTAAGTTCTAATAAGGATAAAGAGCTATACATAGAGACAGGAAACAAAGCCCTGTATTTCTATTCATATTGAGCATTAGCATATTATAGATGAAACATCTGCCCTTTCTCATTACCATAGCAGTAAGCCGTCTTCAAATAAGTTTTTAAAACTTTCCAGAGATGTAAATATTTTGAAATAATATACAACTACATCTACTTAAGCCAACCCATTTGGCTTTTATTCCATTTCTAGAATAATTTAAAGTGCTATAAGCAACCCGTCAATCGACACTTTTCTATAATAACAAAACTACTTTAAACATTAATTTACAAGATAATATACAATGTTCATCTGAAATAGCTGAAATTTCAGCACAAAGTCAGTCACTGTCACACTTAACAGCAATTTTTTTGTTTTGGTGTTTTGTTTTTTTTTTGCAGAACACAGAATAAAAGCTTTGAAACAAACAGTTTTGTTGAGCTGTTATTGCCACAACGGCTTATCAATTTTCCTACAAAAGTGGACAAGAGCTACTTGAACTGTATTCTAGCCTGTCATTTTTTTTTGAGGTCACATGACAGTAAGTTTGCATATTCCACAAATCTACTGAATTACAATATTGTCTACTTATAGTACATTATCTCATTTTAATCAGAGCTGGTGCTAACTGTAAATTTACAACATAGACCCACTCAAAAACATCACAACTGTTTTTTTCTTTGGACAGGAATAAGCTATATTCTTGGAGTTGATGTGCTACACGGCTACAACAGTATAACAGTATATATCTGACACTTTATGTTGAAGAAAGATGCATCTGTTTCTGTACTTTTAATGCCCTACTATAGCTACAAATTGTTCACCGAGTTTTGCTTGCTTTAGCCTTTTAATTTTGTGCAACTATCATAGTCTTACATTCCCTTGCTATTTTATATGTCCTTGCCATGTAGCTCAATATTGTCAGTATTTGTCCCAAACCTGCAGACCATTAACAGCATGTGCAAAACACTCTAATACAATCAGCATGCAGCTAGAACACATATTAACAGACTTTTTTCTAAACATGAACAATAAACAAGACCAGTGGCACTGTTGACTTTGGATATCTTCTAACTTTACCATATGAGTACTGGTATGTGTTAAGAAGGAATGCTAGGCTTCTCATCTATTTGTGGCACCATATGAATGAACCCATCATTGGTCCAGACCAATCTCTTCAGTACTGCTGCCAAATACCCACATGCAGCTTTCTTCTTATATAGGTTCAGAGGGCAACTTCATTCATAGACATAATTTGAATACAAAAATAATAACCTATATTCAATGAAGCAGCCCCCTAGCAGGATTGCAGAAAGGTGTGTGTGGGAAACCTGGGAGGCAACTGTAGTACAAATACAAAAATTTTGTCGGCTGCAAGGCTCAAAGTAACTAATGTTAATTTTCAGTCCACATGTCCCATTTTGCATAAGTGTCTACAGCTTAGAAAAAGTAGGACAGTATGTTACAGATGTGAGAGCATGAAAAAAAGTCTGCTATTTAAAAATAACAACTAGATGACCATGCCGAAAACTTACAAAAAAATCAGAAAGGTAAAATGGTGCATTATATTGCTCCTACGGATTTTTGAGCTGCACTGATTCATGTCAGGTTTGGGACAATACCCTGTAGAAGTAGTTAAATATTCATTCAAAAGCCCATATTTCTATGTCTTGAATAATGAAGTCTTCTCTCTTAGAAAGTGTATGATTCCCAAATGTTTTACATGAATGACTTCTTCCATGGTAGAGATCACCATCGAGCCAAAGAGCAAACTCCCCTCTGCAAGACAGACAATGTATTAAAGCAAAAGACTGAGGGAGTAAGCATTAAACTTATGAATGCATTTTTCATTCAGAATTCATGAACGAGGAAGAATTACAGAATTCTTTTTCAACATAAGTACCTTGTAGCTGTTGATAAATTCGAAGCTGCAACAATTTTATTTTTTTTTACTATTTATTATTAATTTGGGAATATCCTTCTTTCAGATATTCTGAAATAAAAAGCTAACCAGAATTACTCAGTTTTCAGCCCTTTCCATTTGTATTAAGAAAAAGGCATAGCAGTACTCTTGTGAGGAGAATGCTGATAACAAATAAGGGAAACATCCTAGAAAAAAAAGGCGTGAGACCATGTATAATTTCTGAAGACACTGGCATATCTTGGGATGGTATAGTTTCAGTTCAAGCCTCTTCTAGTTACACATAATTTTCACACTTACATACCTTCAGAATCACAGTATCTTGTGTCCATTCTGAATATACCAAGACACACATGCAAGTAAAGAATGCAATGCATCATAACCTTGCAGGGCTGAAACTTGATGCCACACCATGCTGAAGACAAACCTCCCGTTTAAGTTTCCTCCACATAGGAAGCCTAACACCTGACATACTAAATCTTTACTGGTTGGTAACTGTTGAGTCCTGAGCTATCAAACTGAAGTAAATTCCAAATTTTCTTTTCAAAGGTGTGCAGACAAACACACTTACAACAGGCTCTAATGACAAAAAGAAATCATGACTTACCCTCCTCCACCAAAAGCAAGGGAGTCCATATCTCCTTTAATGAAGAACATGTTGTCTCCTGTCCATTTGAAAACCTAATAAAAACCCAAACAAAACTGACTAGCAAGTTAAAGCTTTTCATTTGGGCAGAAGGGAAACTAAACATCGATAAAGACAGACTATGGATGGCTAGAGGCCAGTTTAATGAAGTTACCAAGTTTACACAGAAAATTCCGGGAACAGATACATGCCGATAAAAATTCTCTTATGTTTTATACTATTTAAAATAAGACCATTCCAAAATAGGTCTCCTTTGAGCACTGAAACTTCTACGTAATGAAAAATACCAAGAAAATATGCTTAGGTTAAATGATACACCCTTTAAAAGGATGTAGTTTGTGAGTTTTCAGACAGACACCTGGCAGAATTTAGCCTAGTAGAAAAATCTTCAGTACAATGAAACAGTCAGGTTGAATATGTTTTTCACTATGCAAACACTACCAATTTACTGTGCACTTCCAGATTCTGTAGAAAAACTAGTATGATGATGTTTTTGGGGCCAACTCCTAGAATTTTTCAGATTACTTACTGTTAGATTTATTCAGTAAGTATTTTAAGATAATGCATATGTGGGGAAAAAGCAAAAGCATACCAAGTTATCACTACTTACCTCAAAATCTGGAGAAAAAGTAAACATAAAGGTCTCCCCAGTGCCATAAAAGCCATCGCTCACTTTAAATGGTTCAGATGCTAGTGCTCCAAAAACCTGTAAGCAAAAATATGCAAGAGGAAATACTTAAAAACTATACAGCATCTGAGAATCTCTAATGAGAGTAACTGATAAACAAATCAGATTGTAAACGTTGCCAGATTTGGAATTCACTACAGGATAAGCCTTACATGGTATCATGGTTCCAAGTGCCTTGACTGAGATCTGGTATAGTGCTTTGTGGTACAATAAAAAAAAAAAAAAAAAAAAGAAAGAGGACTGTCAATAAAAAGTGAACACAGTAAAAAAATATCAAAGGGATAAAAACTAAACTTAGGAAATTCTCAGAAACAATGTACGTATTTTTAAGATGTCAGATTGAATGGTTCTGCTCCTTCATACATACCTCCTCTTCTGCTTTAACTAGGCTATTTTCAGCAAGTTCTTAGCTGTAACAGAGTTATTTTTCATGTAACCTATTAATTCCAATCCAAATGACAGTAAGCAATGTTTACCTGTCCTACAACAGAGACAGATTTTAACTAAGCCTTTGCTGCATAGTAAAACTAGTTATAATATTTAGGAATAAGAACACTACAACAGTAGTTAAAAAGGTCTAAGGACGGATTATTGGGTTTTTTAATCTGATTAAAAGTAGCATCGATTTCTGAGGAACTAGAATAACTAGGAACACCCCTCCCCCCCCGCCAATTATGCAAAATCAACTGTACCCCATGAAGTACAACCCTCCCCAAATCGGTATTTCTGTTCTTAGTAGGAAGCTGGTTTCAACATCTGCAAGAGCAGAGTAGAGAGAAGTACTAAAGCACTCCAGTACCACCCTCTCATTTGTCTGTATGAGGAAAAAAAAAAAAAAAAAAAAGAGACAAAATGAAGTTTCTATGGTTTTGTTCACATTAAGTAGTGAGTTTGAGAAGCATGGGACTGATGAGAGCGAGACATTAAAGCTAGTGTCCTGATGTGTATTATGTTCAGGATATAAAGTAGAAACTATTTTCTTCTGCCCATCCTAAAAAATTCTTCAGCCATAGGTAGGTTTTCCAAGCATTCCTTTCCATGTTGAGCTCTCTAGTAGCTGTTAAACACAAAATTAGGTGAGCGTGAACTTTAGATCAGGAACTCAAAGATTATATACAGCTATCAGGCATCTAATAAAGGCTGCCCCACATCAGTTTTGAGTTACCAGTTCAGAACAACCACTATTGGAAAATTCCTTATTTCTTAGGATTTTATATGGTCCAGAAAGTTTCTTGTTCAGAAACTTCTAAGCAGAATAGAAGACAGGAAGACTGAAAGAAGAGTCACAAAGAAAAAATGTACTCATTATGAAACAAAACACCCTCCTGCCGTCACTACACAATCTTACATTGACTAGATATAAGAAAAAAATTTGCTAGTCTTCTAAAGGATATCAGGGATAATTTTCTTCAACCATTCTGATAATGCACATCAGACTATGTGTTAAGTCTAACAGTACTATCATGCCAACAGCAGATATTTTGAATTTTTTTTTGTTGAATTCAAGCACTAATCTTTTGCAATAAACTTTTAATAACTTTGAAAAAGTATGCACAATGGCAAACAAAATTCATTTGATGCAGGTAGTACTGCACATTTTAGAAGTCACTGTTGAGACCTCATTGTTACAGAGAAGAAACGCAGGACTAACATACTGAACTTCCTTTAAGTTGTTAATACCTACAGAAGTTTCTTCATATTATTATTAATTTATTTATATATATTATGTATTTTTAAGAACAAAATATCACTAAATTGACAAGATACTTTACTCCTGTAAAACTGTTCCTTTACTTAAGTGAAGAGAATTACCTTTGACCATACATATGACCAATATTTACACTCTAAAATCCGAAGTCTCTGGAGGAATTTTTAAACTTACTTGACAAGGGGATGAAATAAAGTATCACAGTCAGCTAAAGGTGCTCACTTTCAGAGAATACTAGCAGTTTCAGAGGCATTGTTAAAACAGCAAATTCAGTCTAAAAGCTTGAAGTTCTATGAACAGAGATGCAAGTTTCTGTATCTCTGTTTTAATGCAAGCTCACAAGAAAACTAGCCCAAACCATTGTTTGCACAGATATTTGTTTCATTCAACACATAGGATCAAATACTGGCAAGACATCATCTAAGTGACAAGAATAGGCTTAAGAGAGAAAGAAACGACCATTTAAGTTTTGCTTTCTGGCAAAGTCAGACAGAATCAGACCAAAATGAAAGACTGCTTTAAAGAAGAAATATTTGGTTTTGTTTGGCCTTCCCCCCCCCCCCCCAACATGTTT
>JANZLQ010000029.1:33177193-33189468 GCA_026212715.1 Elanus axillaris | reverse complement strand
TGGTTTTGTTTGGCCTTCCCCCCCCCCCCAACATGTTTTGTTGTTGGGGTTTTTGTGGGGTTTGTTTGTTTGTTTGGTTTGGTTGGTTTTTTTTTTAAGGTAGGCTTGAAATGAGCACCCAATGTTATTAAGACCTACAGCATTTTATACTTTTCTTTTTTTTAGCGCATTACTAGTTAGATGGCCTCATGGATCAGAGAAAGTTCAAGTGAGAGTTGACCAAGTATAACATCCAATGCAGGATTTGTAGCAAACCATAGACACAGAACATTAAATGATCATATAGTCAAATAGCAGCAACAATATTTAAAAAAAATTAAAATCAGAGAAGTCCATCCAACACAATAGCTGAGGAGGTGCTTATTAGAACAACAATGGGGGTGGGGTGGGGGAGAGGAAAATGAAATTAGGAATTAAGTCAATCTGAACATTGTTACTTGACATTTGTGGAAAATCAGCTGGCTTAAACCCAATCATGCTCATTTAGTCTAGTGCTACAAAGACATGCAAAGTGTTTTCTTCCCCCACAATTTGTGAAGAACTCAAAACTTCTATTATAGACAAGGCAGTTAAAACTGCTGTTTGATTTCAGTTTTAAATTAAGAGATGCAATAGTTGTCCTAATAGAAAGAATACTAATACTAAAATCCTTTTTCTAAAAATAGGCTTGGCTCAGTTGAAATACGTTTTAAATGAGAAGACTTCACAGAGTGATTCATATTAGATGATCACATTTTAGATTGATAGTAGTCAGTCATTCTAAGCTGGTAATTTGAGTATTGCCCAAAATTCTCTATAAGTAAAGGCTGGGATAGGGATTCTTCTGTGCATATTTTACTTAGTTTTGGCTAAAAGCTTTTAATGACTTAATTCTTTAGTAAATCAGGTCTTCCATCGGAACTTTAAGAATTATTGGTTCATTGTCCTTCAAATACAATGGACCAAATATCAAAGCCTTAGATACTAGATATTTGATTATACTAATCCAAGTTTCTAACGAGTTGTTTAGCAACATGACATTTTTCTAGGGTTTTATTTAGTTATTTCAGTGTCACAAAAACAATTACCTCCAACTCTGATTTCATGCATATTTTCTGCAACAACAGAATTCAAACTTCAAGACAGTATTTAGTTTTTACCTGATCTTTACTACCTGTCCTTTGAGAAGTGATGGCTATAGGGTTTCTGCATGAGATTAGATTTTTGTGGCTAGTTGTTAGGGTGGGTACCTAAAATTCCCAAATTCTAAGCTCTGTCTTGCACTTTTGGGGTGCATATAATACAATCTGAAGAATGACTTATAAAACTTGACAGTCCTTGGGGTAGTTAACTGCATTAATTTCACTCCTAGACCACCACTTGTTTAGTGACTCATGTTCAGGAATTAGGTGTTAATTTATTTTTAAATGGCTGTCAGAGTAGACAGCAGAGCTTGGTATCTTCACTAACAGAAGCACCTACCAGTAGACAGACAGTCCATAACAACTGTAATGTAGGTATCTATAGATTTCTTGGGCACCTTTATTAGAGGATCTCCTAGAATTTAAGCCACTTAAACTGCCTGCTGTAGTTAGATTCCAACTTTCAACTAGACAATGTTCAGCTTTTACACAAATGAAGCTTTAGTTTGTGAAAACTGAGTGTTTTGGCTGGGTTGTTTTGTTTTTTACAGCCCTTGAGGTAAAATTGCTAATGCATTTTAAAAAGAAATTAAGATTAGAGAAGATTTCAGAAAAAAAAATAGGGTAAGGCTTAGCAGCCTCCAACAGACCATACTATGAAAAGTTACAAGGTACACTTGGTCCTTACTCATCTTATTGTCAACATCAGATAAAGGCTGCCTTCATAAACATGGACATCAAAGAACAGGGTCTCAGAAGAAATAGTCCAGGAAATAAATTAATTCTAGTTTGAAGGAAAAGTACCTCAAGCAAGGATAAGACAAAACCAGTATCTATCATAAACACAGAAGCTACAAAACAGGCAGAACAAAGAATGCCAAAAAAGGACTAAGGAGGTACGCTTAGCAAATGGCATGGAACTATCTGGTCATAATTCTGTCTTTCTTCAAAAAGGCTGAAACTCATTTGGGATCTTCTCTGGACTAGACATCTTAGAAAACAGGCAGTGATCTTGGAGCATAAAATAGGAAGATACCTGGTCTCTCTTAAAACACATTCTTCAAGGGCATAAACAGTATTTATCTTAGCATATTGCTAGTGAACTATTTCTGGATACACTCTCCGTAAAAAAAAAAAAAAGTATTCAGATTCTTTTTCAGTCATGGAAAGCAGTTTTATAGGACTATCTGCCAGGAAGCTACAAGATATTAAAGACAAATTAACCTCTTTCAAAAAATCAGTACCTTTTTTAAAAAATGGATGACCCTGAATAATTACCGTCAAAGGGCACAGTAGGCTACTATTATCTTACTTTTCATCATTGTAGATCCATGATCAAGAGGAGAAAAACTCTACACTGAATTTCCATAGGTTATGAATACAAAGATAGTATAAAATTAATTTTCTGCTGGCAAATGCAAAGACATTTCTCATTAACAGCTTGAGACACAGAACTACTGAAAACACCACTCTCACTATATTGGTGAAGGACTGAGCATGTAAAACTTGTCTGAACCTTTCCTTCTACAGTATATGTGGCTTGCTGCATACACATGGATTTCACTCACTCTTGTGTGCAACCTAGGTAAGATCTGGCATACACTATGAAATATAAGTTCAGTGGCTACTTGACCCAAAAGTCCAAGCAACGCTTTCATACATGTTCTTGGGCATCAGCCTGTAAGTTGAGATTTGTCACCAAGAAAAAAAAATTGACTTCTCTACGAATTAATTCCCTGTTTTGGTTCAGCAACCATGACACTTTTTGAACAATAAAGTTGAGATATTCATATATGGAAGGTCATCTGATTACTTTCAGCAACAGAACAATACTATGTGTTGGTGGCAAGACATCAGAAAAGGGACATTTTCTTTGTGGGCCAGATAATCAGGTACTAAGAAGTAGGCATCTTACAAATTAATCAATCTTGAGAAGTTAGTATGGAAATCAGAGAAGTGAAGTTACCAAAGTACATTTGAAGAGGCTGATGGGTCTGTTGAGACATCTCGAGTCTGTTGAATAGTTTTTATCTTCAATATTAAAAAGTAAATGAAAAGAAGTTCCCTTTTAAAGAACTTCTGCAAGAGTGCTCTACTAGCAGAGATTTAGAAGGTATTTTTCTTTTTAAGGGACCCCTGAGTCAGGAAACAGTAGGAAAAAAAAAAAAGCTGTGACTTGAGTTAGGGAAACAAACCCTTCATTTACAGTTTTCAGACCCCTGGAATTATATGAGGTGATACTGGCCCATGCTTCCTGAAAATAAAAACTGGTTACCAAAGTGGGACAGGTAAATGAAGTAAATGCTACAGATTTTGTGGTGGTTCTGTCAATTCTTCATGACAGCAGTAACTTGCTTCCACAACAGAGCACAGAATTTTCAGAAAGAAAGAATCAGTCTCATGCTGCCTGTAATTTCACCCGTTATTAGCATATTCAAGAGAAGATGTTTGCTATTTAAATGGTGAGATGTGATGCACTTTGACCAGGATATGAATTCCAGAAAGAGGAATAGAGCACAACTAGAGAGACTCAAGGAACAAAAATTCATTATGCAACAAAGATCCTGCAGCCCTCGAATGAGAGAGAGATGTTGGCTGCAGCCAAAGAATGCACTAAGAAACACTGGCTATAGCTGCCAATGACATTCCAACTGAACAAGATCTTCCAGAATCAGAAAGTTCTAGAGACCATTTCTTGTGCTTTAAATACATTTAAAAAAGAATACTAAAATTAAATTCAGTTATTGGGTATTATGAGCCTCATACATTGTGACAGTCAACTTGTGTTATTAAAGAATTTCCTAGAAATGGTAGTATGTCAGAGGATTGCTTGACAGTGAAACATATTTTTAAAAGCATCTGCGTAACTACCAAGGGGAAAAACAGCTTGATACACACAATTTTGTCTCCCATGATGGACTAAAGTGTCAGCTATTCCTTTATGCTCTCCAAACATTTTTTTTATGGGTCCCCTGCCTCCACACAAACATTTTCCTACCTGTCCATCACTGTCCTTGATAACCAACAGCACAGGTGTGTCTAATCCCAGCATAGTTCGATACAAAGTCTTCAAGCTCATGCCATGCTTTGCAGTACTGTAGACAAGAGTCCATGGATATCCAATGGTCCGTGGTGGAAGAAACTTTGTGAGCTGTTAATAAGATAACAATCATCCTCTTATTTAATACGCTTTTTACTATTTCTAAGAATATATTACATATAAATGAAAGCTGATTATGTTGTTCTGAACTACTACAAGTGGCCTTATAAGTTAGTTTAAAACTTGAGTCCAACTGTAAAGTTTCACATGCATATTTTCTATCCCTGGTCTCTCAAGCAGGTTTTTTCTCCTAACTCTACCTGCAGGAGAAGAATGATTTACCAACTGAAGAACATGTGTTTGGTAAGGTCTCTAAAGATTTATCTAAAGACAGTAAAACCAAAGTTATTCTTGCATGACAATACTATGTCTCAGTACTGGGGAACTAGATCACTCAAGTCAGCAAGTAACAATGCTTGCTCTCCTGTTCCTGTGCCTTTGAACATGATCAGCCTTGACACAAAATTTCAATAAACACATTTAATGAGGTGGCTTTGGACTGGACAGCAAGAACTGCAGTGAAAGCCAAGCCATCTTCAAGAAAGAATGAAATAAGTGCAGAGACACAAGCCAGTGTTGTCATAACGTATTGAAAGTTATATTAAGAAAAAAAAAGCAACATTTTAGCTATGAATTATATTGTGCTTATGCATTTAACATCATACAAGTTCTTCTTACTGGTATATTTTACACTACGGTCATAGCATTTGTGATACATTAATGTACAATACTAAAAAATGGCATAGGTAAGTCAATACCTTTTCAATTTGTTCTGGCTGTAGTAATTCACTGGGATCGCTAAGATTTGGCCGGAATGCTTCAGGCTCCAGGTCTGTTTTGATATTTGTTGCCTGTTTTGAACTGATATCTTCTCTTGTTGTTATCTACAAAAAGAACAAGAAAATAAGTTTTCACAATTCTATTAGCACGGAGGATAAACTTTGCAGGTTTTAAAACATGCAGTTACTAATTTACTGTTATGCAATTCCTTCAAAAGTTAAGTCATTAGATTTGATCTGACCAAGATTTCCACTGCATCCAATAGCAAGCTGGTACTCAGCTATATACTAACAAAGAATTACAGACACCGATTCAGAAGAAAGCTATGGTTTTATGCTAAATAAATAAAGAAAGAGTCCTCATACACAGCTGAAGGACTTCAAATGCTTTTTAGAGGTCAGCTTACACAGTGCTTGCACTTTAATACTAACATAGCATTTACATTAAATGTAATTAAAATACCCAGACAGAAAAGGAACTGAAACTTTAACGTGGACATTTCTCAGTAGTTTCTTTCAGAGTACATGTAAAAGTGTATGTCTATGTTCACATATGCAGTAGACAAGTGGAAAGACTGCTGCCAAGGACTCTGAGTAAAGTGTCTGAATGGAGTCCTAGGAATATTGCTGCTCCATAAACTGATCTGCTAGAGTACTTATGGGAATCAAAGAAAAAAGAATTAAGAGGGTGGGGAGGGGAAAGCAGCAGTAATACTTATGCTGCGTAGTGAGCTTGGGTGTCTGGCAAAGATGCACTATGCATGAAGATCCTATAGTAGTTTAAAATAAATGCCCTATATATCTACCCTATTGAGCTGTTGCAGATCACCATTTAGTGGAGGCCGCAGAAGGCCACAGAACTCCTCATCAGGTATCATAGTTCATGACAGCTTCTTACCCCAGTCCACATTCATTGGCACTTTCAAGCTAAAGTGCCACATGTTGAGAACTAGACTAGCTGAGACCCAAACAGGTTTCCTTGTATAAATCTTGCTGCAGGGATAGTTAAAACTTGCTGTGGGGATAGTGAAGTCTGACAAAGGAGTAGGACAAAGTGAAGGAAGTTAGTAGCTTAAGCCACTGCAGCAAGACTTATTACAATGTGGAGGGATTTACTAAAGAAATAAATCTTAACAAGAATGAGTGCATCTGAATAATTTATCAGCCTGAACCAAGTTTTACTGCAAGTCAAACTGTCCAAATTATTTAAAGCCTGAATCCTGAGAATTTCAAGAAAATACCTACCAACCCCCCCTGCCAACTCCAGAATAAGAACCAGTGTTTGCCACATACCTCATACTTTAAACATACAGAACACAACTGTGGTATGTCACATACCACCAGGAAAAGTTTTGCTAAGCTTTTGGAAGAGAGCTTTCTCAATTAACAAAAGAAAACCCATTATCAAAGAAAACTTGGAAACACAGGTAAGACTACTTAAACAAAAACGAGCCACCTGAGCTGAAAAAAAGGATATCCTTTTCCTCTCCCACAAGAATTATGGAAAAAGTTACTGTCTCAAACTCCTGTTACTTAAAAATAGGCTTATAAAGTTGAAGTATCAAAGGATATTCACACAGTAACTTAATTACAATATTAATTTTTTACTCAAGAAAAAGTGTGGTTAAAGAAAGTATCAAGGAAGCAAAAAGCTCAAGCCTTCCATTTTTCAAAGGAAGGCAACAAGCATTTCCAAGGTAAACTATGCACTAATTTCCATCACAACAAGAAAACAAAGTATATGCATTTGTCCAGGCAGCTTCATGTACAAAAAGATGACCTTCAGACTGCATTATAGAATGCTATCTATAAAACATGTTATTTGGTGTTCCAACTCTTTTCCACCTTAAATGCCTTTCATCCATCATCTACCACTGCTTCAACTCCATAAATGTTCAGCATTGTTCAAGTGTACAGCAGAAAGCTTATTCCTTTTGTTATTCTTTAATTCTGATTAAAGTGCACCATGCAAAACATGAATAATTTGGATTGAAGGGGGGAGGAGGTTGAGGTTTTGGGGTGGGTTTTTTTTGTTTGTTTTTTTGTTTGTTTTTTTTGTTTTGTTTTGTTGTTGGATTTTTTTCGTTTTTTTTTATTATTATTACACTAAAGTAACTTTCTTCTAGGAAGAACACTGCTCTGTAGAAGTGGACAAAGACATGTCTGCTCAAAGTATCTGTTTGACAGAGTGCAGTGTAGTTTCGGAAGTTGCAAATTTATTTCCCACTAAACTTTAACAGAGCACATTCACCTGTAGTCAGATTCTAGGGGCTTCTGAGATTAGTAACTGCCGTGCAGTCTACACACAAACACATATATGGCCTCAGAGCTGACAGTTTATAGTCTTCAGCCCATAACACCAGATTTTTCCAAGTCAGTCTAAACCTTGAGTTCGGGCATTCCAGGTAAAAGGTATTTGGAAAGAGCTCTTGCACTTCCAGGATATTAATACAAGGATCCTCCACCACCACCACTTGCCAGAAAGAGAACTGTTTTGTTCTCAACTGGGAATGAAAATTTTTTTTGCAAAATTTCTTATTTTCCCATAGAAGTAGAACTGCAGCTTTTGGGTTCATGCACATTATATTGCTTTATGTAACCGTACTACTTACAAAACACTTTAAAGCCATTAATTACTAATTATTAAATAAACATAACTAAAAGAGCTAAGAAAGTGTTTTCTTATGTGTAATTACATAACAGGTGAAAAAAAGCCAAGATCAAAGTAAAAAAACAGAACTGAAACATTTTCATTTCAGCAGCCAATTACTACAGGAAAAGAAACCACTGAATGCTTCTAATGAGTTCTAAGCTATGCTTTCCATCAGTAAGTTAGGTATGATGTACACAGCAGCTAAAAATTTTATAACTGTCAAGGAACTAAGAAACACCTAAAGAGAATGCAAATACCAGTTTAAGTCCATATCAGTAAACCTTCAAAAATCTGAAGTACTGTTTTCGAAGTACTGCTTTTGGAACAGACACTTTCATTACCAGCTCCGTGTGCATGACATTTGCTGTATCAAACTGCCTCAGTCACCTGCTTGCATAAGGGGAAAAATACTTACCTACTCCACAGAAGCTGTGAAGCTTCATACTTGCCAAGTACTGCAAGATTCTTGATGAAAGATTCCTATATAAAATTAAACACCCATGCAACAAGGTTTTAGATTCTTCACCTGGTTTGCATTCTTTTTAGGAAAGCTTCCATCTAACGCAACACACCAGTCTAAATTGGAAGTTAAACACATCACTCCAAGTCAAGCAGTACTGAGATATTTTCAAATTCTGACAGAAAATTCCTGTTTGAAAGTTGAAAGTAATAATTCTATCATAAAATTACTGATTCCATCATAGCACTGCACAATTAAATAGATCCAAAACAAAGGAATTTTCTGCTGTATCCTTGTAGTGCTGTACACAAGACAAACCCACCAAGTGTGGGACTTGCCCTGATCAAAGACACTACAAAGAAAGATGTTTTAGTATCTGGAGATGGGGTTTAAGCTACTGAAGAGGGCACCTGGAGACGTCTGCAGAGTGTGCGCAGTTCTTCGCTATTTAGAGCGTCGATCCTGCGGTGATACTCAGCCACTGATACTACCTGAATATGGAGACAGGAAGACAATAATTCCACTGACAGTTGAAAAAAAGTAAAAAAGTAAGAAAGAAAAAAAGGCAGAGGAGAGTTATGAAGGTAAAATGTACAATGATAACAAACAAACAAAAAGTGCTAGAAGATGTTTGTTTCTGCAAGGACAATGCACACATGGGTGATTTTAGACATATGAGTTGACACAGCAAAATTACAAATTAAACACTCATGGCACTAGCATTCATATATATCTTGCTGCTCTAGGTTGAATATAGAGCTGATACAGGAGTGCATAAAGTTACCAGTATCAGGATGCTAAATTAGAAGTCAACCTGAGTTGCTTGCCTTAACTCAAACTCTTCAGCCCAAAGTGCTCTCAAACACTCTTTACACCCAGATTAATGAATCCTGTGAACCTGGTTTGCTTTTCTGGATAGAGACTAGAAGCAAACCTCAGGCTTCTCAGCATGTTCTGACTCTTCTACCTGGCAGTGGAGATACAGTTAAAGTCAAGGTAGCAGCACTAAAATTTAGTAACTCCCCAATACTACCTCACAATATCTTTATCCTGGACTTTTATTCACCTCCAAAGCTTCAGGAGCTGCTTACCTGTCAACACATTCACTCCAAATGGCACCTCTACTTTGGCAGGAGGTGTACAGCCAGGAAGCCTTTAGTCAGAAAGCTCTAGGACATGCTGGTCTGGTGCAACAAGCTGGCTAAAGGACTACAACAGTCATTTTGATGTAACTACAGCCAATAATGTGATTTTGAGAACAACTCAAAATCATCATTTGTATGAAAGCAGCTTAAAACAGCTGGTGGAGAGATTAAATGGATGTCCCATGTAGTAAGAGTATATTAAAAACTTCTAGAGCCTACCACAGTGCAAAGGAAGATAACCACAAGTCCAGCAGCTCCCCATCTACCTGCCCCTACTACAAGGAGTTTGGCCAGATACTCGCCACTGTCCTGAGTACAGAGCCCACAGTCATGCATGACTGGCTCTTGAGCAGCGATGGTTCACTCTACCCCATGCAACTGCAAGGCAAGGAAAAAGGAATACTTGTGACATCCAGTTTTATTACTGAATAATCAGTAATTACTAGCACTCAATTTATTTCCACCATTTTCTACTGTTCTAAAAATATCAAGAAAATTGTTGTAAATTGTATTGGTTTGTGCATTCTCAGAGTCAAGTAGCTATATGCAGAGCTTTAACAGTATTCCACCCAAGCATGTAAGTGAGACTGTAGTTTTATCCTTTTATTTGCTATGACCCTTCACTGCAGATTACATTGTTCACACCAGCACTTTATAATGTAATCCTGAAAAGCAATAATGTGAGGACCCTTTAGCCCTGATGCTTCTTTAAGCTCAGCCCCTATCATAAGCGGCAGTAGTTAACTTATAATGGGCCATAAATGTGTGGTTACTTAAGGAGATTCTTGGAAAGAAAACAAAACAAACCCTGAACAAAAAAAAAACCTAAAACAAAAAAACCCACCAAACCCAAACACTCATCACCCCCAACATCCTTACATAGTTACTGTTTCATGTATTGGTATGGAGACAATTTTATAGGCAATGCCATCTTGCCTTCAACCTGTCAAACACGTACCCTGTCACCATCCTGTACCTGGGAACTGCTTACCAACCATTTTGCTCGGTGATCAAGATCTGACACACCTTTTCATACGCCATGGGGGTGCCTGCACCCTCAGAATAGTGTGCACAAGGTGTTCTGATAAATTTCTTACCTGAGAGTAACATGAATACTTTTCCAAGTATGTACACAATAATAGCTCCTTGGCATCCTGAACCTGTTGCATACTGTCACATTACATCTTTACATCTGTTTTGTGACTAAAAGCCTGCATAGTGGCAGGCCATTGGTATGCAATGGCAAACATCATAAAGAGCATGTCATAGAATGTCAAACTATCAACAGAAAAATTAAGGGCAAGGAATCCACCCTTTTGAACCCAGTGCTTGTTTTAAGTACACAGTCCATATTAAATTCTGAGTAAACCACAAGACAAATCGTCTCAAGGTCATCCACTCATCACTGAACTAGGCTTTAGATGAGTACATTAAGATACCTCAACAGTTCAGCTACTGTAGCTGACCTTCTATAAAATGCTTACAGTTTAGGTCAACATGCTTTATTTTTGCTTTGCAGTAGACAAGATTATGTACTTTATGATTAATTGAGCTACAGAATCTTGAAGTCATGTATGTCTAAGCCTACCGGCAACTACCTTCTACAACTTCATTCAGGAATTGATTTGAGTTGTATCTTGAAAACAGCTAGCATTTTGTCCCTGCAAGGCTGGAAAGGGCTCTTTTGAAATATTAGTAGTATCATTAGTTAGAAGTTTATTCTGTTTTATAACCTAGTTTAATTCATAGTCTGCTTATGCATTCCTCTGCCAGCTTAAAGCCATGAGTGACCAACACACATGCACCTAATGCCTGTTTGCTAACAGGGCATTGTAAAATTGCCATGCTCACACCAAGTGCAGCTAAACTTTCAGAGTTGACAAGCAGCTGAAACTGTCTCCTTAGAGAAAGGGAGTATCTCAGAGATGAACATTGCTTCTGAAAGATAAGAACGGAGGACGTGTAACAGTGTACAGTGGTTCTTCTTCAACATGTTATTTATACCCTCAATTAACTGAATATGAAATAAAAAACCAAATATTAAGAAAGAGAATGAGATGAACAATTATACTTTGAATCTTAATACACCTGTGTAAAGTCAGGTGAAGCTTCATGAACATTATTTCTTGAGAGTCAAAAAAATTTTCATCCTTAAAGTACCAGGATATTTAATTGAAAAAATGAATGCCAATGTAATTTTCTTAGGCCATTTACAAAGTTACTGCAAAAATATCAGTCCATCTCTAATTCATCAGTAAATGGGAAGGGGGAAAAGATCAAATCTTCTGTAAAGGCTGGAAATACCTTCCAATGAAAATAAAAAGGTCTATTTTGTCAACTGAATGCTGTTATGAACATTTTAAGAGAAAACACTTAACTTCTTCACACAAATTTTGTTTCCTCCCAAAATGTTAGACACTGCTTGAGAGAAAGCAATATCGAAGAAGCAGTCTTTGCCACCACAAATACAATTATCTGGGACATACTGATTACACTACAATAATGCATTAATACATGAGGTTTACAATCTCAGATAAAGTTATATTTTTTTCAGAGTGATACCTTATAAGACTAATTTATTTTGATTAATTTTTAATGAGTATGTGGTTCTTTCTCTCTTTCAATACCTTTAATACTGGCCATCTTGGAACTGTATGGCACACCAAGGTGTTTTCCAGAACAGAGACAGAAGAGCTGACTGAGTATGTTACATGTTAGCAACACTCTCCCTGTGATCAGTATTGTCCACCCAGCAGGATGGACTGTTGAGTATCTGCCTCAAAGTGCTCTAAGCTCACAGCAACTGTAGCAAGCCATAATTTAATTAACATCTACCAAAGACAAATTAAAGCATCTGCAATAACCAGAATTAATAAATGAACTTGAGAAGAAAGCAATCAAAGCCTGCAGCACACAAAGTGTTACACTGAGTCCGGAAAACTTTATAACAAGCTCTTTTTTCAAGATATGAAAAATCACTATTTTGAGAGATATGATAAAGCCAGCAACGGAATAAA
>JANZLQ010000029.1:33161193-33177093 GCA_026212715.1 Elanus axillaris | reverse complement strand
AGTGTTACACTGAGTCCGGAAACCTTTATAACAAGCTCTTTTTTCAAGATATGAAAAATCACTATTTTGAGAGATATAATAAAGCCAGCAACGGAATAAATTTACATGGGACACATTAAACATAGTTTAGGATGTTTGTGCAAAGAATTAATAAATGAACTTGAGAAGAAAGCAATCAAAGCCTGCAGCACACAAAGTGTTACACTGAGTCCGGAAACCTTTATAACAAGCTCTTTTTTCAAGATATGAAAAATCACTATTTTGAGAGATATGATAAAGCCAGCAACGGAATAAATTTACATGGGACACATTAAACATAGTTTAGGATGTTTGTGCAAAGAACTAAGAATTAGATTTATGAAAATTACTTTCTTAAAGAGGCAAGTCAGGCAACTTAACTCACTTTGTCCAAACAAAAAAGAGCTGTAGCAGCATCACCAATAAAACCCATTTCTCTTGCAAAATAATTTAAGGAAGTTTCAGCACAAGCAAACAGAGAAACCAGAGGTTCAGTGTGTCTGGTGCCTGACCTCAAGCTGCCTCTCCAGAAGGCAGGCTGAGCAAGGTTACATCTCAGTTCTGATAGTGCCATGCAGAGATCCTCTTAGGTATCACAAGAAAGTGCTATATGCGTTTAGAAGTAGGTAACAATCACAGCCCAGTATGGAAACATTTGTTTCTTCCTTTAATCAGAAAAAGGATCAGCTAAGATCAACTTCAGATTGCACAGACCATTGAAAACAGAGAAAACAAAAGCCTCTACTACTCATTTGTTTTCCTTCAGCTTATAATCAACCTTCTCAAATGTTCATCTGCTACTGTACTTTGACAGCATTTGTAGAGAGGCCTAGTATTTCACAATTATAAAAATGTAAGCAATGTAACACCTCATAATTAAATGGAAGATGTAGTCAAGCCATGACGCATAAACCCTCCAATTATTTAGGACAGTGGGTATGGCAAATAACTGTCACCAAGCAAAGGTTCTAGGCTTAGTGATCAGTATAAGAAAGTACCAGATTGCACTCTACTTTTTTTATTCTTTAAAGATACTCACATCATCAGTTCACTCTATTACTCTAAAACAAAATTCAGTATGGAAAGCTGACTTTAAAAAGATCTTTGTAGCAAGCAGTATTATTGTATTGATGCAGCCTTACACAATTTTTATCTTTCCCATGTAAGCCCCTATTATTACACCTCCATAATAGCCAAACTACAGCCATTAGCTTAAGAACTACAGTTAACCAATAAATCAAGAACCTCAGAAGTCATGCAAGTCTCAAATCATTCAAGATATTAAAACCAACACCACTTGAATTCCCTTTGCATAGTATCTTAAGAATACAAAAGTCAAAGTTTTTCTTGGTTTTGTCCCCTTTGGCTATGTTGCCTGTCAAAGCTCTGCAAAGCATTCCTACAAGCATTCCCACAGAAGGCAATCCACCTTTTGTTCCACTGCATTGTCTGATGTCTTTCATCTAAGTGCTTTGACAGAATGGTTGCCTGCATTTTTGACATTCTAGAAACTTACTGGCATCTCTTGTGTTGCAGTACAATAAAGAGGCACAGTAAATACCAAACAGATTTACTAAAACAAGTGGGAAGCCAACACGACTGGATTTTTGAAGTGGAAGCATAATACATTGGTTAGTCACCAAAATTTTCATTTCTTATCCTGGGAAAGTATAGAACCCCTACAATGCTCAGCTCAAGTTTACTCTATCACCATGAAAATAACAAAGGCCTTTCAAGTAAATAATCCAGGGTGATTTAGTTGCTTCAAGTAAGCATTCTTGTTTTATTGTATCACTCTATTTGGTCCAGCAACTATGTTATTTCATGTCAGGTGGGTTTTCATCCAAATTTCAGAACAACCACTAATGAAACATTTAATCAAAACCCTGTATTTCATATATGCTGCCAGTCTCTAATGCTTCCCACTTTGTCTTGCATAACAAAGAAGTAATGGTACCAAAACTCCTTCCCTCTTTTGCATAAGAAGGTTACGCTTGCACGTTAGCTTTATGATCATTCCTTGAAGGAGAGAAACCCGACTTCAAGAATAGAGCATGTCTTGTTGACATAGCAACATTTTAAAAATATTCCCATCTGTAGATACTTCTATACTCTTTTTTCTGATTTGACTTATTTTACACATTAAAATAACCTGTTCTCTACCTCTCTCACAGCAGAGAAGATTCTCATACAGTCCTCTTCAGTTCAACCTCTTCTTAAGAGCTGGTACCTATTGCTTTTATTAGCATAGTTTGACTCTGGCTAAAACAAAGTGTTGGTCCTAAGGGAAATAATTGTAACAATGGATACTACTACTTTTTTAATTAGCTGGGCAAGACCTATCTACGTATCTACATATATAGAATCATATTAAAGAAAACATTCTTGGTAAACTTCAAATACCTTTTACACTGCTATAGGGTATGCTCAAATTACATGTGAGTTAATTTAGGAATTGCATCTTGATATGTTCCATTGCCACAGAGGAAAATTAAGAGCCTATTATTTAAAAAATATTTTGTTAGTTAGGAACACATGTTTAAAAAACAGTTCTTGCCACATGAGATTTTCATATTCTGCAAGTAGCCTGGCTACAAATAAAGACAAAAATAAAACCAACAGTCAACAGCACCTCCAAAAGTATGCACCAAAATTCAGAAATCTAACTCTTAAAAAGACAGTAAAAAGCCTGTTACAGGCAGACTCTGAATGAAAAATATCTTCCAGATCTACCAGCTGGTAAAAGCATAACAAAGACATTGTAAGGATCACTTCCTCCCTATCCCCAAGATGTTGCTGTTTTGCAAGTCTCACCGAGAAACATTTCCTTTATATACTACTACAAATATAAGCCTTTTGGGGGAAAACAATACTGAAAAAACACCACAGTTAATTTCATGTATCTAATAAACTGTAAAAACAGTGTTACTGGTCTCCCCCTTCATTATAAATGTGAGAGTGGGACTACAGCATACTCATCTCCATCCATTTAGAAGTATTATCAGACCTTCATATGGTTGAATGACTTCTGAGAAGGTTTAATCAAATGTTAACTCAAGAGATTAACACTTTTCTAATTAAATTCAAGTGCAAACTACTGTTCACAGTATTTAGCTATAAATCATACTTTTGTTAAAAAAAACATTACTCCAAAAGGAAAAAAAAACAATCCACTTCAAACCTGCTGAACCCCTTAATGCTCATAGTAGTTTTTCTTATCTAATGCCAATGGAATACCAGCAATTAGGTTATGCGCCTAAAAGTAATGAAAATTTCTGACTTAGCATCCAGTTTCCACATTCAAAATTTAAACTTTCAGAAACTGTCTGCACCACAACATTACAGGAATGCAATAACAGAAATTAACATACTACACTGAAAATTACCAGAGCATATTTATGATTAACTGGCTGGTGCTTTCTTCCCTTCTTCCCATACCAGAGACGAGACATTTCCCTTCTAAAACCAAAATGAGACTAAAAAAAAAGAAAGAAAAATAATAATAATTTAAAAAAAATTATACAAGGCTGTTTGAAAGCATTCTCTGTACCTGCTGTCAGTTCCAGGCACAGGCAGAGCCCCCACGACAGTGACAGGATAGTTTGCTAGACACACACATTTGACTGACATGGCAGGGAGCAAATGAACGAGTGTACAGTAGGGGGATGTATCGCAAATGATCATGGTACAGAAGAAAGGTTTCCTGTATTCAAGTGTGGTTGCAGAGCACTAGTTTGTTAAAAAGGCTAAAAAATTTAAAGACACAGAAAACTTTTAAATTTGTTTTATACAATACTGAAGAACACACACAAAAAAATCCCCAAGAACTGCTTACAATGTTCTGTTACACTGTACTTGTTCAGAAACAAGTTCTAATGGTAATAAACTTGCACTTAATATTAAAATAATAATTTGTGTTACTTATATTGACAACAGTATATAAACCCTGTCAGTTATTTCTTACAAGTCCAGAACCAGTTAAAAAACTGTGGTGAGTGAAGTTTTTTTAAAAATATTCTTTTTTAAAAAAAGAAGACTATTTTTTAAAATAGTCTTAAAGCATTCAGGAACTGTTAGCTTCACAGCATTTTCAGTTTTGTAAGCGACAAGAAAATGAATCCTTTTGTCGACTAGCTAAACTTACTGTATGGGTTAAAAGCTAGTCCCAAAAATAAAGTATTTTTGGAATCATGATTTAGGTTTTTTTTTTCTTAAGGAAGGATGTTTATTTAAACTGGTGTGTGCAGCAGTAATACACACAGCAATCCTTTGAGAATTTCGTTGTAGTAGCACTTGCAGGGCTGCTTTTTGTTCCCTCACTCCTCTGAAAACACCCAGTGCTTTGAGTCCTGGGTAAAAGTATTAAATAGGCCAGCAGGCAGCACGACAACAACATGAAAACATTGCTCACTCATGCTCCTGCACTGTGATCTGAAAGCCAAGATGCCCAAACAGAGAAAACCAGTACCACAACTTGTACTTAACTATACTACAGACTGTGCACTGAACGCCTCACCCTGCATTAGTATCCAACTCAACGTAATTCAGATAGATTTTACTGAAAAGGAAAACATTTCAGCCTTCTCATGAGCTGGTAACTCTAAAAATCAATTTGTTCCCATCTATGAGAATTATTACAGTGGCGAGTAAGAACATTTTTATCACTGGGACATTGAAAGCTAGGATTTAGGAAACTCAAATATACAGTATTACACTAGATACACAGTCAAATGGGGTAATATTCAAACAATAAACAATACACCTATTTATCTGATTTTTTTTTAAATAGTAAGCAAGCTAATACTGATGTAAAACAACAACAAAAAATTGACAGCCTTAAAACTGTTTCAAATGAGGTGTTTACAATCAATCTAAAAAAACAAGATGAGCTACAGCGTTCCCGCCCCAAGTCTGGCAAATCTTGAAAGAATGGAGAGTATGCAGAAAAACTATTTCAAACTATCTCTAGAGATGCACAGCCTAAGCCAAAAAAGCAAAAGCTAGCCACACAACTCCCTCCCCCACAGACTATTTTAGTAGCCTTTTTTCCTCTCCCCCCAGTTTTTTCCCCCTTAGAAAAACCAAATTTGTCCCTAACACTAGCCAACACACTGTTTCTCCAAAACTAGCAAGAAAGAAAAGAATCCAGGCCATCACACGATTCTTTATTCTACAACATTTAATCTTAAATTCAAACAACTTACTTGGATGTTTTGAGCTTCTCTCTAGATAAAACTGGCTCCTCCCACAGCTTCTCAAAAGGATTTAAAAAACTTGCTCAAAAGAAAAGGGAGCAGTAAAGTTCTTGGTTAGATCTGACAACTCACTTTTTCGCTTAATCACAGTTGTGAAGTGAAACAGGAATAAGTGCACCAGGAACAGTCAGACCTCCTGCCAGCGTGTTTTGATGTTCAGACTTGCAGCAGCAGCAGCAGATCCCACCAGCCGGCTCTCCCGCTGCCACCATGGAACACTGCCGTCCTAAAAGTGGCAAAAGCTTTCCCTTCTGACTGACCTCCACCCCAGCCCTTTAACAGTCTTTTTTCCCAAACTGGTGGAAGATATATTTCTGTTGGCCAGAGAAAAAGCCCACACAAGAAGCTTGATCCCAGGAGCCTCCATAAAATAAACTGTCCTTTTGTGCATTTGTGGGTTATACTACTGATCTGCTAATTTGAATCTGAACGTCATATCTTGTTGCTAATTAATATATGCCTTGCCATAAGAGTTCTTAATTAAAAAGATTATAGAGAGGAATACCGGCTCAGACCTGACATGTGCAAAACACCAACAAACACTTAAGAGCATCCACCCATTTGCTACTGAGACAACAAACCAACATGTATCTAAGTACACTGAAAGATTGCTGTCATTGTTCATTTGTAATCACGCTAAATATCTTTACACAATCAATGTTCAAGGCAGAAGCACATAGTCCTTTCATTAACTGTTACTCACAATGTAGTTTTTTCTAATAAACTAATCTGCCTTAAAACAGAGAAAAAGGAAAGTGCCAACAAATACAGGTACAACTTATGAAATGTCTTATTTCCACTCCAAATCAATTATCTGGTTTACAACTTTTGCCATAACAGATTTAAAGTTATCAGCCGACAAGATCTCATAACCCTGAAACAGGATAGTAAGTACACTAACTGTTTCTAAATTTGAGCAGGAATACTGGGTGCTGGGTGTGAAAGAACATCTTTGCAGTTTGATTAGATGGTATTATTCTGTTTCACCTAGTAGCTAACACAATGTCCCAATACCACAGCAACAGAAGAGTTGTGATGTTGAATTCTACAGTCCATATATTTAATATGCATGGGTTTTGAGCAATATTACATTAATAAAAAGTAATTTATTTCCCCTGTTCCTTCTGTCTCAAGGGAGGGAGATTTAGCCCAGACAGATGGAGGGGGGCAAGGGGCATAATTACTCAGTTTCTTTAGAATTTGCTGTTGATTCCACATGAAGCAGTCACGTAGAGAACCGGGTTTTGTGATGAAAAGTCACAAATGTGGTACACTGAAGATAAGCATCCCCAAGTATCTCCTGAGCAGATTATGTACGAAGCATATGTATAAAATAAGATCATTCTCTGAATTTAATACTCCAATTCCAGAAGCAGCCCTGAAAATTGAATGAAACATAAATCACAGGAAACAAACTGTCTAAGTCAAATACCTCAGTGCAATTCATAAGTCATTTGCATTTTTGACTGACAAAAAGAAAGCTTGGTTTTATGCTGTTGTATTGGTTTGCCTGGGAACAAACAAATCAGTAAGCATTGAGAGTAGTTTCACTTTCAGTAGCCTATCTACTTGTTAGAATGTATTTTTAAAGAGACAAGATTGCTATTTAATTACATCTACAGGCATGATTATAAGAACTCCCATCACCAAAGAGCCCAAAAGAAAAAACTGTAAGCTGCCTCAAGCAGTGTTTAAAATAGTGTAGTTTCAATACACATTAGTATAATATGACAGAAAACAACTCCAGAATTATAAACTGTTATTAAATTTAGAATAGCATTTTACAACTCTTATCAGAGACATACATCCTGTATGCTTAACTTTTGTATTATAGTTTTACGACTTGCCAAAAATTTCAAAATTAGGAAGACACCTAATTTAGATGCTCAGGCCACCTAAATTGCCATCACTGGAAGGAATCCCACTAGTTGAAAGAAAGGTAGTTTCATATTTTGATGATATAAGGCATACAAAAGTCAGATGAATTAAGGTCTGGCTTATCGTTAATAAGAGGGAGACAAGTTCTGTTTGGTACAAAAAGCTTTTCAGATGACTAAGAAAAGAATGCCAAGTTCAGGAGTAATCAAGTTGGAATGCAGTTAAAAAATAAAAAAAGTCCCCAAAATCAGGTACTGGCTCCTATGCAAAACTAGTACTTTGTCTTCTAGAACAACTGGATCTTTATTAAAAGTTGTTGCAGGTGAAGGTAACATGGGATTACAGGTAACCGAAGTCTGATCCCTTTCCCCTTTACAGTTACATGAAACTCATTAAACAGTACAAAAGTCACTCCTGTGGTATCCAGTAAAACAGGGACTAGCACAACTTTAGTTGGCTGATAATGTTCCATAAGAAAGAAAGTAAGTCTAATTTGAGACGTTATCCTTTGTTTTCTTACAACAGCTTAGGAGAAGGGGAAGAAAAAAAAAAGGAAAAAAAAGGGCAGTTTTCCATCCACAAAATTTTCCTCAGAATTTTCAAAGGTACACTGAAGCCAGTAAGAGTCTCAAAAGCACAAGCTTTTTAGTTGAATGATTCTGCTTCAACTCTTAGCAGAGGGACTGCCCCAGTTCTCTCTATTAGATACATGAAATAAGCATCAATTACAATTCCACATTAATTATTTCAACTACAGGACAGCTCCAAGTAAAGAAAACACCTGAATTTTCATTTACAAGTTATAAATAGATTCCAAATAGATTAAATAGTGAAAATAGAGCAAAGCAACAAATATCCCATGCATGAAGTTAAGAGAGTGTGCAATATTCGCTGAAGTTCATTGCAAAAGCAAGAATGAAAGTTACCAGCCTCTACAAAGGGCATTGCATTATGTTAATAGGCACGAGAGTGTCTCCCTTGAGTCACAAAAATTAATTTAACAGAAACATTTCTAAGTATTGCACATGACTGCTGAAATTCAAGAGCCTCTCATGCTCTGGTACAAGAACAAAACCTACTAAACATTCTTGTTAATGCACAGCAACACATGCATAGTGACACATCCAATTTCTTAACAGACAATGCATGATACAAAAAACCAAACAATGATCTAGCTTGTATACCAATATACTGTCATAAAGAGACAACCTTTCAAGAAACATATTGGAAAAATATTCTTATTTTGAGGACTGTTAACATGATGCATCTTTACGCTTTGTGTGCAGTGTTTCATTCAAGAAGCCTACAACTTACAGACTTCCTCTCCTCTCTGCTGACCCAGTATGATCCAGCTTGCCATACAGCATTATGATCATACCACATTTTAAAATGTGAGACAAAAAGCAGTGCTCATATGGTAATGAAACAGCCAAGTGTAGAGTAGGGAACAGAAGCAGGTTTATAAAAACCACATGTTTAAGAACACAAAAACCTAAGATAGCAGTGCATACTGAAATGGAAATGCCCATTTTAACATAGAAACATTGCAGGTTACAGTCCAGATCCAATAAAGAACTTAAGCACCTACATCCAATACTCCAATCCTGAAAAACCTTCAGATGTTACGTGACTGGGAGACATAATCACTGTTTGTGACCTTCATGTTTCTACAAATACACAGAAATACAATTTCTAGACACTCCTGAAGTTACAGTTTTGTTAATGTTGAAGTGTTGAGTGTCTAACTTGAATACCATTTCAAGAAGGCAGAACTTCATTTGCAACTAATGGCTTGATCTGGTAAACATTTTCAAACCATGTCTAAAATCCCAACTGAAATTCACTTTGAGAAGTGAGTATTACAGACTACTGCTTTCCAGAAGTATTGTATCTATATTTTCTACAGAAATTTAATATGCAAAATAAAGGCAATGATTATAAAATGCAAATCCAGTGAATCTGGAAAAAATCATTTGCAAATATCTATCAAGTCATGCTTTGTTTTAGAAGTCAACTTCTAGACAGCTTTATATCAAACTGTTTTTCTGTATTTTCCGAACAATTCAAAAGCTACTGGAAACAATAAAATAGAGGAATTTCCATCTACTTTAAGACCTGCTTGCAGGTCCTAAGACAAAAAACTTCCTGTTTTCAAATATTTTGTGGATGAGTATTTAGATTTACATGGACCTGAAGTATGACTCAATGCTGAATAATAGCAAGAAATACAATCAAATGACACGGGGAAATGAGGACAAAGAATCAACACTTTAAATAATTAAGAATTATTCTAGTACAGAGCAGTTCTTCTGTTTCCTTAACAGATTTCAGGTTTAAATAGGAACTGATGTCCTTAACTGATTTCTTCACAAGTGCCCAAGATGAAATTTCTTCACCACCTCTGAAACATTTAGCTGTGGCCACACTAATTTTTTTCTTTTTGTCATCAGACAGAGCACTGATGCAAGAGATCTGATCCATCAGCATAAATCCTGTATTTCCAATATTGCATGATGATAGACACTTAACAGCTGTAGCACATAAGATACTGTTTTTATTGTTCTAGATTCAAATACAGAATCTAAAGCTAGATTAGCAGTCTATGTCAATAAGTCATTATCACATAATGAAATAAAAAGTGCATTTATACACATACAGTCAATATAATAGTGCATCCCAGTTTTCCAGCTCCCTATCAAAAAAAATTAACTACTTAGAATACAACAGCCTAAATCCCTTTACTGTTCAAGGAATGTCATTAACTTTGAGAATTAGCTTCACAGACCAGCAGATTAAGCATTAAACAAGCAGATTAAGGTATTCTGATCTCTAAAATGTCTTTTCCTTCTCCCCCTCCCTCTCAAGAGACCAACTTGTCTTTTAGTTAGATACAAATAGAAGGTGGAACAATTTTATGATAAAACTCATATGGGAAAGCACAAATTGTGTCATTTCTCCTTTATGCACTAATGTTTCTTATGCAAGTAGTCACTTCCATTGTTTCCCCTCTAATGCCCTCCTCTCTGTGCTAAATTGTTAGAGCACAGCAGTTTCCTTTGTATCTAGCATTATTAAAACTGTAAAAGCCTTGCTTGGAAAATTAGTTTCAGTTGTCCTTCCTCCCCACATACGATAAACTGATTTTCTATAAAAACTTTAACTGAGGCACTGGAACAGGTTGCCCAGAGAGGCTGTGGATGCCCCATCCCTGGAAGTGTCCAAGTCCAGGTTGGGTGGGGCTTTGAGCAACATGGTCTAGTGGAAGCTGTCCCTGCCCATGGGACACCTAAATCTATGATTTACATGTGCATGCCAACTTCTGTAGAAAAATGTGAACTTACCTGCACACTTTATGTGCACACAAGTTCAGTGGAAAGTTGACCTATGTCATTTACCTCTATACTAGATCCCTGATATAGTTAATGACTTTTACATAAGCACTTGTTTTCCATGTCTTTTTCCTCCAATAGTCAATTTCAAATTTTTTTCCCTGAACTAAAGAAGCTGAAGAGTCTGCAAAAAAGATTATAGAAAATAATGCATACTGCTAGGCAGCTCTTACAATCTTTCTTCAAGTTGTTCTATGACCAACTGTAGTTCATAATTTGTGCTCTGATCTGTTGGAGTTTTTTTTGTTTGGCTTTGGGATTTTTTTAAAAATATACAACATATACAATACACACAATGGAATATGGAATATGTAATACATAATATACAATATATTAAATGTACAATACATACAATGGAATAACATTTATGCTTTACAGGGAATGTCAACAACACTTCTTTTAGAAAAGCAATCTTTTATATAGCTATAAGAAACTATTAAACTTTATTTTATAGAAACAGGAAATAGCTATGTTACTTGAAAACTCATTTCTCAACCAGGATTTGGAGACTGTAGGAGAACTCAAGCAGTTTTTCCTTTTCACTCATCTTAAACTTCTTTAAGCATAAAACCAATCCTATTAGCACTGCTTGAGGACCTATCCCTACTTTCAAAGTGTGATACCATGCCTTTATCAGCACAAGATGACAACTCCTAAATGGTTTCAATCAGTGGTACTAATTGTCAACAAAATGATGTTAATGCATTCAGCAGCTATCTAACAGCACTCACCTTAACACCAAGTCATTAATTTCTATACAAATTACTATATACATAACTTTAACTTAAAAAGGAAACAAAATTAGAGCATAAAGTACTGATGGAAGCTGTTTCCAAGGCATGGCACAATAGAAACAGCTTGCTCTCCAGTCTTGCCATGTTTAGATGCAAGTATAAAATATGCTTTGGAGAAAGCATTTGTTTATCAACACACAGGTTTCTGAACAATATTAATTATTTGTGCTTACAGATAAAGAAAGCCATTAGCGCTTGGACCAATACAAACCAAATGAAAAAAGATTACCATAATAAATATAACCCTATACCCCCAAGGCTCAGTATAGATGGTTGAAAAAAATCCCCACAAAACCAAAAAAGCCCCCCACAAAACCCAAACCAGCCTCTTTGGTGTATGCCCATTCACTTAAGTACAAGAAGGTAAAAAAGACATTTGAGGAAAATGGATGGAGATAACACCACCAAGAAACTAGCAGTACAGTTTCATTTCTTACATAACAAATAAAATTCTTGTCTATTCATTTCAAGTGGACACCAGGGACAAGTCTTTAGCATGGACCGATCTTAAGTGAAAAAGTATCCTTTTCAGAGAGCTTTGCCAGTGGGACAGGCAGAGGCCTCTCAGGAAGGCAGATACTGAGGAGCATCATCAGCAAGGGGAGCTATGAGGTACCCCACACAGAGTTTGTTTTAAACTGTAAGTAACCGACAACTATGAATTAGTCACCTTTACTGATGGCAATAGTAGATAGTAGTAGTTTCATGGTTATTTCGAAGATAACAGTTATCTATTAAGTGTGTAGCATATAATACAAAAAGTTGGCTAAAGTATTCCCCTTTTTTTTTTTTTTTGACACTTCATACAGTGCAGTATTTGATCAAACTAGTGTTTAATATGACAGCAGGAGTCTTGATCTCTTTGCCACCAGATCAGATGAGGTTACATCTACTGGATTACTTCAGGAAAAAGGCTGATAGGAAATAGACTACTCTGTACACAGTAAGAAGAAAGCATAAGCAGATGAAAAATTGGAGTAAGTTCAGAATAAGAGTTCAGTGCTATTCATTGATTCATTTAATAAACTTATAAACCAACCCCTACTACTCGTTTCATATGTTACTGATCTTTGCTTTTGCTTGTTCCTTCTTCCCATAATTCCTTTTCCACTTAAAAAAAAAGAAAAAAGAAAAAAGCACACTACTTCCTTAAAGTCTCTTGATAAAAAGCTGCAGTCAAATGTGCTAACATCTGACTATGAAAGAAGCAAAAGCTGTCTCAGACCACCACACCTGGGTTACCCATTAATTCTCTTCCCTGCTTCCCCAGTTCTAAGATACTGTACAACAATCAGAGAATACTTTTTGGAAAAGAAAGCTACTCCACCAGCTTCCTCTTTTGGTAGATCAACAGTACTTCGTGATGCATTTGTACATAAAGATTTTGCTTTCTATCTCCCACCCTGAGTCTTGCCATCACTGTGTTCTGAAGAAGGCAGCCTATTTTTCATCCCAATACCCACAAAAATGTTCCACTGATACTGTTCACCTGCTATCTTAGATTACACCTGGATCAAGAGCTGACAGAGAAAAAGCTTGTTGGGTTAAAGGAAGTAGGTATATTGATTGAAAATAATGACTGAAATTCAATGGGAATAATGGGTATGACAACAGCAGCTACAATTCCCTGTATGTACTGATACTTTGTAGCATGTATGTTTAAAGCCACTAAAATGCAGCTGGATGTAATGACAGGTTGAACCATCTAGTATTGATGAAAGTTCCTGATTAAAAAGTTAGTTTTTAACAGCTTTCAGGTTTGTGCTAGAAGTCAGTCATAAGAAATCACACTACTAAAGTTAAAATGCATAGAAGACCACATTGGGATATTTCTTATATTTGCGTAACATTTTTTTTTAGAAAGTTATCCATCTCACTAATCACACTAACTTGTAAATCCAGACAATTATTATTTGATAATATTGAGAGAACCAAACTGGACATAGTTTTCACCTAACACATATAGAAATAACAATATTTTTTAAATATGTCTTCTACAATTGTTTCCAGAGGTGACCTAAATAAAGGCTTAAGGCATGACCTTATTCTGTAGTAAACAACTTACAGATTTTAATACATGTAGGAAAAGGACTGCCTCTACTGTCTTCAGAAATAACCCCTAAAGAGTCACAACATTTAATCCTGAAGAAAAATTCACACTATTTTCTGTTGAAATTATTCTGTAATTATATTAAGGTGCAAAGTTACTGAAGAGCTCATTAAGAGAGACACATACTGTGCCTTAAACCATAATATTGATCACTTGCCACTGATCCCCATGTTCCAAAGGGCCACATTTTAGAACATCAAATACTTTAAGGCTTTGAGCAAGAATCAACACCAAAATACATTGCTGGCAAAAATACTCAAGCATTATATATATGCTGAAAAGATGAAGATTTAAGACATGCTTTTATGATACCAATTTCAATATCTTAAAGTAAAAATGCTCCATGCAAAATCACTGAGCTGCAGAGACAGTGTTTTGTAACCACAGCCTAATACTTCAGCTAAATGAGAAGTTTGAAGTCAGAGTTCTACTATGATTCTAAGTTTTGGAGCTAACAAGAAAACCATTACCATAGCTAGACTATTGCAGTTTCTTAAAATTTCTTTTACACTCTACATAAACCAAGTATATTTATACTGCAAGTATAGACTTCCTTTATTTCAACATGCCTCATTGCTGGGCAGGGCAGGGCAAGGGGGAAGAAGGAAGAATCAGTCTCACAGTCACAGATTACAATTGCTGTCCTGAGACTCAAAGTTAAACAGTGCTGACAGGATACTTCTACAATATATATGACAAGAATCATCAATTTTTGACTGACACTTGAATGCACAGGACTACAAAGGCTTTAACTGTATGTATACTACAAAACAAAACCATGTAGACATGTAAAGATGTGTCCATAGAAACAGAGTGGACACAGATTCACATGGGAGAAATGTGTTTGTTACAAAAAAGAAAGAGAGTTCCAGTTACAGTATATTATTAAAACCTATGCAACAGCATCTTAATGAAGAAGTTATAACTGAGAAGTTAATTACTGGATTAGTGGAAAAATGTGTCGTTAATAAATTAATTTTCCTTTTCTGTTGTCTTATCCCTGTTTGGAGACTTACCAGGAAGTATTCAGCATTCTAGATATAGGTATAATAAATATCAAAAAACTGTCAGTTTACCTGACTGAAAACTACGTCTGCTTCATCAAAGTTGTAACTTCTTTGCTGTACTCACATTCCTTTCAACCCTAAGTTTTAAGTTACAATTTGCTCTATACAAAAACAACTTGCAGTAGTGAAATGTTGCCTTGAACTATGTTACAGCAAAGCATTAGGATGGCATAAACTAAACAGTCATAATCATAGTAAGCAGACTAATAAAGCACATTAGTTTGTTTTTCTTATTGGAAAGAATTTAACACTATTTTAGCTATATTCTTATGAAAGTATTTAAAAAAATTTTGACACTGTTTTTCCTTACCTCCCACTCTTTAGCAGCATCTTCAGTAGTAGATTCTTCACTAGTTTCAGGCTCTTCCTTCTTTTTTACCACTATAAATCCAGGTTCCCGAAGAGATTCCCCAGTATCTTCTGCATATATCTCTGGACTCCACTGGATAAAGACGACATACAAGTGATCTGTCCTAAAGAAGTCAAGTAATGATACAGAAAAGAAAAGTAAGTTAAGTTTGTGATCTTTGGGGTCATGTCTAATAATTATGAAGTATTTAAGATTAAAATGAAAATACTTACTATTTCATGTTTTACTAGATATTAGAGACATATTTGAAAAAAGCTAGTTAATTATTCTTTTCTTTTTAATTATATGAAGCTGATACTGGAGGAAAACCAGGAAACAAGTTGGCAATTGACTCGCTGTGTTTTCATATACAAGAACAATCCTTCAACCACTTCTGTCCCATTGGAAACCTCTGTTTACAACTGAGATATCTTAGTGGTTTATTTTGGAAGTTTTTTTTTAATTTTATTTAAAAAGTTACATAAAAACATTTAAAAAATTGGAATTTAAAAATGTCTGTATATCTATTTTCCTCACCCCTGAAGAAGAGCTGAACACTCCCAAGACACGTAACCAAAATTATACAGACTGTGAGAATTACTACATGTATGAGGAAATTAGGCTGAAAGTGTGCATATATATGGCTAGATCATAAACTACAGACTACTCTAACTTCAGTACTGCAGTAAGTACCAAGATTCAAAGTTACCTTCTTTTAAGTTAACACAAATGGCATGGTTCTCCAGTTTGGAAGAACAAAATGCCCAAATTCCCCAAAGTTACTTACAACCCTAATAGATGTCAGTCTGTACTGTTTAAGCATTTCCTGTAGATGCACAGATGGAGCATTTAGAGAAAGAACATGCAATGAATCCACTATTATCTCATCATGGAAAAGACAGCTTCAGAGCTAAAGCTTTATGGCTCTGGTTACCAAGAATCTGAATATTCCTTATGTCCTTCTTGGAGACATTTGCTACAGTAAATCTGCATATTGGATTAGCATGAAGAACAACATCTGGATTTCCACAATTCCCCCC
>JANZLQ010000029.1:33116332-33161093 GCA_026212715.1 Elanus axillaris | reverse complement strand
CCCAGCTCCTTACTACATCCCTGCAAAACTGAATACTGGAAGAACAGCAAGTCACCCTTATTAAAATTAAGGTTCCTGGACAACATTGATTAAAAAAAATAAGAGACAAATATCTTTTACAGTAAGAGAGAATAAAACATTTCAGATGCATAAGGCTAGATAAGTTCTATGACAAGGTTAGAACAAGAAGCTGCAGACTCCTCATGCACTGAATGAGGTATCAAGTCTTACAAGTAGGAGAATTAAAAAAATAAATCCTGATGTTAATTTTTTAAGAACTTGAAATTGTGTATAATTATAGCAGTTAAAAAAAGTAAACAAAACTTGATGTTTAAGGAACTCGAAGACATTCCTTCCCAGACTGGCTCATTTGAGATTAAGAACACTGAAATAATGCAGGCTTGTCAGATACCTAGTGGTAAGAAAAAGAAAGAAGTAGGTGACAAAGACAACTGGATTGACACTTAAGTATTTTGACCTACGCAGAGTAGCACTCAGCAAAGTTAACACTGAATTAAGAAAACAAACAGCCCACTACCACCACATCTGACTTTGTGTACCAAAACACAGGACACACATTGGATGGATAAAGAACAGATTACTAAATCCCCATGCAGTTAGAGAGAGAAACCCTTCATCGACAGAATCACTTCCAAAGGGATCACATACAGACTGTAAGCTAAGAACTGTTTCTTCTGAAATAGGTAAATAAATTCTGCTTTATGCTGAAGATATGTACTTGCTCTGCTACATTAGAAAATGAACCAAAGAGACAATAATAATTTTAATCAGCTGACCTAGACATCATTGCCATACGTGAAACATTTATCTCTGTTCAAATGAAATACGGTATGAATAGAACAAGAAAATTTGAGTTGAGTGTAACCACAAGAGGTCACCTGGCCCAGACAGGATTAGCTGTAGCAGAATCAGCATGATAGACATTCGTCTCAAGAAACTGCATGATCTCCACCACTTAGGGGTTGCAGGGGTGATGTTTAAAAGCAGGTTAGTGATGTGCTAGCATAGACTCAATTCTCCCTGTTGGAATATTAAAATTTTTGATGTAATTTCACTCCATTACACACTTCCATCCACAGTGGGCATGAAAAAAGACTACTGCCTTTCTTGTTGCAGCCAACTTTTAAGTATGAAATGATTTTATGTTTGTAATCCACCTTTTCTCCTTTAGATTAAAGAACCCCACTTACTTCTAATTTTCTTTATATGTTACACTTTCTAGGCATTAATTTGTCTTGCTGCTTTCCTCTGGACTCTCTCCAATTGATCCATATCTGTCCTCAACTGCAGTGCCCCAACTGGACATTCTATGCCATTCAGCTCAAAAGAAAAGATGGAAAAGTGACTTGATCATTGTGTGTAGGTATTTATACAAGATGATAGCTCATATTTTGTTGTTGTTGTTTCTTTCTCTTTAACCCCCCGCTCTTCTGACAAGGATATAATAATCTCTAATACCCCCAAAAAATCACATTTAACTTGAAATTAAAAGTCACAGTTTCCTAGCAATACAGATCATTTAAGAATTCAAGCCTTTACCAGTGAGTGAGCATGGACATCTCACGTCTTTCAATCACTGCAACAAATTTAGATGTTTTTCCAGTAGATATGTTTAAGTTGCTTCCTGGAGAAGTTTCGTGTTCCATATATAAGGATAAGACAAAAGAACCTCAACTAGGTCTTCTGACCTCAGAGCTTTAAGAAGTAGAGAATTTTTAGAAAGTTTCCAAATAACGGGAAGCACAGATAATGACAATAAAAACTTTGTTGCAGAACTTGCTTCCTTCACCAGACACTACTTACTGGAATCTTTCTTTCATTATTCACTTGCTACAAACACAAGTCTAAATAATACCATGAGAAACTATTGGCTGAACATGCAAGTAACTCAAGTAAATCAGTAAAACTTCAGTATGGTAATGAGGTATTCCAGTGTTAAGTACAAGCCAATCATCAATATCCCCACCATTTTCTGTGTTGCTTTACACACACAGTCACTGAAAAATTTCACATGGTGCAAGGAAAAAAAAAAGCTCAAAGACCTATTGGAAAGTGTTCATTTTTACAGTCTACCTCCTTCTTACCTTTCTTGTGGAACAGCAAACCAGTACTCGTGCTTTTTATCCCTCTGTGCATACTGTTGCATTGATGCACTTGCTTGTGAAACAAATGTTTTTCTCATGGGTTTTCCAACCCTGAGACACAGAAACTTGTGAGATCGATGTCGCCTTTTTTCTTTTGTAAGAGAAGAACCTATTAGTAAAGAAAAAGTAAGCTATCCACAATGTACAGAAGAACTTAACAAAATTGTTAGCCAATTTTGTGTTCAGCAATACAGATGTATAGGATGCATACATACATAAGTAATATGAGATGAGGTGACTAACGTAAGTAGTAAAAATTACCTGTCCTTTTTGTGTTACGTAAATTTCATCAGCAGAATTAACTTCAGAATACAATTACAATTGAATAATTGTAACATCCATTTCTGCTTTCAATCTCAAATCACATTACAACAATCTTCCATCCATGCTTGAAAGTATTTCAGAAGGTATTCTCAATACAGATCCCTCAAAACTGAATCGGACATCCCTCCCACTATTAAAAAGATATTCCATATACATCCAAAAGATACATCTTAAATAAGTACTTAGGCCTGATTCATGTATGTCAAAGCTGTTCATTACTGAACTTTTAATTTAAAAAACCAAGAAAAGTTCTGGCACTATTAATAGAGGTTTGAGATGAATTTTAATTTGTTAGCTGTATCAAATATTTCAAAAGTATGAACACCACTTCAGGCTGAAGTATACTAGAAGTTGTACTATGGGATTTTTCCATCCAGTAGTGTATTTAATTGAACTAACAGAATTACATGATTACCCTCAAGGTCTGGATTGCCAGGTCAGCACAAGGTAAAGGAAGAAGCCTTCTCAAAATTGTTTCTTTGCTAGATTAATTGCCGAAATCCCAGAACATGAGCTCCAGCCACAAGAGACTTTTAAAAACACTGAAGGATAACATAAATTTTTGAGTTCTTATGATCAGCTATGACAACAAAAGATTTAGCCTACCTCTGGTGTACATGTACATACAGATACGTTCCAATTTTTTAGGACATTCATCTTATCTTTACAGTTGAAGCTCTTCAGTGTCTATGCAGACTACAGACACACTGGGCACGGAAAACATCACCTTCTTGATCTATAAATGTCTCTTGTTTTCTCAATCAGATTTTCACCATAAAGTTTAGAATAGCACTGATCCACAACAGATTCTTTTTTTAGTAAATATTTAAATGCGCACTTCCTAATTTTCAGTTAAAATATTTTACAATTATACCTGCAGTATACAGTACAGTAGAACAGTCATAATATGCATGATTTGGAAGTATTTTACAAATCCATAAGCTCAAAAGGTAAACTGTCAGATAAAAAACACAAAACCAAAATTAACGCAAAATAAACAAAAAGCTGTTCCATAGGACTGCCACATGAACTTTGTGGCAGTGTTGGAGAAGTATTCTTAAAATGATCTGATATTTGAGATTCTGGTCCTTCCAGTGCAGTAATTTAGAACTTCTCTGACATAGAGCTCAGAGAAGTGGGATTTATACTATCTATACCTTAAAAAAGAAAAATGAGAGATTTAGTTCCAGCTAGCAGAGAGAATGAAAACAAACAATTTAGCCCTGCCTCCAAATGTCAAAAGGACTCTAAGATGCTCTTTTTCTTTTTGGTCTGTTCTCCAATATATTTTTGTATATTTGATACAGAATTCATTAGAAAAAAAAGAATTTTTAGTAATGGCTATTATGTGTCATGCTTTCCCCCCCCCCCTTTCAATCTTGGCCAATATCCAGCTAAGCAGCAGACACACATTATCTTTAATGACATTTCAGCTTGTTTACACTATTTATATAACTACAGACCAGCATAATTTCTCCAAAGTATCAACTACATTTAGCTTTTATTTCAGTCCCATGGTTAACCTAAGGGTCTGTAAAAATAGGAGAAGATAAGAGTCATGGGTTACAAAAAAAAAAAGAAAAATTCCAAGGGAGGCCTTTTTAGCTATTCTAGACTACTCACAGTTTATTGACTTGCAACATATCACCTGTTCAACACTTGGAACAAATAGATCATTAATTCCAAACTCAGAAACATTTGGCCTCTGAAGATCAACAAATGGTAGTTCCCCAAAACCCAGATGCTCAAAACTCGCAGAAAACAAATTCAGCTAAGTCCTTGCTAGATGCAGGAGACAAAAAAAGACCTCTCTAGGTATCTTAATAGTACTAAACTCAGAGTATGATCACTTCAGAGTTTTAGTGTGACAGACAGGATATTACATAGTGTTTATAGTGTTTCAATTTCTTAATCACCTACTGTTTTTTAGTGACCTACTGTTAACAGACCTGACATATTTAGTCTTTGGTGACCTTCAAGAGTTAAGCAATAGATCCAGACTTTTACCTTGGCTCTAAAACTTGCCTGTAGACAAAGTCACTAGAAGCTTCACCAAATCTATTTAGATTGAGAAATATTAATTCATAGTTTACTGTTTTTTGCATTCTGCTAATACAAAATGCAAGAATAAGAAACATACAATAATTCCAACTGGACTGAAGACATTGGCACAAGTCTCCAAAAAGTAACTTGTGGTTTTTTGGTTGTTTTTTTTTTTTACCTTTTTTTTAAAAGAAAAAAGATTCTTTCTGTTTTACCCCCACAACCTTCAGTGAGGCTGTAACACCATGTGTGGAAGGCTTCTAGCCAACACGCCTCTGACTGTATGCAGACACTTTTTTGATTATATATGTATATACTCAGTGACTGTACAGACCATCCTGCATGAAAAACCTGCAGTATCACTCAATGATACAATCTTTTAGGCAGCCAAGAAAACTAAAGCATGTAATACAAATGAATTACAAATAATATTCAATTGTAAGAAAAGCAGCAATTTTGGCAAAGAATGCTTGTGCTTGCATTTTTTAAAAGTCAGAAACAGCAACTATGGCTAGCTGACAATTTTGCCAGAGGACTTCCTCTAATATTTAAGGCATAAAAGTCAAATTTATCACAGAATGATGCATCTATTAATATGCTTCAAATTTCAAAATTCGGTTACTTCCTTAACAGGAGGAAAAAAAAACCCAATCCAAACTAAAACCTATCACATCAGATTCTAAAGTGCAAGATGAATTTCTGTGAACTGAAGAATCATCCTCTCTATTCAATACAATCTTAACTTTTAATTATTAACATAAACAATTTGACATCCAAGTGCACTTCACATATAATTTCTTAGTTTGTGACAGGCATTATAGGTATGTTTTCTGTCTAGCTCCCAAAATAGTGCACAATTAAAAGAACTAGTTTATCTCCATTAGTAAGATGGTAAAATATCAGAAAGTGACCTATTAATTTTTTAACAATCAAAATCAAATACATATACAAACATCTTTAAGTTACTTAAAAAGACATGCCTTTTTTTTTTAATGTGAATTGAGTAACTTCAACAGATTTTCAAGATAACTTCCAGCTAATAATCCCAGGACCTGATCTTTGCAGAGGAGGAAAGGTACTCAAGAAATAAGCCTAGTTGTTCCCCATATTCATAGCAGTTGTTTCTCATAATCTAGCTCTTATTTATCTTGTGATATACTTTCTGTATGCTCAACCTTGTTCTAGTCAGTGTGGAAGTATGACAAGATGCAAGTGAAACAAAGTTCTGAAAGTATAAAAGAGCGTTAAGCCTCCAGCATTTGTCGTTCATGTTGTAAACCTTAACTGCAAGGTAGACATGCTATAAATAAGATGAAATTCATTCCCTGAAATTCATTCACACACATGTATACTGGGATCAAAATTTAAGTGGCAGCTAGCTGACTGCTAAGGAACATCTTTAATTTTGAGCTCTACAATGACCAATGCATCATGGATCTAGTTTTACAGGTTCATCTGAATCTCCCCTGAAAAGATGCTGTGTTTTAATATGATCATAAATACAACTTCAGTGAAGAAAAATGACAGTAACAAAAGTATCTCTGTTTTCACTTTCCTAAGCAATATTTTCCCCACTGGGTTATATAAGGTATAACTTAAGTATATCTTCAAGCCAATGAGAAATACAAGCAATATATGGGAAGATGTGTTCTATAGAATGAAAAACAATGAAAATTCTCATGAGCTGGAGGGATATACATTCTAAATCCAAACACTAACACATAAATTACTGACTCACCTTCTAATTGCCCATCTCTTGCAGTCACAGTTTTCTGACTAATTTCTTTTTGTGAATCCTGTTGCATGTTTTCTCTTTGTTGCTTCGTTTGTTGCATAGTGTGGGTCTTCCAGAGGTTGCGGAGTTCCTCAACTTCTGTCTCTGAGTCTTGTGTTTGCCCTCTTGCTACTTTTCCTTTGCTAGTTGTCTCTTTCTTTTGAGAATGTGTGGTATCTTCACAACATAGACTTTCCTCTCCCATCTTACTCTCTCCTTCTAGTTCCTTTCCTAGTGAGGAATCTTGATCATTGCCCACTTCTGCCTCTTTGTCACACCCTTCACTACCATGTGATCCTTGCAAAGACTGCTGGAGGACACCTACAATATTTTCACTAGGTTCTTGTACCCCCTTTATAGATGTTTCAGAACCTTCCAAACCTAAGCTGTGGGTACCAAACTGTTTAACATTTACAACCATTTCAGCACTGGGTTTTAAGTCACTGGCAGCTTCATTTGAGTCTGAAATGATTGTTAAACATTCAGCACTAGTCTGGTTTATTGTTTGGACGGATTCTGATGATGCTCCAGAAGATTTGTCTTGTCGAAGCTCATCTGAGGAAACAAGTTCCTCACGTATTGGAGAGAGTTCTGATTCTGTGAAGACATCTTCTGAGAGAGACTCCTCTGTGCTCCTCGGGGCAGTACTAGCACTGTCATTGCCTGTATCCCGAATCCTGGAATCCATTTCATCTGTATTGCTCTTTGCAGCTTTCTTGGAATGGCAAAGTTCCCTTACAGAGAGCTGTTCTACATCTCTGTTGAGGAAATCAGAATGTTAGTATAGCAGGTGCCTTTTCCATCAAGATCTTTTCTTTACTAAGTTTTGTTTAAAGCTGAAAAAAATGTAAGGGTGCTTTTAAAAAAATAAACAAATATAAAAAAAATCTTAATCCAGAGCATCAGTAATAAGAAAATAGCATAAAATATGTTCTTTTTAACAGTAAGCTTATGGCAGACCTCCAGGCAGCATGACATTACTTTTGCAAGTAGAAGCTCTCCTATGAAACCAACAAGATTGTTTGAGATGCTTAGAGTGTAAAAATAAAATAAAAAAACCAGGAGAAAACCAACAAAAAGCTACACACAACCATAATCTCTAAAGATAGAAATCCTCCAACATCTTTTAAGCTTTATCTACCAAAGAGGCCAGTACAATTGTATAGACCTATCCCACCCTATTATGAAGCTGACATCTAGCTCACTGGTAAGAAATGAATGGCAGAAATCATCCAGTCTAACTATCTAAGCTAGTCAATGCAGAACAACAGGAACCATCAAGTTAGATCTTACCATTCTGCCCATGGGAAATACTTAAGAGATTAGTGTCTTCACCAGTCAGGTACCTAACTTTGATGATAGCACTGTTAGGCAAAATAAATCCCAAACACACTTGGTACGACTGAACAATCCAAAGAGCAGACATCAAATGCTCATAAACAGCATAAGAAAAAAAAGCAAGCATAAAAACTTTTCTGCAAATAAAGTAATCTTATTCAAACTTGCCTTTCAAAATAAGCTAACCAGAAATTCTGAGTTTTAGAAGAAGAGGACTACAAGGGGACTGTGAACATGCTCAACTGTATCTACATGGCTCAAGCTTTTCCAGTGTTGTCAAAAAACCTGAGCCATACACAACCTTCATAAAAAAAATCTCATGTTTAAACATACTTTTTACTAGAGCTCTTAATGCCAACTCCCTTGCTACCACAAGCACATCTTCCATTATCTAGTACCAAATGCTTTTAAGAAGCTCATACCTTAATCTCCCATCTGGGAAGAAGGATGAATCCACATTTCTACAAAACTTCTTATTTGGTTAGGTCTTATTACTGACATTACTGAGACAAAGCTAAAATTCAGGATGTTAGCAAAGCATATACACTCTCTTATCCAAGTGTTAACATGAAGCTGGTACTAAGCTTGTGTTGTAGTAATTTTGCTTACAAAGCATGTGGATTAGAGTTTAGGATTTATCACCTATTAGACTGGGCTGTTTCCTTAGTTTTTCAGGATTATACTGGTTATAGGTGCTTTTGGACAAGCACAACCTGAAGTTCATGAAATCCATAAAAAATCTGTATGTTTTCAGATTTTTTTTTTCAGTTTCAGCATAGATTGTGGTTTATATATAAAAACCATACAACATGAAATTGCAGTTTTAAGAAAAGAATCCACTTTTTTTGTGATCAGTTTCTATTATACCAATAATCTTATTTTCAGTATTCAGATTCTTTTTCCAAGTTTAAACAGGTTCGACAGTTGGCAAAATTGGGAGAGTAAGAGGGTTAATTATAACAGTGGAATATTTACAAGAAAGCAAATAGTGGAAAATCACAATTTAAGTCTCAAATACTTCAAGACACACAGGCCTTGTCAGATCTAGCTGTAGTGATTGGGAGTTCTGGTTACAGACTTAAGAAATTTGAGTTTTCTTTTCCGCCAAATTTACAAATATGCCTCAAATTTTGATGAGGTTAAGGCACAAAAGTGCTGGAACTGAAGAAAATGCTAGAAGTTGGTGTTCCATGTAGTAGTTTATAAAGTTGACAAGAAAGATAAATCAAATTGGACATAAAGGGCTCCTAACACATAGTGTGACCTTTTATTATTAGACATGTTTTCATTCTATATTCACTTATATTATAAACAAAACAGAAAATGCATGTGCTACAAGAGCACAAAAATCAACAGCGCATGAAAGGTACATTTTTAAGTTAACAATAAGTCATTAAGAAACTAAACATGCTAGGAAAAAGACTTGTTTTGCAACTGCAATCTTATGATTCAAACACGCAGATTAAAAGAAGTCATCTAATTTTCATAATCTCATTATTTGCACTATACATCAATTGAAGTAGGAACTACAAGCAACTTTTTAAAACTCAATCTGGAAAACAGACTTCCAGAAAGCAATCATGCTGAAGGCATCATCATTCTACATCAAAAGCCCCTAAAGTACTACTACAGTAATGTGTATATTAGTTGCTTTTTCAAGGCAATGCGTGACTTCAGGCAGCAAACAACACCATGCCAAGATACCAGTTTACTATCAGGTCTCTGCTGAAACTGAGCTTAAAAATAGCACAAGACAAGTTATTTCTTCTGGTTGTCCAGATATTTAAGATCATCAAGAAAGATGTGCTTAGCATACTACCTGTAAGAACTGTAAAAGTACATTTTTTCAGAGTTACTGAGTATCTTTACACTTTATTTAAAATGGCTGCATTTTAAGAATTACACATCATGCAAGCAGCTTTACTCTCTCTTACATATGGACAACTCTACCTTGATCAAAGGAGTCCTCTTCCCTGCAGTTAAATGGTCAAAGTAGTCTGCAAATGTTTGTACTTTATGGGCTGTGATATGTAGAGGTGGCTTTCTTTTTTTTTAAGTCCTTTTTAGCTTTAATGTTAGAATTTATCCTATTTCTGACAGTATAACAATCAGGCAACAGACAGAATAGAACAAAGATTTTTCATAATGCTGTTTGAAGTCAGTTTTAAATGCCTACCACGCTAAACACCAGTAGTTAAAGCTGATCAATCCAAATTCACTCTGCTCACCCCAAACAAGGCTAGATCCAAAGCAAATATGCAGTTTCTCCCCTAGCCAAAAAGGGAAAATAATATACTCCTAATGCCATAAAAATATACACAAATCTCAGAAAATTAGTCTTACAACCATTTATCAGAGCAATAAGAGTTTGAGAAGCAAGTGAAAATGGTAAACAATAAAGACTTGCATCTAAAGCTGTTTCAGTTGGACTCTATTCTGTACATCAGCTTTTAAATAGCCCAAGAATCAAACACATCTGTTATTGTTTTCACAGCAGGGAAGAGGAAGTGGTGTGGTACCTCTTGCTATACACTGATTTTTAAAAGAGACTACTGGAGGAAATTAGAATCCATGTATATAGAAGAGGATTTATTCTATATAGTATATAGAATGTGAGAGCTTAAAGTAAAGTAAGTTTTCTCAATGGTCTTTCTAAGCCAGTCTTTGATGATGTTCGTAAAAAGGAAAGCAACAGAAGAAAATGTGGTTTTGGTAGTTTTGTATGGTCAGCAGTAGGGCTACAGTTCATATTTACTTAAAGCTTTATAAATACTATTCTATCTTACATGGTTAATGAATCCTTAATTTTGCTGTCCACAATTTCCTTATACAGAGCAGCTGACATCACTTCTTCCATTGGACACATGATGCCATACTCTTCACAGCCGTTCTCTTGGACCAAAGGATCCATTTTATGTGGATCAAACATTATATTATTTGGCGTCACTAGCAGCACACCATTGACGGTACCCTAAAACGAGAAGGAAAAGAAGTGGTAAATTTATTCCTTCGTGTTTCAGCTTACTCTCCATTTTTTGTAGGAAAAAAGTGTTTTCTAATTTGTTTTTAAAGCATCTCTATATTTAAGCAACTTTATACAGTTTCTTGAGTTTTGCAGTTATCTAGAAACATAACTGTTTTTCTGGGGAAGCAAATTAATGCCACCTACTTTCCCAAAACAATTTTGTCCCTTACAACTATTTAACAGCTGGGTTGGCGGGGGGGGGGGGGCTGGCCGCAGGGAGCCACCCCAACCACAAAAAAAAAAACAAACCAAACTTCTTACACCCTAAAGGATATGGTAGGCAGCTCCTCTGAGGTAAAGATACATCCTTCCTAGATAACCACAAAGCTTGTTAGTTTTGCAATAAATTTCAAGCACTGTCTAAAACCTGACTCTTAACTCTTCTCACTTTCTACTATTTAATTAAAGAACAAAAAAAGAACAATCTTCCAAAATCATCATTTATCTTCACTTTCTTGACAGAAAAGCAACAGCAGTATCTGATACAAGTAATTCTAACTTAATGGACCTATTGACTGATAGGACAAACACATTTATACAATAAAATTAAAAATTTTAAAGATGCAGCTGCAACAAGATGCAGCTTTGGATTGATTTAATCACAATGTTACTGCTGCAGTACATGAACGCAAGTAGATTTTAAACTTCTAGTATGAAAAAAATTAAAGCAAGTTGATATAATGAGCTGTAGTGTTCTTACACAATACAGGTACCAAGCTAATTTACAATAGAGTTATTTATTTATTTATTTACTAAGCATTAGAAACTCACGCAAACATCAACACCAGTTGCCTGCTAAGGGAAATTTATTGAACTGTTAGAATGGTAGAGTTTGAGCTAAAACTACGAACTGGAAGAAATCTAGCTTTAAGCAATATGAAAGTGATCCTTCAGTTACAGATCTTGAATCTTAAGGACTTTTATAAATTTAGAAAGACATTCAAAACTTTTGTGCAAGAATCACAAAAGAATTGCTTCATGTGCTGCTGAACCTTATCAGGATTTGAATAAATATCCAGCTCACTGATAAAATGTTCACAGTGATTACAAACATTGTGTATTGGGGGGATTGTTTGTTTTCAGTTTTTTTTTAAGGTGACATATCAGCACAGCATGAAACACAACTACAATCCTTCCCCATTCCAGAAATTTGTTCCCAGCACTGTGATGGTTGATGACCTTCACAGTAGAAAAAGATGCCATATAGTGAGCAGAAAGTTGCAAGTTATAAAAAAACAAACCAAAACCAGTATTAAAGTCTACAGCAATGACCAATGGTATCACTATTATGGAAAAATGAAAACAGTCTCAAAAGTAGCTCAAGCATCTATACTTAAGTCCCCTTAGTTGTCAAATGCCTAGTCAGTTTTTACATGTGCTTTTTAGAGTACAAAGTATATGCTAAAGACTTTAAAGTCAGCAGAATGTATTTACATAATTCCAAGGCATTTAAGACACTGAAACAAAACTGTCACTGGCATTTCTTTCCCAGCACTGCATTGTGGAAATAGTCTTTCAAGGTGCAAAAAGGAACTCCAAGAGGATGATGATCAGCAGAAGTCTGTATTTCGTTATATCCACTGTAGTCTAGAAAATAAATTTAGCATGACTGCAGAAGTCAATGGTCTACTCAGAAGAACAATTGCTTCTCTTTAAACAAATACTACTCGATAAATTCAGTACACAATGCAAAAAAGCAGCATTATTTCTAAATCTGAGCTCTTAATGACCACACATGAAAATGGAATTTTATTAATATTCTCCAGATCTGACCTAAAAGTCAAGGCCATAGCCTTGATGGCAGCTGGGACTAGGTGGTCATTGTAGGTCCCTTCCAACTGAAATATTCTATTCTTTTCACATGTTGCATGTGCATCTTCAGAACAGTCAGGCTGGAGAGAAAAAAAAAGGTTGTATGACTGCTCTAGCTGAAGGATTTAAGTGCTCCAACACCAACTTCTAAAATTATGTATTACTCAGTAGAAGCAATCAGTAATCAAGTTCATTGGAGAACTCTTCATTTCCAGACTAAGATTTTGTCTTCAAATTGTTCACTATTTCATTAACCTTCCTTGATAAATTAAGTACACAGGAAGTGCTAAAGCTTTTGAGGCAATAACAGGAGATGACATTTTTCTATGAAGGGGTGAGCTGTTACAACGGACGTATCGCCCATGTCAGGAAGGTCCCTGGTTTTATTAAACAAACACAAAATCCAATGCTTTATCTGTGCTCTCGAAAGCAAGCTAAAATACTGCTTCACCTGGCAATGCAGGTCAAAAAATGATTAAAGAATATTTTATTGCAAAATAAGTTAAAAAGTTTCATAAGTCAATTTTACATTGCTTATCTGAACTCTAGAGAGTCACATTAGAATAATGTGTATGAAGAACCAGCTGCACTTCTCATTTCAGTTATCTTGCTTCAGCCTCAATTTTAGCAGTTCAGAAAATACCAACTTACCCCTCCCAAACCCACAGACCAAGCTTGTTAATATTTTAAAGAAACATCATCCTATGCAAGACAAAAATGTCTGTTTCCAGGGCAAAGTTGAATGCATTTAAAGAAATTGTGAAGTACCTCGTAGTGTTTAGACTCAGGCACTGAGGAACAGTAGATATAATCTTTCTGCAGGCAAACATTTATCCAAAGAAGTGTGCAAGACTAGAGAAGGAAAACCACTTTAAGAGACCTTCTATTGTATATAGAAGCTTCCTAGAACAGTCTGACAATCACCTATCTGATGGCAGAAAAACCAAACTTGAACCTGAGGCAGTTGACCCTGACACATATGGAAGATTCTAAAGCCTACCTCTGCAGCCTCAAGCAAAGACACAGCTAGAAACCTAAAAGCTGCTTATCTCAGTCTTAGAAGAAACCCTCAACACCAGTAAGTAAATACTCAGCCTAAAAATTAATCTGAAAGTGTAATTCCATTTAAAATTTATTACACCAATAGAGAAATAGAGAATTAAACCTTTGGAACGAACAGGCTTTTATGTGTACTAGACTAAGCAGCTGATCAAACATTTCACTTGAAATGACTATAAGCAACTGAAAGATTATACAGGTATCTTGAAAACACAGCTTTATAGTGCCTCAACAAGAGATGATCTATTTCATTGTTATCTATTTAAAAGATGACAGGAGGCAGACCAATACATTTCTGGCTCACAAGTTATTTGATATGGTCCACAGTTACTACCTGAATACTTCAGGGTACTTCTAGAGAAGAACTGCTGCCCCAAATTTACAGACTAGAAATGAGATTCTTAATACTCTAAATAAACATCATTAATATTTTTGTCTTTCTTTTTATTTTTATTACCAAGGATCACTGAATGTTAGCCTAATTAGCTTGGTAAAGCTCAGGTAAGAGCCAGATAAAGAAATATTTTGTTTAGTTCCAAGTTTTAATTACTCTTTTTCAGACATGTCAGTGTTTCTGCCACTTTCTCTAACAATTTCTGTGACTCTCTTATAAGACAAGTGGCTTCTGCCTTCACTACCTTCTAACTTGTTTGCAGGAGTAAAGCTTCCTTAAAATCTGTCAAACGTATTACTCAACAGATGGAGTTTATAGCATGGAAAGAAAGCAAGTGCTATTGACTATGTGAGGGCAGGGAAAAAAAAAGGATAACTTCAGAACAAGACATGTAAGTGGGAGCATACATGCATCTAGCCAACCACTGGTCAAGAACTGCTCATAGCATTATGCTAGTCTTCCCTGAAAGATGGAAGCAGCTCCAGCCTTTGAGAACTAACACCACAGTTTTGCATAAGTAAAGACAAAAATAACAAATCCTCTTTAAAGGAGAGTACCTGAAACTTCATTCCATTATTGGTTTGCCATTACAGATTAGAGAGACTTCTACATTAGCATTCCTACAATACATATACTTCAAAACTATTGTCTGAGTAAGCTAATGATGAACTCTTGAACATTTTAGTACCATGCACTCATTTAAGGCTTTGAACAAGTTTTTCTAGTTACTCATACACATTTATGCACTATGGCAGCAGATGTCACAGTTCAACAAAATACCCCAAAATTGGTAACACCACCGATGCCAGGAAAAAATCCCTACAGCATACTGTAGTGACTTATTTTTGATAACCTAACCACCCCTGCTACTCCTCTGCTATCTTGTAAGTACTGAAGACGACTGATAGCCTAAAGTCTGCTCCCCATATAAACTTCTTGGTTCCTTGCTTTTGTAGCAGGGAGAAAGTTCCAAAGCTCCTTCTCTGGCCTAGTTGAGCTGCTGAAGATATTTTCAGTGTGAATGTATTCTTCACAGTAAAGAATAGCATGGGGGCTTACTTACTAAGCCAAGCCCTTCCTATGCCATCACCTACCCATATCAACACAAGGAGATGAACCCAGCTTCTCCTTTGTGTTCATGCTCTGTTACGTTGTGTCTTCAGCACAGATCCCTTCAATGGTAATCAAATATTTGTCGAACATTTTAGAAATGTTTTTTGACTTTATTTTATACAAATTCCATTTTCAAAGAGTTTTCAAAAAATTATTTGGACCAATAATGTTAAAGAGAGACAGATCAAATCAGTGCACAAGCATAACAAAAAAATTGGGTGATGGCATGCACACTACAAACATCCTACATGACTCCAGGATACTGTCAGCATTTGCTCTTACCTGCTAAATTTCTAGTCCTGGGAAAAAAAAGAATTTAAAATAAAGTCTACGAGCAGCTCAGCTGTTGATAGAGGACTGTGGGAAACAGTTTTTTAGGACAACTTCTACCAAATAACCAGTGACATGTTTCTCTTGGACCATACTTCTAACTAGCTGTTGAGGAAAAAAGTATCAAAACAACTGTCAATGAAACTGAAGTAAAAATTAAAGTCTGCATATGATTACTATGTAGTTCAACATGATACCATCAAAGGAAGGTCTGGTTCTTGAATAAAACTCCCCAAAATACCACTTGTAGAAGTCAAGTTTCCTGAATGTAAGACAGATTCTAAAGACATTAAGTAAATTTCTATTCAGGTGAAATTCAGACTTAACAGCCTCAACAAGAAATGACAAGCCACTTTATTACTGAAAACTGTATGGACACCCTAGGTTATTAAAAACAGATCCCTTCAGTTTAAAAACTGTTCTGGAAAATATTAATCAAGATAAACAAAACCATGCATATTGACAGTAGATTAAACTGCACCTGCATGCAGATATTCAATTCTGAATCAGTTTTAATTTCTTTCCATTAAAGTTCCTTAAAGCTCAGGAAGTAGGAGCTCTAAATCCTATACAATATCTGAGACAGAAATTCAAACAATCATTATAAAGGGAGGATTAGAGCCACACTTTGTGACATTGGTGAGCCCAAACATTAAGATTAGGCAGTTCAGTAAAACACACATTTAAGAAGCAGCCCGTGGGAAGGACTCACATTGGAGGAGTTTGTGGAGGACTGCCTCCCATGGGAGGGATCCCACGCTAGAGCAGGGGAAGAGTGTGAGGAGTCCCTCATTGCCCCCCCAGGAGGAAGGAACGACAGAGACAACGTGTGATGAACTGACCACAACCCACATTCCCGATCCCCCTGTACTGCTGCAGGGGAGGAGGCAGAGAAAATGGGAGTGAAGCTGTGCCCAGGAAGAAGGGAGGGGTGGGGGGAAGGTGTTTTAAGGTTTGGTTTTATTTCTAATTACTTAACTCTGATTCGACTGGTAATAAATTAAATCAATTTTCCTGAAGTCAAGTCTGTTTTGCCTTTGATGGTAAATTGGTGAGCTATCTCTCCCTGTCCCTATCTCAACCCATAAGCTTTTCATTATATTTTCCCTCCTGTCCAGCTGAGCAGGGGAGTGACAGAACAGCTTTGGTGGGCACCTGGCATCCATCCAGGGCCAAGCCACTACAGTAACTTATCTGCAAACCTATTGCTGAGCAACACAAAATAACAGTATTTGTATACACATACCCAAACTTCAGGTGAAGGAGGAAGTATTACAAGTACTTTGAGTTTCTTTGCATTCATTCAGCTTGAGCGAAGGCATGATTTTTCATGATTAAAGTATCTAATACTCATTTTTCTATGGGGTGGGAGAGCAATATATTTTGTTTTTTCTTAAAGCGTTCTGAGGTGAAGGCTTTTGACATGATCTCGGTCCCTAAAAATCTGTGTGTGACCTGTGCACCTATAAGCTGAATGGAAGTTAATTAAGCCCCAGTAACTTGGAGGTGTTTGTGTAATGACAGAGAGAACTAACTACTGCTTCAAAGGGGGGAAAAATAATTTAAAAAATCGTGGTATCTACCATACTACACCCAACACAAAAGTGTTTGTTTACAGAATCAGAGGTTAATTTTGCTCACACTGTTCCACTTTAAGAGAATGGAAGTGAAGCTACCCAACTACTTACTTCCTTGTAGTTTAAGGCATGTTCTTCTCCATTCTAAGTAAAGAGAATTACTTATGAGAGATACTAACACAGGTATCAAACAGTTCTCATGTCCTCAACACAAGAGAATCACTTAACAGTATGGGGGATGTCTGTCACAAGTAAATCACATATTAGCTGCTTGCATCACATCTAAGAAACAACTGGTCTGGGAATCCAAAGGCAACCAAACAAAAAAAATGAATACACACACACACACATATATGTATGTAAGCTGATCCATCTACCTATCAGTAACTAAATTTTACTGTATCTTGATGGTTTACACGTACTTCACTTTTACATCCCCCACAGTAACAGTAAAACCAGAATGTTTAAGTACCTTGCCATTCGTGATGTACTTGCAATTAATTTTTAGAAATTTCTCTGTAAATGCTTCCTCCTCTTCGGAGGTGGATGACACCACTCTTGTAGGACGAACACATGCATGTGCTGGTGAAGCACCTGATTCTTTCTGTTGGACTCCATCTGGATCCTAGAAGGGAATATAAAAGAAGAACTTACCAACCTGTCTTTTTCAAAAATAACTTTAAGAGATCTTTTGTTGTGTAATTTTTGTTCTTTTTCTTTGATATAAAGGCAAATGTAAAAATGGGGTTCCAAATCCACTGCAGTTTAAAGGACTGCTTCGATCTGATAGTGTATATAACTATCAACAACAGTTTAACCAGCCCACAATAAGAAATGCTAGTGGGCAAAGATACTCGAATCAACCTGGAAGTAAAGAACAAAATGATCAGTTCTCACATAAGGAAACCATCCAATACTGTCAAACACAAAATCTCAGCAGAAGGTAGCAGAAAGGATTATTTTCCAACTTCAACAAAAAAAAGTCCTATTACATGTCTTCTGTTATCCCTCCATAGTATTATACACTACTTTATGTTGGAAGGACACTCTGAAGGTCAGCTAGTCCAACCCTCTGTTCAAAGCAGGCCTAAGACTACATTAGATCAGGTTGCTCGTAGCCCTTCCAGTTGAGTTGAAGTCTTCAAGGCTGGAGATTCCACAGCCTTTCCAAGAAACCTGCTCCAGTGTTTAACCACCCTCACCATGAAACATATTTTCCTGTTATTTAACCAGGACCTCTTGTGTAGCAACTTGCAGATGCTGCTGCCCATCACTTTACTATGAACCTCCAAAGACCCTGGCTCTTCTTCTCCTCCATCTAACCTGTCTACTAGGTAGTACAACACAGAAATCAGGTTGTCCATAAGTATTTCCTTCTCCAGACTAAACAAACCCAGCTCCCTCTGCCAATCCTTGTGCCTCGGATGTTTCCATCCCATGCTCAACTTAATGGCCCTCCACTGGACTCTCTCCAGCATATCAATCTTTGTTTTGTACTGCAGGTGCCAGAAGTGGACACAATATTGCAAATGCAGCTTTACAAACCCCACAGACAGCAGAATAATCACTTTCCTTAACCTGCTGGTATTCCTCTTTCATCTGCCACCTGGCATGTGATAAGCCTTCCCCATCACAAGTGGACATTGTTCAACATGTACGTCAGGACACTAGCTTGAACCACTCCTTGGTCCTTAGTCTTCCACAAAACTGCCATGTAGCTAGCTAACCCTCACCCTGTACTTCCACATAGGACTCTTTCTGTCCCAGGCAGGTCTTAGCTGTTATTAAACTTTGAGGTTTCTGTTAATTCATTTCTCCAGACTCTTGATGTCCCTCTTATGATGCCTTGCCCTTCCCTCCAGTGTATTGACCACTTTCCCTAACTTTTGCTGCCCCCCACCCCCAAGCTTGCTGACAGTGCACTGTCATCTGCCCCACCATTCAGGTCACCAAAGGGCAGATTATAAACAATATTAGCCTCAACAGGGACCCTCAAGGATTCCTAACTGTCCACCACCACAGAAAACAAACAAAAAATGACCAACCACACACACAAGTACTGAATTGCTTTGAGCCCAAAGATCCTGCCAATTTTGCCCACCCATCTTGTAGTCCATCCATTCAGTTCACATATGCCCAGTATTGTAACAAGGTGCCTTTGGGACAGTGTCAAGGGCCTGGCTCTAGTCAAGGTAAGTAACATGCACTGCTCTTCTCTCATCTGCTGAGCTAGTCATCTCATGACACAAAGCAATCACTTTGGTCAGGCATGATATGCCCTTGATAAATTCACTTGGGCTGCTCCCAACCATCTTCATCTTTCACATACCTGGATATAACTTCCATAGGATTTCCTTCATGACCTTCCTGGGCAGATAACAGGAAGAGTTATCTATCTTGCGGTCTAACAGTACATCCAACAAACTAGTGAACATGGAACCCTACCAGGGACAGGACAGACAGTGAAAAAATTGTTTTCAAATAAAAGCTACGCGTATAGTAGACAGACTGTGCCACAGCCTATTTTATAGTCACAGCAACCCTGGTTTAGAGCTTAACCAACATATAAGGACTTCCATTTCACATAAAATTGCTATTTTTAGTTGCTAATTAAATATTACTATTTATATTAAAAGTGAACTATTTCTCCCTTTGGTTTTCTGCTTTTCTGTTCACGTCTATTCACTAGTACAGACTGCAGTTAAATGCCTTTAATCACATCCAGGGACATTAAGCACAATTGTTTTCAATTCATCATCTCTCTGGCACTACTTTAGCCTTTGCCTGCATCCTTCAATTTTAGTTAAAAAACAAACAAAACACCAAAACAATTTCTAGAACGCTGAACTGAATTTTGCTAAAAAAAGCTAATGAAGATATAATTAAAAAGCAAACTTCCTAGAAATGAGTTCTTCTACATATGCCTTTCTCTGAAAAATTATGTGGTCAACTCTGTGACACGTATAACTCAGGAAGTAGCTTCAAGAGTCCCCAGCTGATATCCAAGTCCACTGTGAATAAGCCAGCTATTTCTTATACATGCTGCCACATGACATAGAAGCCGGAATAATACTGGTGGCAGACTTCAAAATTTAATGCTGACACCCTTGTCACTACATAATATTTTCAAGTGGATTTTAAGTTTTAAGTAAAGCTTATTGGATCTTCTCAAATATGTGCATCAGACTGCTGAATGAAGAAATCCTTCACAAAACCCAGCAGTGTAAGAAAGGCTTAAAAAAAAAAACTAAGCTGAGCTCTTACACACACTGATACTAACTTATTGAAATAAACACTGAAATCTTAGCTTAAGTGTAGCAACATAAAAAAACCCTTAAACAAGGTTATGCAGGTCTTACATTAGCCAGATGCTGGTTTGTATTTGGCCACCCAGTTGTGTTAGGCTACTCCCATGTTTGATAAAACAGAAACAAAAGAACAGAGCATATCAGAGTTTATATTTTGCCTCAACAGAGGTTCAGATGTTGGTTAGTCATCTTTTTTAATTTCTAGTAAGAGCTCATCAATTCCAACAACTGTAGCACAGAGAGGAGACCCCTTTACATTATACAGGCAGAGTAACATATTTTCTTTACCTTGAAACGTGCTTAAAATTAAACTGCAAATCTGGAGTCAAAATTGGAGGAGGGTCAAAGAATACAGACATCAATAGAGAGCATTAGAGAATGTATGCTAATATTTATCTCATTCGTAAGGATAGCAATCAATAAAGACAGAAAAGAGAAACATGGAACACATGCTATGATGAACAAAACCCTCCAACCTTAACTGCTCAAATAGAAATTGAGTGTCTTTTCTGTTATTGCTGGAGAGACTGTTTGAAAAAAAACAAACAAAAAACCAAATATACACACACACACACAAAGTCCACAGACAAGTGCAAGCAATTTATGTTCTTTGCCTTCTTTTGAAAAACTTTATCTAGGAACATTCCTTCCCCCCTTACATGTACTTCGAACAACCTCAGAAACAGAAACTTCCATAAACACTATTATATATTGTCACATTGCTCATTTGTTTGACTTTTCCTGAGGCATTTAAGAACTGCTTGAAGTGATCCATGACATGTAACGATAGGTGCAAAATACTTCTGCAACAATACAGTGTCAGTTAAAAGAAAACTAGCACCCAAATTGTTGCTAACATTGAACTGCCTACACGAAACAAAACAACCTTTTGTGTAAGAGTATTTAAACACTTTAGAAGTGTTTTAATCTACTTTGTTTCTTCTACAGTTTCAATCCTTTATCTCTGCTATGTGTCATGGTCAAAAAGTTTCAAATAAATTACAGGTATGTTTACACTCTTAAGCCTCCTTAACTACTATATGCAAACACATACGAAATAATCCACAAAAGCAAGAATAAGGTGTTTTTCTGACATGGATTTAGTGCACTGTAGGAAGAGCTCTGATTTCTAGTAGTAAAACTAACAATTTACCCTTGAGTAACTTCTCACAACATATGCTATATGGGTAGGCCTATCCTAGCATTTACAGCCATTCTGAGATTGATATAGAAGAATGTATTCTTGCAGACTAAACTATTGTGCTACATCTTCAGTTTGCCATAAAACATAAAAGAAATTATTCAGTACAAATGACAGCAGACATCTCACGAGAACAGGCATACTAGGTCAGAGTAAAGGTATAATAGCAAAACCAAATGGCAATATTCAGTAGAAGGGTCAACACAGGGTTTGTAATGCAGCTTGGAAACCTATTCAGCAATAAAGCAACACCTTTATATTTAAAATTCTCCGGACCAAGTCATGCAAGGAAATAAATAAATAAATGCTTAAAGTCTCAAACCTTCCTAAACTTTGAGCACACAGAATCTTGGGAGGAGACATCTGACAACTTGACTGAGTGCTACTGAGAAGTGCTATCAAGAAAACTTCTTATTTGAGAGAAAAGATAATAGTAACAACTGGGAAAAGAATAGTAGCAACATATTAAGAAACATCTGAATAAGGTCATAACTGTAAAAACTGCAGAGAAGCACAGGCTCCGATACTGCCCCTTCCTGGTTGGAGATCTCCCCGTGGAATTCTGTTGACAGCAAACCAGTGTCCCTGGAAAGACATGCTTTTACAAAGCTAGCTCCTAGCCAAAAAACTACATTTGAGATGAATTACAGAACAGCTTTGACTGCTAAACAGTTTTAGTATTTGAAAGTCTACAAAGGTAGAACTACTAAGTAGAAGTCAGCTTTAATCAACTCTGTATTAGCCCTTCACTGAAACACTTCTTTTTACTTCATTTTGCTAAATGAAACTGGAGAACCCCCTCCCACACCTCTACAGGGAACAGAAGGAGCCCTTACCTTTTAACTACTTGAGTATTCTTGCCAATTGCTATAAAAACTATCAATAAGATTAGATAAATGTTTAACTAGTACTGAAAGGTAACAAATACAGAAATGCAACAGGAACTAGAATTTAGATTTCAGTGTGCAAGGATAGTATTTTGCTACAAATAACTTGCCTTCAAATCAGTTTTCACACAGAAAACTGTTGTTTACAAAGATTGAGAGCTTGTATTTACTTTTAAAAAGTTACTACTTTACAACACTTGGAGTTGAAAAGTAAAGTACTTTCTCCCCAAAACAAAAGGATAGTTTAAGAAGAAAGTATAGCATCTGTGACATTTATCTTGTAAGGGAAGATTAATTTCAAGGACAACAGGTATACCTACATTTACTGTAGCCTTGTCAAGCTCTGCTTCGGAAGATGTAGGTGATAGGGGACTTACAGGACTTAGAGAGGGGGAGCTGTCCACACTAGAAATGTAGTCTGGGTCAGGAACATACAAAATCTATAAAGAAGATATAATGTAGTTAGAAGTTATGCTCTCAGGTTTACTTTAGATTCTCACCAGTTCAGTTATATTTACTAAGCTTTCTCAAAATAAGCTATACAAAATCATTCCTGCTCCTGTTAGTTTTAACAGAAATTATGAGCTGAGGAGAATAAACAATACCACACAAAGTACTACTAAATTTTAGCTTTTAAGGTTTTTAAATGCTGTCTTGAGAGAAGATTGATTTTTAGTCATAATAATTGAGGAAAAATTTCAGATAGAAAGCATTAAAAGTATACAGCGTGCCGGAAACACCCAATACAGTGTCCAAGGAAGACCTGACTGATTATTTCTCTTGCTATTACTCCACTACTTGAGCAACCAAGAAACAGGCTGGGGAACAAGTTCAAAGACATAGCTCTTAGCACTTAATGTAGAAGAAAAATCAGCTGAAGTTATTCACCCCTTAAATATGTATTTTTGCCATGGTAGACATTCAAGCTACCTAAACAATGTTTTGCAGCAATCAGAAATAAACACAGGATTCTTTCAAAGGGCTAATACCACAGCTAACCTATCACTTGTTTCCAGGCCGGGCTTTCAAAGAGAAGTGAAAAGTGAAGGAAAAAAAGAGAAAGAAAAAGTTGTAAGCAATAGTGACCTGTAAGAAGTGAATAGTTCATATACTGCTGGTAAAGACAGCAAGTTTTCAGAGTAGAATAGAAACATTATTCAATTTATTAAAATAGAATTGCAGGCAGTAATATGCAGTCAGGAATGTTGTTTGTAAGCTGTATCCTGAATTTGTTTTCTGAGCTAGAGTTGGTAAATAGCCTACTATATTTGCAAAGTAACAAACTTGTACCCAAGTGTTATTATACCATTAAGTATATTTAGCTTTAAAAGTCCTCTGATCTTATTTGAGAGACAGGTAGCTTCATTACTTGTCCCCTTTTTAGGCAATTAATAGGCACAAGGAATTCACAAACTAGAGAAAAATGAAAAAACTTTTACAAAGCCAATAGGAAAACCAGAAAGAGAAGTACTTTAACACTTTCTCTGGTAGAGATGAGGAATATAGGGAGAAAGATCTTTGCTGGATAAGTAACATATATAGTGTAATAGTACCTGTCCAGGAACGACTGCTCTGGAGAAAAGCTTATTTAATTGAACCAGTTCATTGGGTGTTGTATCAAATTTCAAGGCAATACTGTTTAAAGTATCTCTTGATTCCACCTGTATCAATTGGGGAAAAAAAAAAAGAAAAACAAACCTGTGAGCAGTTAGTAGTTCAAATAGTGGCTTAAAAGTTTTATCACGTGTAGATTTACCAAGAGTCTGATGAACTTAAGTCTTATATCTTATGATTGCCACCCCCCCCAACCCCTGCCCCACCCAACATACCTACCCCCTAAATATTAGTATATTAGTCTATTGCAACCCCATATAAGGACATCTGCCTTCCCACTGTTTCCAGGTGGCTGGAAGTCTCAGTCACACACTGAGCTGTAGGCTCAGCTATTGCAACAGAACTTCTGGTCTATAAATTCACTGCTGGGTACCACTGGACCAATAAACGATTGACTGGTTTCACAGAACATTTCATTCTCCCTCTTCAACTCTTCTTCTCTGTTCTTCACTTACAGAAAAGCTGAAGCAATCTCTATAAATGCGAACACACTCTCTCCTTACTGAAATAAGCTTCCGTTAACCTGACTTTCAAGTAAAATCCATCACTGAGATAAAAAGCAAAAATACTGAAGCAAAACAGGTCAACCAGTACAACAGCAGGTGGAGCATGAGCACTTTGAGTAGGTGATTCCTGAGTAAGCAAAGGATTTTTTTCAAGCTCTTATTTTCACTCCCATCTCCAAAAAAGCATTCAGTATGAACCAACAGGATAAAGCAAAGGGAAGAAAGCTTTATTCACAGAGAGTACTTCAGAATAAAGAATTCATAGCAAGCTTTTAAGAATGGTGAAGATAATATGACAAGGGAGCATACAACCAAAAGAAGTTTAATGTGTAATGGCACAGGGCTTCATAAACACTGTACCAGGAAAAATAAATCTTATCAGTTAAGAGAAGATGAAGCAATATAAGCAAAGCTACATTTGGGTTGCTAAATACGGAGCACAGCTAGAAAAAAATCCACTGACTCCTACCTTAAATCTCTTCTCATTTGTCCCTTTTTTGACATCTGCAGAAGTTACACATATTCCATTCTATATAATGTAAATATTAGACCATTTATTCACAGGTTTAATTTTCCTTTTATTTTCAGGCTATTCAACTTAGCTTTCCTTGCAATTACAGAAAAGAATGCTTTCTCTTAAATTCCCTTTGCTTAGTTTTCAAGGGGAAAGGGAAGGGGGGAGGGAGTGAAAGACAAACCCATTTTTTTCTTCATAGTGTATGTTCTACACACAACTGTTTTGAGGAAGCCAGTGGATATCATTAGCTGGCTGCATACCCTCTAGGTATCTTCTGCTCTTCACTCACTTCCTTAACAAAAACGTGGGAGCACCATGTCTTGTATGCCTTGCCAGCTGTTGCTAGACTTAAACATAGGTATCCTTTACTTCTGCTTTAACAACTGAACTCAGGCAGAAAAACAACCCAGCTGAGGGTAGGGCAAGGGGAGGGAAGGAAAAGTCTGAGTATACGTGTTTTAATAACTTTTGGTACTGCTTCCTCAGAGTAGGCCTTGACCTTACACAGTCCCACAGAAAAAGGCAGCGTTTGTAACCCAAAGACTAGAACGCTCTTGTTTCCATTACCGCACTGCAGTGGAGGTAAGTAATAAAACATACATCAGGCTAGCCTGCTTCCAGGCATACTTATTTACAGTTCTTCACAGAAGCAGCAAACATTTTCCCAGAGTGGAAGAATATGTATCTACAGGTTACAGTGTTAGTTAATACTGGGTGGTTAAATATTAACTATTTTAATACATTTTATTTGCATTGCAAGAACAGCTGGCAAACAGAGCTCCTACTGGCTGCAAAGCAAAAGTGGCATATAGAAAGTTAATCGCTCCTCAAAACACATTCCCACTTAAATATTCCAAAACTTAACACTGAACATAACATTAATCCCAAAAGAATTTAGGAAAAGAAAAACTCTCTTTTTAATAACTTTTTTCAAACTTATGTCACATTAGGAAACACATGTCGACAGTACAAGAATAACGAAGTATAACTGACAGATTGAAAAAAGCAAACTATATCCTTTATTTAAAGAAGTGGATTGTCCTGCAAGAAAGTGCTACAAATATAAGGTATTTTGAAGACCGTTACAGTTCAACAGATAAAAAGAGGGCAATTTGGGATACTAACATAATTAAGGTTTACAAGTAGGAGTTAAAGAATTCCTTTCCATACAGAATTCATTATCATTTTCTAGGGGTGCATCTGTCAGCCTAGATTCACTAAAGAAAAAAAGATAGGTATTGCCAAAGAAATGGCAGTAAGCTTTTTTAAGATAAATTTCTAATTTTATAATGACAATTCTTTATATAGGAAGCCATTAAGCTAAACAAAGCAGCAAACATCTCTCTCTACTAGTAATTCAGGTATGAAAGACTGAATTGTAGTACCTTTTAGTAATTCAGCACTGTATGATCACATAGATATGAGAAATAGAAGAATATTGTCATATACCACTTTTAATTGGTACTAAAAGCAGAAATCAAAACAGGACCCTAACCTGACCAGATATGTACTGCTTGTTCCACAGATGATAAAACTAAGCACCAAATCAAAGAACGGTAGTGGTTCTATCAGAAGCTCTACATAATACAGAAGCTTTGCTAGAACAAACTGTAAAGTGAAATTCAAAATCTTTGCCTAATTCAAAAGTCTGCTCTCACATAAATGTTGGAAGACAACAGTTAGCTGCTAGGTAGATATTCCTTAAGTATCACTTAAGGAGTGAAATATCTGAGATTTTAGGCTAACTTATGATGTAAAATAAATTGATTAAAAGCATCAAATTAAAAGCCACAAAACTGAAACCCTTTAAGAATGCATTCACTTGTTTTCAGCCTTCAGAAATAAAACAATCTGGTAGGATCTCTTGGCAACTAAAGGGTTTCTCTCACAAACCATGAACACAAGAACAGCAAATATAAGCTTCCTTTTCTTATTTGGCTGTAAAATTTGCAGAGACAGTTCTCCTCGCTACATGGGATTTCAGAGACCAGCAGTGATACCTTCGTAAAACAAAGAAACTGTTCATGTAATAAAGACTTCCTGAAGTCTCTTCCTATTTTCAAAGGCCTATTTTCCAGTTCTCAGGCTTTCTATTATTTCAAAAATTAGAATCTGAACAGTCAAAAGCTGAAAGAACAACTCTGTGGAAGAGCATAGTCTAAGAACTAACAAATTAAAAATGTGCCACCACATACCACAGCCACCCCCCAGCTTTTCCAATTTTTTTTCATCATCAATTCAGTACTGGAAAAGATGGCAAAGAGTCATTCCTTCTCTCTCAGAAAACATACTTTCTATATATAATGCATGTAGCTATGTAAATGCTATTCTGAATATTAAGAATTTTACATAAATATTTGGATATTAAAGCACCACGCTGAATCTTCATGGGGAAATTTCCCCTTTTGAGAAGACAGGGGGATGATGATCAGTGATTGCATTGTTTCATGATTTTAACAGAATGGCAAGATTTGTTCCAATACAAGCAAACCTCTGAAAAACAACTACCAGACATGTGAAACCACTATTTTATTCCCTGAAACAATCTGAAATAGACTTGAGCAGGCCAGCTGGTGCCCTGAAGTAGTTCAACAGATATCATTTATTAGCTTTGCTTCCTTCAGTGTACTGACTTGAATATAAAGATTGAAAGATATGGATTAATGAAAATGTAAAAAGAAAACAAGAATGGCTTATTCAGGACTGTGTTAAACTTAATGCACACAAACTCTGCTTTGTATAACAACTTTTGTTGAAAAACAGCTTCTTAAAAGGTAAGTAGTTTTCCTATACTCAGTAGCAAGAGCTTCTAGTCATCAACTCTCTTATGCAGTGGTAAGACACATAAGACCTTACTACCTAGTTACTTCTACCTTAGGTAGTCACCTACATATGTATACAAATAAGTCTAAAATTCTAAGTTAGCTGAAATCAGTTTTTTCAGATATGACTAAATACAGAGTCACTTAAGGTCCATAAGTTCCACCTTCCTTTTCCAATAAAATCCTAAACCAAACGCTCTCTTCAAATCGTTGTGTCCCTACTCAAGAAGAGGTACATCCCCTTACCCCTATTCTATTTCCAGAGCACTACTTACATACCCATGTTTCCCAAGTGTGCTTGTGTGCACCAGCAGACAAATAGCTTCAGAGTCACCACTGACTATGGTTCAAACTGCTTTCATTTCTGTCAGATTACTAGGTGGCAAAGTTATTTAAAAACCTTATTTAAAACAAAATTGTCTACTGAGATTTTAATGAACTTTACTGCAATTGCATCTCAACAACTGGAGTTTGCTCATTCTTCAATTAAAAATTATACACTGAATACATATGAAACAGTTCAAAAAGAATTTAATTATCTTTTCAAAGTGTTTAAAGACTAGTTGTCCAAGAACCAGAAAACAACAAAACAATAGTTTAAGAGTATTAAAAGGAGCTAACAAAATTAAAGAGACGAGAAGACTAGAAGGAGGGGTGCGGACAAAGGGGAAAACAGGACACAACTTTGGTGTTGTACCCAAGCCTTCAGAAATACCAGATTATGACTATATTAGCTAACTATTAATAGGCTTGATGTCTGTAATTCACAACAGAAGGAAAACAGAACTTGTAAATATTATAAAAGCAACTTAAAAAGTAATTTTAAAACTAGGTAAAGGATACAACAGATAAAGTAATATGTCATCATTATGATCCACGTTGTCCAAATGCCCCAAAGTTGAGAAGACAACTAGGACAGTGGCATGCTCAAAGAAATGTGACAGTCAGATAAGAAGACAATCCCTCGCTTTGAATTGGAAGCACCAAGAAAAAAGCAAAAACTCCAGAGCATGTAGTAGTCTGAACAGCAGGTAAATGTTTACAATGGCAATAAAACTAGCTGCACCAGAAGACAGAACAACTTTTAGCATTCTTTATCCAACCTACCCGAGGATTGAAAGCAAAATTCACAGTTATTCTGGAAAGATATTAGCAGATACTCACCATTTATCCACTTTCAAATTAAACATGTTCAGCAAGTCATTATAACAAGAAATTCCAAGTATTCATGTGGGTTCAAAGTCTAGCAAACATTCACGATTGATGGTACCACAAAAACACTTGCCAACCACACCTGTTGAGCTAAGAAGGGATCAAAAATTCTTCCTTGTTTTACCTTAAGAAGCTGACTTTGGAAGCCCCTGTAGTTTTGTTCGCAGTGTGCACATCTAATTTGTTTCCAACTAAAACAAGAGTCCAGACCCAGTTTCCGGATGGTGGACTTGCCACTAAATAACTGGGAAAAGATCACATGCAGGAAGACTGGTAGTTCAACAGAGGAGTCTGGCTTAAAACTCAGTCTTAAGACTCTGGTCTACTACAGGCTTCTGTGGCCTTCATTAATTAATATCAGGTTCTTCTCATGATCTGGACAACATACTCTGTGTGTTAGGTGCTTATCTGCTATTTCAGGAGAAGAGCACAGCCTTCGAACCCCAGAGAGTTAAAGGGGAGGGACTGGGGCATTGGAGCCTCTAACACTGATGAACCATACCACCTGCCTCCATTGCTCACTTGTAACTTTTTTTTTTTAAACAAAAACTGCTTTTCCTGTATAGTCTATAGCACTTGAGGAAAAAACTATCCATACATAGCCACAATTTTTTCCTGTTTCTCCTCAAAAGGAAGAGGGGGTAGGTAGAAGGCTTTTGTTGAAGTCACGCAACTGCTAGTATGCTGTTATCATTGGTGGTCAGTGGCCAACACTGCTTATGCTCCTTTATCCGTAGTTGGCTCTTCTAACACCTGTAGGCAGACACCGGTTGTGTTTGTACAACATGTAACACAAAAGACTTCAAATGCAATGTGTTAATATAATGAAGTTATGTCAAATAAGCAATGTAAAAATGCTATTTTCACAATGTATAAAGGACTAATGAAAGTTCTAGCTAGTAACAATAATTCACCTAAACTATTTGCTCTGTTGTTTCTTAGAGCCTGTTTACATACATCAGTTGTGTGCAGAAAGGAAAAACAATTGGCTTGGAGCACCAACTGGGAATTCTGAAACAACAGATAATATCAATTTGCATCTAATCCATTGACTGACATTCAGAAAAGGAGAAAATATATTAACTTAAAAAAATCTGTTCAATGTCTAAGAACTAACAGCAAAAATAAACCAGTTTTCTGTATCCTCTAGAGGAAGCTTAGGACTTGCTTCGTTTACTTACTACCACATCTGTTGAGATCTTCTCTTTGGTACTACATACATAACAGTAATTCCAAGTTTTTGTGCTTTGGGAATTTTAGATTAAAATCTTAATGTTAACTGCTTTTTGGCTTTAGCTTTAAAGAGAAAATATATTTTATTTTTTTTCTGTCCCCAAAGTAATGATTTTGTTTTTTTTTTTTTTTTAATTCTGTGGGAAGTATATTTCACCTTAAAACCCCATAGTCTGGTTTCTGTCATCATCCTTCTACTACTTCTCAAAGCAGCAACACATACAGACATATAAATACACGTGTGTGGGTATATGTGTGTGTGTGTGTGTGTGTGCTGTTGCTTTGAGAGGTAGTAGGATGAAGGCAGAAGCCAGCCATAAGTTCATCTCTCCACATGGAATAACATCATAAATAATAACAGTAGCAAATTATCACAGTAGTTACCAGACCTCTCTTACACATATAGTGAGCATAACCTCAGTTCCCAAAGGTTAGGTCCGTGTATTTTATTAAAACATATATGCACAACACATAACCAACAGCTCTGAAAACTCGATGCTACTTAGATACTTCACGAGTAAAACGTACAGCAAGAGCAGACACAATATGGCATCTGTGAAGCTGAAATGCACCCTGTTCCATAGATGCAACAGGCTCCTTCAGAAGACAAGAAGTCTTTGATTCTTGTGAATTGTTTTTTTGACTCATGAGGAAGTGATGCATGCTTCAGTACCTATTAAGAAAGTTATTTTTGCAAATAAACCCCCAGCTACTGGAACATAAAAGCCTGCAGAAGTACATGACAACTTGCCACAAACATAATAATTTTAAAAAGGAAAGCTTGGTGCTTTAGCTTTGCCTGGAATCTTACATACCAAGGTAAATGCATGCACATGGTAGCAAGAGACAAGTTAAGGGATTTACTGACTGAAGAGGAGCCCCAGTTCTACAGAGTGACACCTGAACATTTTTTCCAATTATTTCAGATAAAACGGGGTTAATGTAATAGAAACAACAATCACATTTACTTTACTTTTCTTCAGCTGCTAGAACCTAAGCAGCAGAAATTTCTTTTTTGAATTTCAATTTCAAGGAAGTGTTTAGGATAGACTAGAATTATATTCAAAATCCCAATAAAAGCCACACTAATGAAGTGCTTCTTGTTCCAATACAGACACCCTCTGACCCTGTCCAAATGATTATCACAGCCTTCTCAGTAGTTAAGCCATAACACAGCTTGGCTTAATGTAACATTAAGAGTCAAGTCTCCCCTGTATCTCTTATTCTTGGAATAAGAGAACACCAAGAGGTCAAGTAAAGACTTTTATATAAAGTTCTCATTTTTATTTTATCATGTCCAACTTCAAAAGCATTCAAAGATAACTCTGAAAGACTTTCACTATTTTAACATCAACCCTATAAGCATTATTTATAGGCTTAATTATATTTCCAGTATATAACACTAGACAGATACTTCTCACTTCAGTTTCCCTTAGTAACCACAAATGTGAAAAGCTGACTGCAGCACAGTTTGAGGGTCATTTCAAGAACAGAACAGGCAGAGAAAGGCTCCATTTTCAGATACTGCTGCAGAAACAGATCAGTACAGTAAAAGGTAATCTATGAAAATTATTAGAATACCAGAATATCAGCATCAAGATATAGCTTTCCCCTCCCCAACTTCATTCATTTCTCCTCATGTCAACAGTTTATTAATAATGCTGAAAGCAGGGAACTTGCATATGATTTTATAATTAATGTTATTTACTATTTCTAACTAGTTATCTAAAAGTGAACCAGTCAACAGATTGATTAGCTCGTTTTTTTGAAGAAAAAAAAAAAGCATTACTCAAGTACTAGCTAATTCCCAATTAAATTCCTGTCAAAATCAGCTATGAGATACAGATTTATAAGATTAAAGGTAAAGCACATTACTCTTTTGCTTATATTTTGTAATGAAACTTCAAGTCTGCACTTGCTATGCAATGACATTCTAACAATAAAACAGTAACTTACAGAATATTCAATAGTCCCTTTAGGCTTTTGGAAAGACATTCGTCGCCCATCCTTCTTGTCTGGAGTCTTCTTCTGGCCAGTGTCTGAAAAAAATTGAGGCAACGTGCGTGTTAAATTCATTTTCCTCTCTCAGTACTGTCACAGGCTGCTGACTACAGCCCCGTGGGCAGACATCTAATTCACCAGTTACACAGCTTGCTCCTGGTGACTCTGTCTAACAGACAACCGGCTGTTAGAATAAGGACTTCATTCCTCTGCAATGCTTTAAGAATTTGACCAATATAAAACACTGATAACTGGGAATCAACTAACTGCATAAGTACTTGCTGCTATTCAGGAAGCTATTGATGAAGGAAGACTAAATAGGAGACTGACCCCATCAGGCAAGCAACATTTCTGGAACTACTGTGTTTAACTGGTTTTATCTCATACCCAAGTCTGCTTTCATCTAGAAGGGAAATAATCTAGAGTTCCTGTATGTTTGATTTAATCAGTTGGGATTTTTTTTTTTGTCATTGTTGAGAGTATTTAAAGCTTTTTTATAAAACAAAGAGCATTAGTGTTTAACTTGGCAATTATCCTGTCTGTAGCAAACACATACAGCCTGTACATAAACAATAAAGATTCTGCGTAAAGAAATAACACAAGTTAAGAACTGTTTTTATTGAGGCATTGTATTTTGATGACCTCCATTTCATAAGCCAAAGAGGCAACAATTTGTACCTGAAGTAAACTCTACTATTTTATACTAATTGGCTTGATATTTGTGATAAACAACACAATGCAACAGTGAACTCAGATGATACAACAGAAAGCATTTAATTCTACATCTTTAGAAAAGTGTTTTTTTTAACATGTCCATCTACATACACACATGCATTTTTTGATGAATCTCTTAAGTTAGGTCTCTTGCAAGGCCTCCACCTTCAACAGTTAAGTATCTGCTATTAAAGACCCCAGAATACTTCCGTGAATAAGACACATTAACTTTTCATGCTACAGCTGGATTAGTTATACTCCCATTTTGAAACATTTGAATTCCTGTTACCATAACTGAATATATTTACTCAAATATTTCAAACTAAATTGAATAAAAGAAACAAACCTTACAAAATGTATTATTTCAAAATATTTTAGCATGTCTAGACTGAGACTAGAAAACATACCATATGTCTATTTAAAACTCACCTGACATAGTAAGGATACTTGCTATAAATTGACAGCAACTTCTATGCATTATTATTTTTAATTAGTATACTGACTGCAACACTGGACAAGAGACTAGACAGCACTTGCAATTACTACATAGATAGATAGATAGTTGAAACTATTAAGATGGGGGAAATCAACACAAATAACAGGAAGTTCTGCAGTGACAAAAAATAAGAAACAAAATAATAATAATAAAAACAAAACAAAAAATAGGCAAATAACTTACATTTGCTATATAGGGCAAGCTGCAGAGGACAACAATAAAAGTGATTTCTAGCAGACTAGCAGATTCAACATAGTACTCTCTTGGGGTATTCTTTCTATAATAAAGAAATAGACATTGGACTAATTCTACTTTTTTTATATATTAAAAAAAGTCTGAGGAAGAATGTTGCCATACCTACAAGATAAAAATTGATCTACAGATGGTATTAATTATGGTAAGTTTTTATAGCTATGAATGACAGTCAAGACTTTAAGCCTACTTTTAAAACCTTTCTAGAAATTCTGAAAATCTAGGCACTGTAATTCTGCATCCAGTTATATTCATTCAATACACTGAAAGGTATTTCTTCCCTTATTTACTAATTGCAGCTTTTAAAAAGTTACCCAAAATAAACCTTTATTTCTGATTATATGAACAGTTTCTAAAGACACTACAAACATCTCTAGGGTAAATTAAGCCAACTCAGTAATAAATAAAATACACGAAATTGTGTGTAGACTTAACAGCAGCCAACAGTCTCCTCTTCCAGATCAAATATTTGGTAACCAAAGTTTCTGTCTGACCTTGCAACACAACAGGTGCCTCCTCAGCAAGCTACTGAAAAACTGCAACAGCTGCTTGACTGGAGCTGTTCCAAATTTTTCAGCCCATATCAAACCTTTGCCAGTATTCTAATAATTGTCTTTCAACAGCAGTCTGGTTCAAATACCCCTAAGCAGAAGTCAAAGGATGCAATTGAAGAAAGACTGATCTCATCCAGGATCCCCTATTGTAGAACAAGCATCTTTTTCAGCTGTTTGCCCCCCCCTCCCCCTTACATAGAAATAAAGATGACCCATACTACAAATGTATATGCACACTTCAGTTGTATATAGCCCAATGTTGTTTGTGTGGGTATTTTTGCCGTAATTTGCAGACAGGTGCTACTCAAGACGTCAAGGTACATTATCTTCTCCCTCTCCAGTAACTGAGCAGTAGAATAAAGCCTTGCACAAATAATCACTTCTGTTCCTCATGCCAGAAATAAAAAGAGGAGTTTTTTTTCCTTCAGTGCAGAAGGACCTGCTGCTTTAGACTTCAGAGCGCTCTGGTAACTTCAGGAAAGTGAGAGCAACCAGGGGGTAGGGAAGAAAGGTGCCTGTTGGATGCGCCTTGCAGGAAAGCAAACATCAGAAGAACTCCTACCACAAATTCCGCAGGAGCTTATAATCTGCAGGTTTTTAATACTGTTTGGTTTTTTTTAATGTCATCCTCTCCATACCTAAGACAGTAGTAATTCCTACCCTTCTCATCAGTGCCCACTTCCATTCCTTCCCTCTTAGATAGCATTATTTCCTCCTCACTATATGGATACAGGATTCAAGAGTTTCATAACCTGCTGTGACTAAGTCCCCTGAGTCAAGAAGAGCTGGAGGCAGGCAGTGCTGAGCTGCCTGTGCACTGACTACCCAGCTGGCCAAGCACCAGACACAGCTATCAAAATCCACACCTCAGCCCACAGCCCCAGTGCTTGAGCTGTCTCTTCATAGAGAACCCATCCATTTCACCTAACACCTCAGAAACAAAACTAGGAGGTATTTCAATTGTGCAAATAGGTCAGAGTAGCGAGACATGAGCTCAACCTCCCTGATGGCATATTGCAAAGCCTCCAACTATCTCTCCCTGAATGAGCAGCCTATTTATTTTTGAGATGAAAGTAAGTGCATCTTTCAGCCATCCTTGTGTTCTAGGAAGCACGCGAAACAGGAAACAGTTGCCAGCATAGGCTGCAGTGGTCTGAAAAGACCTCAGCACCAACAAAAATCAGCCTCATCCTTTCATTTCACTTATTTTTTCCTGATGACAGCTCTGTTGCACACAAGCTCATCTTGTTAGGTTACAAACAACCATTACCTCAACAGCCAGCAGTACCCAAGTGAGACTACCAAAGGCTAATGTTCTCAGACCACAGGTATAAGAAAAACCTGACACGACCAACCATACTGCACACAGCCTCAAGAGTCAGCAGTAGCTTGTTTAACATGGGGATCTGTGGTGCTAGTTTATCAGATCTTTAGCTGTGCTGTTTTAGACACAAACAAGATCAGACCTTTTGTAACATCAGGGTTGATGCTTTTAATTCTGAACTACCATTTTGCAGGACTGGGCCTCCACAACAGCTTGAAACACTAAAGTGAAAGATCACATCAGATCTACAAATGACAAGAAAAATATTTAAACTATCTAGGATTTAAAAGACTAGAACTAGAAAGATGCAGAAAGCGGTGTTCAAAATGACACCAGACCAATATTTAGTCTGAATGCATGCATACACAAACTTAAGATTAAATGACTGTAGCATAAAAATGGTTACATATGATCATCAACATAACCAGAGATAAGTACTTACTGTTCTAACATATTTATACAAGATAGGAAAAGGGTTTTTAGTAACATCATGTTTTAGGAACATACAGTTTTCAATGAGGCAGCTTTGACCTTAAAATATGTAAGTAAGTCAGTGGCATTATTTAACTGAAGTTTGAAGACAACTGAACTTAAATTCCAACACTTATGGGGGGCTTCTACAAACTGCTTCTGTATGGCACTGTGCCACTGAATTTTGGTTGACTGAAAATATTCCTGTGGTGCTGCTAGTTCAAATTGACACAAGACTGACATGTCTGATTTCTTAGTATGCATCTGAGCTGAACTGTAGACCTTCAGTTTTCAGCTTGCTGATGCTTCTAGCATATCCTTTGAACTTCTGGCAATAAGAGCTGATAAAAAGAACTCAAGACTTGTACAGTGAGTAACAATGCAATGGTACATGCCAAGAACTGCTTAGGAGTATCTTCAAGCTCCACACAGAGCAAATGTACTAAGTTTTCCCTTACCCTACTATTTTTTTGCACAATAAGCTTAAATCTCAAATAACTCACAATGTTTCTCAGCTACTGATCTATTTGTTTCAGTGTTGACGGAAATTACAAAGATCACTTCTTCCAGAGGAATAAATTGATAAACCAAACAAGTATCCTCCAAGATAAAGCAAGTAAGCTGGACAAGTCAATGACTAATGCAAATTGTTTACAATTAATAACTGAGCTTATTATTGTCAAGAAGATGAGAAAAAGAGGATTTTTTTCCCCCTGCCCACTCCCCACAATGAGAACTGCAAGTTATGCATTAGATTTACATGTGTTTAAGGCAGAAGCAGCAACCTTTTAAATGCTCGTCTAGGACACAATTTTTCACAGGATCTTAAAAAAAATGTGCAGCACATATGGGCTGAAGATTTTTAGAAGCCAAATCACAACAAAGTAAGGAATGAAAAGTAGTCTTTCTTTGAAATATGCTCAGATAATGTTTAGCAGCACATGAAACAACTAGTTGATAAAACTGAGGAAGCACAGATATTACATCTTTATTAGATTAGTTCTGCTCAATAACAATTAGATCTTTATAATCTATTCACAAAAAGAAACAAAAAAGATTAAAGTAGGAAATCGTTATGTTACATAAGGCTTGGTGACTTGGGTTTCCTAATAGCAGGGGCTACATCTCAGTAGAGCAACTGCCACATTGACCCTTGTCCCACTCCTGCAGTTAGATATGCTTATGCTAATTACTGCAATATTATTTTCAGTTATCTTCCAATGTCTTAGGAACCAGAAACAAAGAGGCCCTAATAGTAGCCTACAAGATGCTAGTAGCCTCTAGTTTTCTAGCCCAAATGGTAGGTTTTCAGACAAAGGCAGCATCATAAACAATGCCCCCTTCAGTCTTCTCTGCTAAGCAACTGCTACTTACTCTGCGATTCAGACTTTCTGAGTAAGTCATGCTCTCAAAACTCTTGATCCTTACCACTGCTCTCCACATGATTCTTTTGTTCACATTTTTCTCAAGCAAAACCCCAAACTAAATGCATCCAAGACCTTGTTAATGTTGTGTCGGCACTTCAAACACATCAAAACATCTTTTTCCTGCAACTTGGATTCAGCACTACTTCAAGGTCATTTTGTGATTCCCCCTAACACATGACCCTCTTTTCTGCCGTCCAGTCAGCTGCATAGCATGTAGGCAGACACAATTAAATGCATGACTTCAGGATGAAAACCAATTCAATAGAAACAACTTTAAGGCAGACCACTTCTCCAAATAGCTAGGAGACATTAAGCCAGCTCCATGCATGACACTCTTGATATGTGCACCACACAGGCTTTCTTCTAAAATAACATTTCACATTCAGGGTAAACAGAAATGCTTCACCAAATTTTATGCCACAGCATGTGTTCACAACAGTAAGCTTCCTTCCCGGATCCATCTGAAACATGTATGTATACAATTTAATACATTTGAAACTACCTAATTTCAATCTCCACCTACTGTACAACCTCTCTGCAGACCAAATTTATATATTCATGAAAACTTGCAAAAATCATGGCTACTCTACTGAGACAGCAAAGGAAGTCACCTTTTCCAATTAATAATTATTGTCTACCTATTTCAGGTATTTAAGCTCATTTAGTCATTTATCTTCAAGTCTACACAATACCACATAAGCAGTTTGACCATCAAGCAGCAATATCAAGCTATCCTTAGACATCTTTAAGAATTTATACTTTGCCTTATCACACTTAAGCCAATGGTTCCTGTTTTTTCTAAGCTCAGTCAGGTTATCCTAATAATACAGCAGACTTGTGCACTACAACTGCTCTGCTAACACACACACAGATCTACTGTGTATGTGAAATTATACCCAATGCTTCAGTAAACATCTTACTGTACAAGTTTATTCCATTAGGTTTGCTGATGACATCAAACTGGGGGGACTAATCAACATACTTCGGGGCAGGGTTGCCATTCAGGGGGACCTGGACAGGCTGGAGGAACAAGCTGACTGGAACCTTACAAAATTCAACACAACAGTCCTCTGCATGGGAAGGAAGAATCCCTTGTGTCGTACAGGCTAACGCTGCCTGGCCAGAGAGCAGCTCTGCTGAAAAAAACCTGGGGGTCTTGGTAGGCACCAAGCTGAACACGAGCCAGCTGTGTGCCCTGGCATCAAGGAGAGCCAACAGCATCCACAGCTGTATTAATAGGAGCATAGCCAGCAGACTGAAAGTGCCAGAGAGAAGCAACTAGTCTCCTTAACTTGGCACTCAGACTGCTTTTGGAATACTGGCTCTAGTGTTCCTGTGCCCCACCCCACCCCTCCAGTCCCTTTCAGTATAAGACAGACGTTGATAAATGAAAACTATTTCCATGAAGAGCCACCAAGGTGGGTATGGGCTGTGAGAAGCAGCTAAGAGAAGAGAGGTTATCCAGCCTGAAGAAGAGATGGTTTTGAGGGACTGTAACAGCAGCATACCTTCACCACAGTTGTCAAGATGACAGAGGCTGGCTCTTCAGTGATCTACCGTGGGAGAACAGAAGACAACAGACATAATGGACAAACAGCAGAGCTTCTGACTGGATAAAAGGTAAAAATGTAATTGCCCAGAGCAGTTCTGCGGTTTCCATCCTTGGACATTTTCAAAGTCTAGCTGGATGAAGCACTGAGAAACCTAGCCTGCAGTCATAGTCTTCCCTACTTTAAGCAGGGCTAAATGGTCTGGATTGCAATTTAGTTACCTGTAACTATGTTTCCTCCCACATTTTTCTGGCAGGCAAGGCAGATGTACTAGGCCACCTCCAAACCAAGCCAAAAGGAGAACCACACATGTAACACAGCAAGGTGTATTGCTTATTGATGAAGAGAATGGTATTATTCATACACGTAGTAAGTCGAAAGGCAGCCATAAGCATGCATTAAAACAAACATGCACTACAGTCAAAGGATACCAGATTACTTGAATAAACCGTACTTAGATTAAAAACTAATCTAGCAGACAACTGAAACAGATATAAACTGAACTTCAATAAAATATCTGATATATTAGAATCCTACTGAACAATAAAAATGGACAAAGAATTGTAAACTATGTAAAAAATTCACTAAAGGGGAGAGTGAAATAAAGACTAGCAGAATGGAGGGGTATATCAATGAGTTCCCAACAAACTAGTTTTTAAAACAGTTCAGTTGCACATCAGCAAACTCACAGCACAATCAACAGCAAAGTGACACACAGTGAATTCCATAGCCCCAAAACTTGCAGAAAGAAAAGCAGGGTGAGATGTAGTAGTAAAAGCATAACATGAAGTAAAAGATCATTTAACATCACATACACAGAGGGAATAGTAACGAATTTCTATATACTAGTAGTGCATAAGTCGGAAGAATAGATTGTGCATACATTAACATATCACAAGATGACTGAGTCACCAGCCTGATACATTCCAAGATCACATTTGCTTCTTATGCCTGTACCAACTGAAGTATTTTCAGACATGGAAGTGAAGCATTAGCATCTTTGCAAAGGGTGCTGGTACATTTCACATGTGCTTCATCCGGAACAGTGTGTACAAGAAAACTTGCAGAATTGTGTCTCCCCCACTTTGAAGCCTCTCTCATACTTATCATATACCTGTTAATTTCTTAAAAGTGAAGTACTGAATAAGGATGAAGTGAAGAAATAACCTACTTTATTCTCACATGTGCTTTACTCCGAGACAGATTTTTAGAAAGAATGATATTAACTTTTACAGCAAGACTTGACAAATGTACTGTAGCTTGGCCTTGCACATTTATCTTTCTAATGCACTGCTGCTACCTTCACCATAGTACAGAGAGGACTGACAGGCCACATGGCTTACTGGATATACCATGTATTGTTACCTCACCAACCAAGACTCAAAAGCTGATAAGAAAAAAAATGTAAATAAACCCACAGGCCACATGGTTCAAAACTGAACAATCAAGTTGAGCCTGAGGGAGAAAAGCAACAAAAAAAAAAATCTTTTAATAGAAGCCAGCTAGAACAATCTCCCTGGCAGACTGGTTAAGAGGATTCTCTGAACAAGAAGTTCTGAATGACTGATTCTCATTTCTTTAACTTCTGTACTTAGAGACATACTGCAGCAAGTCAAGACTGCCTGTGCAGTGTATCTCCTCCCTCCATGAAGTGACCACAAACAGAACTGAAGTGAAAATGTCCAGGAGGGAAGAAGCATGAGACTTCAGGTGCAGAAGTATATCCTCACAGAATGAAAGTGTTATCTGGAAGAAGCCTCTTGAGTACATCTACTCCAGCCTCCAGTTTGAAGCAGAAACATTGTCAATATCAAATTAGGTCAGTTTAAAACTGTCATCTGTCCCAGTGATGAACCACTTTCCTTGTGAAGTTTTTTTCTCTTGTCCAATTTGAACCTCTCAAGCTAAAACTAGTGGCTCCTGCCCCTTCTTTTATCATCTCTTACTACTGAGAAGAGTGTGCCCCTTTAGGCAGATGTAGGTCACAGTTAGATTGCCTCTAAACTGCCTTGGTCTCCTCTTAAAGCCCAGCTCCCTCAATCCCTCCTCACAGGTCATATGTCCTACACTCCTAAACATACTGGCTGGATCCTCTACAGTTTCTCATCAGCCTTCTTTAGCAGTGGTACACCAAAGCAAAGAGCATATTCAAAGTATGCCCTCACCAGTGCCACAGAAAAGAAGCAAAACCACGTCCCTCACTGCCAGTCACACTCCCCCTTACACAGCAGACAAAGCAAAGAGCATACTAAACTATGAGACACGCTGTTGGCTCATTTAAGTAAGAGGTTTGCAAAGATGAGATTCAAATTAAACTGAATGTTCCAGTTAATTCTGCAGTAAAGATAATCCTTAATCACACATTCCCTAAAGCCTTGAGTTGCATCCTAAAGCAAATAAAAACACATGCAACTTCAACACAATATATACCAATAAATGAGAAAGCTACATTCTGTTCAAGCTAAAGTCTCTAGTAAATCCAGTCCTTGTGTACATACATACCAGCCCTTCCTAGAAATTATCAAGAGACTACCTTTTGAAGTTATCTTTCAAAGCCCACAAGGCTTTTTATTTTTTAAAGGAATTTTACACTCTGAAGTTATTGTTAGCACCTTTACTAAAGCCAGATGCTTTCTCTAGAATTTCTGGTTCTCCTTTTTATCCTCCACCACAATCATGACAAGACGAAATGCCTTTCTAAAGTTATGTCACTGACTTGGCTGCTGACACAAACAATGTTAACTGGTTAAACAGGTTTACAGCCTCCTATGGCACTACTCAGTCTCACAGTGTCTCCCTTCTCCTTTCTCCCTGCTAAGAAATACTATAAACTCTTCTGTATGTACCCAAAGAAGTACACAGGCTCAGAACAGCCATTTAAGGTACAGCACTTGAACAGACTTGCCTCCCTGAACTTGGAAACCTTATTAGAGCAGCTGTTGAACTGCTTAGAAAGACAAGCGAGAAAACAGTATATGTAATTTACTAATATTACATGAATAAAATTGAAATACTTTATTGTAGATGTGAAATTAAAACTAATTAAGAATAAAAAAGGTTGTGTTTTGTTTCAGAAACGTGAAACAGGGTTTTAAGGTACTTATGAAAAACTATTCTTTTGAGAAGTAATGCATAGTCACAACTGAATCATGCAAAGAAAATGAACACTGAAAAGATCCTTCTGAAAGTCATAAGTGGGAAAAAAGCTATAGTAATAGGTAGGCCTGGATCCAGAACACCACATACAGAGATTGAACATTTGGAGTAGTTAGAATTTGCCATTAAGGTTTAAGTTAACATCAGAGGACCCATCTCTAATTAAAACAGAGTTTGGATTTCAACTGAAATATTGTAATCATTGTTACAGCTTCCACAGCACCCATTACCAGGGCACAGGCGATTTGTGAAAGCCAGCAAAATGCTTGCCAGAAGAATTCTACAGTGACAAGAAACTGTTTCTGCCCATAACTGACAGAAACCCTGTGAAGAAGATGACAGCATGGGAGGGCCACAATCTTACTGCCTCACACGGTGTGCTCCGCCTAGGTTTGGAAAAACTCAAAGTATGGTTCTGTCAGAAATTCTACATACACAGAAACCCACCCTGCATTCCTGAACTGCAGTCACTTTTCATTAACACAAATTTTAAGTATTACATTATGAAAGTATCTGAAGAAATCACTTCCTGCACAAAGCTAGGGAAAACACAAAACATTATAATGCAGTCTAAGTTAATCTTTTGTCCCAGAGCAAGAGGGAAAGAACAGTCACAGAGAGCTTCTCCTTCCAAGAAACCACATGTATCACAGGAGATGCTTTAGACTAGCAGCTGAACACGTGGCCTTGTAACTGATAAAAGACCAGAAACTGCTGAAGAGTTTTACTGCTATTTTGCTTCTGCAAAAGTGTATGAGTAACCTTTATCAACAAGCCTTTAACATTTTGTAGAGGCCTTATTCAAGGTACGTCATCTCACTGCTGAAATGCAATTTGCTGTCTCTTTCTTTCCCTGTATGCCTTGGAGTACATAGAATAAAGAAAGAGTGGCACTGTAAATATTGCTCATTACCTATTACCCTTTCTGTGCAAGCAGTGTGATCCAAGGCACACAAGGAGACATCACCTACATCTGACACACTGCACGGGCATTTATATTGCCTTGCCTACTACACCAAGTACCACATCTTGTTTCTCTTGATAAAAAACAAGTATTTTCCTCTTCCAAAATAACCTAAAGTAACAAAGAAACATAATGGTCTTTAATAGTACCTTTCAGTAGAGATCTGACTTCAACTTTGCCTACAGAAATTAACAAACACGCGATCATCCACTTAGCACAGAGCTTCTTGAAACAGGAAGCTGCTCTTTAGATTTATTAGAAAGCATTTACAAAAACTTAATTCATATGTCATCTCCTTTCCAAGCAGTCCTTAGACGACGCTGCTTTAACTAGTTGTGTCATCGTTTGTTTTTAATTTCCAATCAATAGCACTGATTGCTCCTAGAGTCCTTATTGCCCAGTCCTCTTCTGCATACAGTCTACGTACATTCACTGTCCACCCCTCCAGTTTTCCTTGTGCATCTTGCCAACTCGCTTCAGAGGAACAAGTTACAACACCCATACTTACAGCCCAACGACATTTTCAAGAAAAAGAGGGTGACAAAAGCAGCCCTCTTCGTCCCAGGCACAGGACAAAAAGAGACACTTCCTGACTCTGCAGACTGGCCTGTCTGACCACCGAAAGGCAGACGTACTACTTCTGCCCCCACCATCACCAAACCTACTGCCAAAGTACTACTGCCTGTTCTTCAGGAGCACAGGAGAGGCAGAAACCACCTTGCACACAAAGGGGATCGCAAATCAAGGAGCCTGACCTCACGCTGGTCAATAAAAGTACCGGGAAACTGCGCGTGGGTGAGTGAGGGGTGTAACGAAAGTCAAGGCAGTAGCACCGCCACTGAAAGCGGGAAGACGCGCAGCAAGAGCAAAGCTGGTGTTTGTTATCAGACCCGTCTCCTGGTGCAATCCCTCGGGGCCGCAGCCTCCGCTCGGCGGCGGGGCAGGCCCTCTTCCCCCGCCGCCTCCGCCCTCGGTGGCCGCTCCGAGCTGCCCGGGGAGCGGAGGAGAGCCGCCGGCCTAGGACGCAGGACGCCGGGCCACGGCACGGCTGCGAGCCCAGGGCGCGGCGGGGGAGGCGCGGGCCGCTCCCGGCTGGGGAAGGGACCCTCGCCCCCGCCTGCTCCCGCACGCTCTCGCTTCCCCCGCGGCTCGCTCCCCTCCGGGGAGGCTCAGAGGGGGCAAGAAGCCGAACCCGCTGCTCGGAGAGGCCCCTGACCCAGCGCCGCCCGCCCCTTCCCCGCCGGTACCTGGCGCCGGCTTGGCGGGGCCCGGTGCCCCGCGGCTCCGGCCGTCCGCCAAGCGGACCTGGCGGAGGCCGCCGGGCACGGCCCCCCAGAGGCGGCTGGCGGTGCCGCGCAGGAGGCGGCCACCCTTGCCGGTGAAGGTGGTGAGGTAGTCCATGGCGGCGGGACGGCGCGGGAGGGGGGCGGGGGGGTGTCTCCTAACGGCCAGGGGGCCCCATGGCCGGGCCGGACCGAGCTGCGCGCGGGCGCCGGCCCCGCTCCACAACTTGTGCAAACTTTGGGGCTCGGCCCCGCCTCCATTTAAAGGGGCCGCCGCGGCGCCGCTCTGCGCTGACGGGCGCGACCCGGCGGGCC
>JANZLQ010000029.1:33087593-33110469 GCA_026212715.1 Elanus axillaris | reverse complement strand
CTGGGCATGAGAAGCTGAAAAATCCTTGACTTAGTCTAAACACCACCCAGCAGCAACCGAAAACATCAACATTCTTCTCATACTGAACTCAAAACACAGCACTCTACCAGCTACTAGGAAGACACTGAACTCTATCTCAGCTGAAACCAGGTCAGTGACACTAACTAAATGGGTGTGTTTAAAACAGGTTCTTTACAGAGAACTGTGGGTTAGGTGTGTCTGTCCATACAGATTTCACAATACCACATCCTCTTTTCAGATTAGACATGTGGCAAGAAAGAAGCTATCATCTGCATAGTAGCCTCAGAAATGGCAAGCCTGGAGTTTCAGACGTCAGTAGGAAGAGATCTAATTCTGTTTTTACTAACCAGCTCCCTGTAAGATTAGAATGGAATGGGGCCCAGTCTCCACCTTGGTCACTGATGCTGTTCACTATTCAGCAGAAAACGTCACACTGAAGGAACAAGGCAGAATAACCATGGGCAAGAAGGGAATTCGGCAGTCCTTGGTTCTGGACTGGGATACTTCAAGTATAGGTTATGTTTTGCTTATTTTCCTTGAAAAAACACCAAAAAAGACAGGAAGCCATTACAGCATCTCTTTTAGGGGAATTGCTTTCTCAGCAGAAAACTGAATCAAACTCATATTTTATTAGTATTTCAAATCTGGCTCAATAAATCTTTCCTTTCCTTTTGTAGAAGCTGTATAAAATAAAGGTACCACAACTAGACACTAGGTTTTTCCAGGCTGAGGAGAACATTTGGACCTTGGGCACCTCAGCCTCCTGCTACAATGCATTTAAGCATCAAAACATGCAGTCCTAAGCACTGCTCCTTAGGTTTAATTTCATAAATATTTAAGTACTGTAACATTCGCCATGTTTAGTTTTTGTCTTACCAATTCTAAAAAGTTCCAGGATGACAAGTCATTCTTGTCAGATGCCACTGCAACATCTGACCCATTTGTGCTTTCTCTATTCTGATATAGGTTGCAGTTACATAAATGTTATGCGTTTGTTTGTTATGTTGGTATCTAACCTAATCCAAGTCAGACTATTTATGCTTGGGACAGCCCAACAAGTCCTCTTCACATTTAAGGAGAAAGCAATTTTTGTTTTTCTAGCCATATTTCAAAAATCTTCATACCATAGTTTAAATTAGGTAGTAAAGATAGAAACACCATACAATTAAAACATACAATTAAATCCAAGACATTACTGAACCAGGGAAAAAAAGTTAATTGATTCATGAGTGTCCTGTACTGGCATACATAGCATAGTTACAAAAATGCATACTAAGCATATGAAACTCAATAGAAGTGAGTGCAGAGTGAGTTAAACCTCATCCTGCAAAATAATTTGATCAGATTTCAAAAGCATGCCACAATTTTTTGATGCTTTTGGAAGCACCAGATTTCAGCTGCATGTGTACTGAATTTTCAGAGATTCAGGTAAGTAACTACTTTTGTTGCCTGCAGTTACTTATCTTCCCTGAAAAATTATATCACATAGTCACTACCCAACCCTCATTTATGCTAGTTTTTTTCAAAAAGCAGTGACAAAATTAACATTACAAAACTGTATATTCTAAAACTACATCTGTATTTTTCTTATTTTCCCGAAGTATAATATTTATGCTTAGATATCAGAATGGTCCATTCTACAATAACACATCATGTCAGCATTTGTTATAATATCAAAGATTTCAACATGGAAGTTTTCAAATATGTCCTTGAGGACAGATGCATATCATACTGGGATTTTTCCATGTTTACGACAGAACTTCAGCTTCAACTGCAATTACACAGCTCTATATATAGACTACCTTATCAAATAAATATGAAATGACCTCCAGGTCTTCAGTTCATACTTATTTGGTCAATAGTGGCTTATTATAAACAGACTTATTATTGTGTTCTGTTCAGGGAATTTTATGAAAATTAATTTGGATCCTGAGGGGTATGCATGCATGTGCATGCATATACAGATACCCATGCAGTTTAAGGATGCTCACTAGGTATAACACTAGCTGAACAAAGTTACTTTTCAGTAGACACAGATGTCTCCCTGTCTTCATGTCATCATCTCATTGACATTTTGTTCTTTCATCATGTGTTTTGAAACTGAGTGTTCTAAACACTGACAGTATAATTGATGACTCTGTAGTATTCACTAGCTAATCCCACTCTCCCCAGAGGCCTAAATTATGCAAATGATAAATAATTGCTTACAAAAGGTGATCAGAAAATTGATTATTCATCAGGTATTTGAATCTTAGGCAAACAGTCTTGACTTAATCCTTTTTCTTTTCTTTTTTGTAACTATTCTTTCCTTAACACTCATTAAATGCTTATCATGTTGTTAATGTGCTATATCCATGTGAGGGGATTGCTGATACTTGCTCAGGAACAAAAGAACCAGATTCCAATTCACAATAGACCTTTTTACATGGCCAGATTGGTTCATAACAAAACAGAATGTCCCTCTGGTAGGGTGGAGTTGTTAAGGTTCAGTTCTGTTGTACACCATTTCTGAAGACTAAGCAATCATAACTGAACTCAGACTTCAAATCAAAGCATTGATTCAGATCATTAACACAAAAAATGTCTGCTTTGTGATCAGTATCTTGCCACCTCATGACCAGCTGTATTCCTAATATTTATACCAAGATCCTCATACTTCAGAAAGCCATAATCCTGTCTTGGGGGGGAAAGCTCGCATTAATAATCACTGAAATGACTCTACATGATGAACAGGTTCTGTCTGTCTGAAGATATAATCGACTGCTTGTCACATCCTCCCATTAAGTTCAGTTAGCACCAGATATGTTTCCAATTCAGAAAGCATCATGGCTTTTAGTTATAGGTCATGAGTTTTAGTTGCAGCCCTTAGACATGAAGATATCTAAGACACAAGGATCCTTGTAATGGATCTCAACAAAATGATTCTTCTCAGACACCTGGAAGAAGCAGACTTAAGGACAGCTGATGAGCAGCCACATAACGCCAGTTTTAAGTAGGAATGCCATCTGAAGTAAAGCAGTATTTTTTAGATAAATGGGTCAAAAATATCATCAGAATTTATCAGGAGCCAGAATAAGGCTAATGGCAACAGCTGATCCTTCTGGTTGCAATTTTATTCTTGTAATAAGAGTTGCTGATTTTCTATTTTACTTGCTCCTGCTTAGGCAGTGCATTCTAGGATTAAGGATTAGTTAAAAAAAGAGTGAATTCTGTTCCATTCTTTGCTACCTGTTTCTGTGGTTGTTTTCCTTAAGTAAAGTAAGTGTATGAAAGCCTTTTGTACCTACCTTTTCCTAAGTCATCTAAATCTGTGCAGGACATTCTTGAAATTTTCTTTTGAATGAAAACTGAGAAGGAGTATGTTGATCTTATTAGGAGGAAGTTCTGCTTTTTCTTTCTTGTTAAATCTTGCTTCTTAAGGAACATCTGGTCTCTCTCTCCTTCCCTCCCCCACGGGCACCACATCACAAGCATATGCCTGATTCATTTGCTCCCATAGTATCATGTAGAAAACCTGTGGATGGTTACTCATGCTGTCCTTTTGGGGATAATTACTACAATTTATCCTCAAAAAATCAAATACATTGCTTCTAGCTAGCTAAATCATTTGAAGGCTGTCCATTACTGTATTACCTCTGAATTAAGAAACCGTATCCTATACACATTCATTTCCCCCCCAAGATTTAGCAGCTTAACTCTCACCTCTTACATTTTGATATCTTGTCTTTGATTACTGTCACAGTTTTCCCCAGAAATGATTTGCAGTATATTGTGTCTCTTGTGTTCAGCCGCATTTAGCTGCAATGCTGTATACACCATTGAGAACCTATGCACATACACAGCTTTACAGATCCTATTTGCCTCTGATTAATTTCCTTCTCTTTGTTTAGATGGGCTCTTCTGTAGGCTTCATTTAGAATGGCTAATGGCAAATATCACTGCCTTCCTCATATCTCATCTGAGGATGAAATATTGTGTACATATATTGTGTACAAAATCCCAAAGAAACACAATTCTTTTGAAAGGTAATTAATGGTTGTCTGTCAAGGTTTTTTACTGCAGTGCCTCAGGATCAAGACTCGGAATTGGTAAGTGATTTGGCAGACAGGGGTTGAATGTGAAGCACTAGTGACATGCTTCTCATCAAGGAAACAGGTTGTTGTGTTTTGCAGAAGTCAAAAGCTTATTTCTCCCAACTAGAGGTCCTAATGTTAATGAATTATACTAGTTCCAGGTTGGAAATATATAGAGTATATTGGTTTAGCCATGAACCTTAGTAAGGTCAACAAACTTCAGTGAATGGAAAGGTGATGCTGAGAATAGAAGGGATAAAAAACTATTGTCTAGACTTTATGTGTTTTCTTATGAAATACAAAAGGAAGAATTCAGATACTTGAATAATGATGGAACTTGCCTCTTGTGTTCCTGCTAATCTGATGTTGAAGTCCTGCCTTGGGTATGGCTCACAGCTCAAGGTTACTGAAGAAAGTGTGCTTTCTAGTAGCACAGTACCCTAACTGTAGTTAGTGTAGTGCAACTGTCTCAGTTTTATTCCAGCAGTCTGAATGATTATTCTAGCTAATCAGCTGGGCTGGATGCATGATGCATTGGTGTAGAAATAAGGTAGTAGTGTTGAGTGATGAGATGTTGAACCTGTTGCAGGAAGCCAGAGCCATATATGTAAATCTCACTCTATATAAAATGCAATTGCTTGATTATATTAGTAATTCACCATAATACTGGTTGATTATAAAGACTCCGTTCTTCTAAAATACAGAGTATTAAATATGCTGTTGTGGTCTTTCTCATCTGTCTCTTCAAGCACCAAAATTACAGCTGTTCATTTTGAAGTTCAGTAGTGCTGACAGATTCTTAATTGCTCAATTAAATATCATCTTTATTAGCAGCTTGAAAGCAATTCTGAAAAAAAACACTTTTAATATTTCATACTTGGTTTAGATCCCCAGTAACTTTCATTTTTTTGCACAGAAAGCTTTGATGAACTCTGTGGTAGTAGAGGACCTCTGGTGTTACTCAAGATTTCATGAAGAAGTTAGATTGTAATAATAGGATTGGAAGACATTTGGATAAGTAAAATAGCAAAGTATCAACAAAAATTTTAAGTCTTGGTTTGTAAATCTATAGTTTTTCTTTGAAGGAGTCAGTAAGCATGTGGATAAGAATAATCAGTTGATAGCAGTGTACTTCTATTTTCAGAAAGCTTTTTACAAAGTCCCTCATCAAGGAAATGAAGCTGTTGTAAGATAAGAGGGCTTAACATTTAATATGCTTTAAAGTACAGTAAGCAAGAGGTCAGATTTCACAACAGCGGAAGAAAGATTATCAGTGCAGCCCAACAGAGATCCATGCTTTTCAACTTACTGGATTATTAGGCTAAGAGGAGAGAACAAGAAGGCGACGGAGTTTGCTGATGATACAAAATAATGTGGGAAAGTCAAATCTACTGAAAAAAGTTTAAAATTATTTCATAATAGGGATCATAAACAAAATGGCAGGTGAAACTCCCTGTTGATAAATGCAGAGTAAAGACAAGATTTCCTCCAACTGCATAACTATATACATACACAGTGATGAGCTTTAAATGAGCTATTACCATCCAGTAAAGAGATATATGAAAATGTCAGTCAACAGACATCTGAAAGGGAAAATAAAGATGAATTATTAGAAAAATATAGCTACGTTACTTTTTAAATTCTTCTCATGAATACAGATTGTACTGTTGGTCACTGTCTCAAAAAAAAGATGCAACATACCCAGAAAATGTACTGAGAAGAGCAACAAGGTGTCAAGCTGCTTCTCTCTAGGAAAGCAGATTAAAAAATACAATGTAAGTAAGTAGAAAACTAACCAGAGAAAACCTATTCACTGTTTCTCATGATAAGTGAAGTAGGGGCACCTAATGAAATTACTAAGAAGATTTAAAGAAAAGGAAACATTTTGTTACACAACATAACTGAATCACAGAATTCATTACCACAGGATGTTGCATGTACCAAAACTATGCATGGTTCAGAAAGAAATTAGAAAAATTCATAGAAGGTCCACCAATATCCATTAAGCACAAGAATGCAGATTACAAACTCTGGTTTCTGCAAGCCTCTATGCCACAGGCTGCCTAAAGCTCAGAGGAAATACCAGCAAAGCGTCTTTCCATAATTGGCCTCTTCTGTATTCTTTCCCTAATTACCACCTGCTGCTGGCCAGTGTGCGAAATAGGACACTAAGCTGGATGTGAGCAAAACATTACCTTTTCCTGACCCTGTCCAGCCATTCTGGTGTTAGGACTTGCCATGACACTGTCCCGGTCCCCTTGCTCTGCAACCAGAAGTCCTACACATGTTCTTTCCTTGGGTCATTTGCAGTGTGAAGGGGGGCAATCTCTACAGACTGAGGGAGCTCAGAAGAACAGGTTTGGGGGCTCAGAGAGATACGAGACACCTCAATTGCTACCGATCTTGAAGCACAAAGGGAGAAAAGCTATTACTTTGCCTTCATTTTTCTCCCTGTTTTAATCTCCTGAAGTGAACAGAAGTTGGTGTGGCTTTTCTATCTCAGTTGCCTTATCCAGAAAACTGGAAATCTCACGAACTGCCGGTGTCAATAACTCCATTTAAAGAGGAGTTATAAAGTGTATGGAGTAGCAAAGTCAGGAGCCTGTATGGAAAAGAATCCAAACAGTCTGTCAGGAAATTCTCAAATGTCTAAGCATTAAGGGCTCTGAAGTTGTGCTCTACAAAGGAAAGCAAATGTGGAATAAAGAAGGAACTGAAGGACAACCATCAGATTTTGCCAAGCAACCTGGGTATATTATAGTGGCTGTAGACTGACCTGAGAAGCAAACTGTGACTCTGAAAGGGCAGAGAACATATCCTACAGCAGCTTTAGATTTAGCACAACAAATATCCCTCTGTTCTGGCACAGCTGCACTGCCAAGCTTGCTGGCAGGCAAGGAGAGGAGCCTGCCCACGCCCTGACTCTGTAGATGCTGCTTCACACATTGTAATAAAAATAGTTGGCACAGGAGTTTCACAGCACTGTTCCTCCACGTGCAGACATAAGATAAGTGATTCTTTGGTTTTCAGGTATTAAAGTGAATCTTCAGAATACAGGGCTTTTAGGAAGAGAGATCGTATTTTAAATTTTTTGTAATCCAAAATAATATTTTACTGTCATGAAAGTTACTGTCAAGAACAGAAGAACTGTTACAATTGAAAGCTTAAGTGGCCTACAGAAGAGAGTGTTACTAGAAAAGCCTGGAACCCAGTATGAACATTTTGTCTTTCTTAAAAATGAACATGGAAACAGTCTATTATCAGGTATAATGGTCTACTCATGTATGACTTACAGAATATGATGATACTTTACCAAAAGACAGCAGCAGCAATACCTAAGGTTTGCTTGCCAAAGTCTTACAACTGCGTCAGTCAGTCCTCTAATAAGCTACAAAATTCCTACTTGCAAAATGTACAAGATCGAGCTAAAATAATTTTAAAACACAGTCAGAGGGAAGATACTCTTACTGCTGATGCACAGCACAGAGCACTAGGAGCTGTTAGCTTTGCTTTGTTTGGCCAAACACAGAGACTATGAGCATTTCCCCCAAAATTGTGTTCTGTGCCCAAACAGAGAGAAATCTGAGGACTGTGACAAACAGCTATGATCACTTGTGACTTAAGGTTCCAACACTCAGGTGTTCTGATTGCTCAGCACTTTGAGAAATTGCCCAGGAACTATGGTTTACTTTCTATTGGTTTGGTTTGACTACCAGCTGCATCAGCTGGTAGAAGGTTACATTTTACCTTACCTCTCATACTGCTACTACATTTTCTCTCAACATGCTTGTTGCTGATAGGACAGTATGGGATAATATGGAAAGTCCTGGCCATTTCTTTAGAGCATCTTTCTGATAGCTCAGCTGCCTAGGGCAACTGGAGTGACAGCACAGAACTAGCCCTTGCAGATCCTACAGAAGACCAGAGGAATCGGATTTTGAATTATCAGAATGCATAAAGTATTCTAATAAATACCATTATTATTCTGACTTCTGTATTCAACACTTCTAGGGAGACAGAGAAATTGTATTTGTTTGGCACTGAGATTGTAGTCTATGTACAAAATGTAATCATTTTAAAATACACAGATATAAAACAAACCAGTGGCCCAAACAATTCATAATCTAAACAGATTCCTGCAAATTGAAGTCATCCTGGCTTCCTGATGCCAAAATCCTTTCTGATGAAATGATTTTCCTTCAAATATGAATACAGACATCACGGGTGCAATTTGGTAGATGCATAACATCCACTCACCTACAAATATTTTAAATTCTTGGTATCCTCCATACTTCCCATGTCCTCTGGATTAAGAATATTCTACATTATTATTTTGTTTTGTATATACTTCATTATTTGACTGTTTGACTTTGTATTTTTTAAGGAATTTTATTTGCTCTGTTTTCATTAAGTCCAAGTGTCAGAAGCCTTAATAAATATATCTGTAATTTTATTTAATGTAAGTGCACTGCTTGTTTTCATATGATGCACATTTTCAATTTATATATAATAAGCAGTTCTTAAATTAAGGTATGCTCCTCTAAAAATTTATTTTAGCCTCAGTACCATAAAGTTTCCAGGCTTTTTACCATGTAATTTTTATTCAGCATTCTCTGCATAAGGACATCAAATTCAACAATACTTCTGGCATTAACTATTTTATTTCAAGCTATTGTTCTTTTAGTATCAGATGTATTTTGTTTTGTAAGTCACAGAAACCCAGTATTCTTTCAAATGAGATGGATAGTAAGTTTTACACTGAATACTATTGGTCTTTCCTTAATTTGTGTGAAGACTAGTGTTTTGCCTTTACATTTTGAAGCCAGCAGGTAGAAAACAAGATAGCAAAAAGTCTCATTTTATAAAGTGTGCTTTATATGCATTTTATGCATTCAGTGTTTACTTACGAGATCAAAAACGTTGAGGTCCTTTAGAACTTGTAGACAGCACATTACAATTCATTATTTCTCAACAGACTTAACATACAATATTACTTTTAATAGGCGTGATGACATCAGGGAGTACAAGCTATTGCATTCACTTTCCAAGGTTATTCAGACTGGATGACACAAGGATTTACTGGTACCATAAACATTCCCCACCCCTCCTACATGGACTGCACGTAAGCCTGCAAAACAAGCTTGCAAGAGCTGCAGGGCCCTGGATGAGTGGTTTGGCAGATGCATTAAAAAAGATTTTTACTGAATGAAATAGCAGAGGAGAGTAAGCCTCTAGTGGTAATATAAATAGGGATTTCAGGAGCAATGTAATGATCTGTGTTCACCATAACTAAGTGCTGCCCATGACACACTATGACGAAGATGTGGAAGCTGTGTTTCCATTTTGTAAACTGGTCTAACTCAGGACAATGGTGTCTCAGTCAACAAACCAGCACTGGGTGGTTAGTCTAGACGATATTCTGTGATGGGAAACAATTTATTATACATGTTTGATATCCACAGCAGTTTTGACTGTTTAAATGCTTTTCCATTTGTTTGGATAGCAAGGTATTTCTTCAAGTATCAGCATTATTACCCTAAAGAAAAGGAATTAGGAACAGAAATTGTATGCAGCTTGCACAATCACACAAGTCTTTTGAAAGAGGTAATTAGACCTTAGAGGGCAGATTGCCATGGCATATTGCAGATAGGAAAATCTTGCTCAATTTTGTGGTCTGCCTTGCCTCTTGCATTTTACAAAGGCATTTTGCATTATTTGAGGGTAAATATTCTTATAAATATTAAAAAGCAGAGCAGCTCTGGTCTGTTTTATTGCAAAGCAATATTGTCCTTTCCTTCCTCAAAATTAATCTTTCCCTTTTCTTAACAAAAACGTTCATGTAAGCAGATGTTGGTACCACTACATTCTTTAAATGAACTGCTCTTCCAATGCTTTTTTAGACTTGGTGTCAAACAGCATCTTGCAGAAGTTCTGAGACAATGAAAGTGTAACCATGCTGGCCAGTCAGCCCTGCTGTGAGTCAAAAGGCACTCCATTAAAAAATATTTTATTGCCATCTACATATATAATGCAGAGAGTTGGACTTCTTTAATACCAGGATCTTCAGACTGATCTCTAGTGTTTGAAAGTGCTTTGTTTGTAAGGTCTTTGCTTTTTGTTTTCCAGAACTCATGCTTCAAGAAGAAAATCCAAATATTAGTCTAAGGTTAAGTGCAAATAGATCCATAGGGTTGATCTCCAAATGATTTTCAGGTGATAATCTTCCTCCTTTCTTTCACACTGAGGGACACTCAACCACACCCAAACCTACCACTCCTCACATTTGCTCTCTGTTTTAGGTAGTAATAATATTTTTAGGAGGGGAAAAAAAGAAGTGAATTTCAGCAAACAGTTATCAGTAAGTGCAATAAATTCTCCTTCCATTAGTTAGCAGTTGTACTTCAGTAATTTACAGTCCTCAGAAGTCTTTTTCTTCCCTCTTTCATGGTTTCATTTATATGAAACATGAAATATTTTAACTAATGCCATTTTACTTCTCTAAATTAAGTTTTCAGATGTTCAGTGGGCTGGTTCTGTAATGAAAATGTGGCGCACTCAGCAAAAAGAGGGCACTACCCAAGTTGAGACTGAGCTCTTGCAGTGCTGGGGAGAGAACGTGATTTCTCTAATAACTGATCGAACTACCTCAGCAAGGAATCAGCAGAAAACTGTAAGTGGCAAAGTGTTTTCACGTATGACAATAAACAAATTGCAGACTGCCTACTTGGAAATTATTCTTTACATAACCAGTGAACAAAATATTGAAAAGAAAGTGTATAAACAATCCCAAAAGAACAAATGTTCCCTCTCAAAATACGGCTGTCAATTAAAACAGCTTTACTAGAAAGCAGTAATAAATTGCCTGACTCACCCGGTTTTCCCAAGGAGACGTTACCTGCTGTGAACAAAGTAGAGCTGTTTTTCAGAGTTATGGTGCTAAATGCTTCATTGTTTTCCCTCCCTTATCTTTGATATCCATGTTGATGAGAACAGTCTCTTATTCCATGTAACCACTGTCTGAGCTAATAGTAATAGTTTTATACAGCTGATGATATAGAACACATAAAAGTGCATGAAGCTGTGTTGAGGAGACGCTTAACAAAGTTTGTATTAACTTAGTATCAAATAGCATCTTCAAAGGCTGCTTTTCTTAAACACTTGGCCTCACGTGATCCCTTTTTATATGAAAGACTCTACTAGATTGTTCAATGGGGATATTGGGGGGTAAGAAGCTAAGAACTGTTCTGCTCGCAAGAAACAGAGTTCTGTGGCCTTTTTTTGGTTTTTTTTTTACTGTTAAAAAGGTTTGAAAAAGAGCATGAACATTTGAGGTCATATTTTCCATTACAACTAGTGGCTATTGTTCTGCAGGACAAAATTTACAAGTGAAGGAAGCAGTTATCACATCTGAAACGATTTTCTGAAGAAAGGACACAGTATCACGACACAATGTCCTGGTTTCAGCTTGGATAATTTTCTTCCTAGTAGCTGGTATAGTGTTATGGTTTGGGTTCAGTATAAGAAGAATGTTGATAACACACTTATGTTTTCAGTTGCTGCTAAGTAGTGCTTAGACGAAGTCAAGGATTTTTCAGCTTCTCATGCGCAGTCAGTGAGAAGGCTGGAGGGGCACAAGAAGTTGGGGGGGAACACAGCCAGGGCAGCTGACCCAAACTAGCCAACGAGGTATTCCAGACCATGGGATGTCATGTACAGTACATAAAGTGGGGGGAGTGGGGCTGAGAGGGATGGCTACTTGGGAACTTACTGGGCATTGGTTGGTGGGTGTTTAGCAATTGCATTGTGCATGACTTGTTTGTATATTCCAATCCTTTTATTATTAGTAGTAGTAATTTTATTATTGTTACTATTATTATTTTCTTCCTTTCTGTCCTATTAAACTGTTCTTATCTCAACCTACAAGTTTTATTCTTTAGCTTCTGATTCTCTCCCCCATCCCACTGGGTGGGGGGGGAAGTGAGTGAGTGGCTGCGTGGTGCTTAGTGCTGGCTGGGGTTAAACCACGACACATGATTTTCCAAAGAAAGGACACAGTATCATGATTCACATACTGTGATTGAAATCCTTACATGTACAGGAACAAATCTTCCATTGCTGACCTCTAAGAAGGTACACTCTCTGGCATTAACTTTACAAATCATATCCTCAAAACTTCTCCAAAGGGCAGTCTCATGCTGGTACATTCCTCCAGTGCAGAAGTACTTGATCGGAGATGACACTGGTGTAATGGCTTAACTCCAAGGCACATGAATCTAGTGAATGGCCATGGTCAGGAATGAAAAAAAGATGCTCTGGGCCAATTTCTTTTAGCTTCTTAGGTCACACTCTTAAATCAGCTTTGTTTTGGGGTCAAGAGGGTGGTTGTTTGAAGAGCACAGAGTGAGATGTTTGGAAAGCACTGAGTGGGGATCCATGAGATTTTACTGCAGAACCCCTGTGGTGCTACTGAAAGTCCTGCACTTTGCTTTTTTTATTCCACTACAAAATCTTATTTCAAAATGTTAATAAACTTGCTAGTGTCCTGGACCAAAGAGGGTTAATCAAGAGAAAAGTGAAATGGAACATTCTCCTCTTGTTAATTGTTTTCAGAGCAAACCCAGCATGCACTAGAAGTATTCAAGTAAAGCATTTGACAAAGATTTGTTCATGCCAGACACACCTTTTCTTGCCTCCTTACAGAATACAGAAATGTGTGTCTCCCTAAGGGCGTTCTGCAGAGTTTTGAGATGTAACGTTTTGACAGTGGAAAAGTACAAGTCTAAATATAGTACATTTTGACAAACTTTGTTTAAAAGAATGTTCCAATAGATACCTGTTCAAAACTGTACCTTGTAGTTGGTTCCTATGCAAAACCCTTTATTAATGGGGCTTCTGCAAGCCACTAATACCAGTATGCGGCCACAGAAGGGACTGATTGTTTTGGCAAGTATTCAGGCCATACCATGGACCTTAGGTTCACTTTATCTTTGTTGTAGTCTGGAGTGCAGGAGGTCTTACTTCTTTGTTTCTTCCTTTTTGTTTACTCACTGGTTCCTCTTCTCTGGCACATAAGATACTATGTCCTTGAAATGCATAAGAAGTACAGTTAGCTACTGTATTTCCAGAGTATTTCTTTCCCTGATGGATTCTAACCCACAGCTCACAATTTTCTATTTATGCAGAAGGAGGAAAACCTAGCAGTGAGCAGGCAAAAAGGAGACTACAAGTCTTTGAAGCATGGAAATTCAGTATCTGAAAATCCACATAGCACTGAAATCACAAATACCAGAGATAAACAGTTTTAAGGAAAAAGAGTAGAACTAGTAAAAAGACCATTTTCTCTAAAAGTCTATGCTTCCAGCATTAGAGTTCCCTCATTATACACAAAAAATTCACAATACAACACCTTTCATATGTAATCCTGTAAGGGGGCAGTGGAGTCATGGGCACAGCTACTGGAAGAGAAAGGAGGAAGCATGTCCATGCAATTTTTAGTGCTGTCTTAAAACGTTTTTCATAGTGCAAATGAAGGATTCGCAGACAGCACTTCATTCTCTTCCCCACTTCTGTTTTTGATGGAACCCCCTGAGGTGACCTCTGGAAAACAGCATGCAGGGAGTAACAAGCAAGTCAGGATCTCCTCACAGCTAATATCACCTACTGTGGGAGGCCTAAGAAGTGTGATTCTTCATACTTTACTGAAGCTCCAAGTCCTGTGACTGCAGGCATGTATCTGCCTCATCTGAGTATCTAGAAAATATTTTTCCCCTCTCTATTTTCAGATTTACTTTTAAAGCTTCATATTCCTTGCAGTAGGTTTTTGCTCACACTGTATAAACAGGTCTTCCTGCACTGCTGTAATACAGTACATGACTGCTGGAATGAGAATGGGAGAATGATAAGAAAAAAAAAATGGTAAGGAGAGAAGGAAAATTAGAGACAAAAAAATCTCAGCAGTGATGAAACACGGTGCAGTTTTGCAGCATATTAAATTACAAGATTTTAGATTTTAAGAATACTTTGGAGCAGAAATGGTATCTTCTGCATACTCTTTGATGACAGCAATTCTTTCTACTACCTTTCTTTGCAGCAGCCAAACTGTGCTGGGAGATACAACTCCAATTTCAATGTAGGAAAAATAATACAGGGGGGGACAACCTCCTCCAACCTTCCACCAGCACTTGTACTAGCTGGTAAAGACCCAGCAGGACACAGAAACTGAGCTAGATTTTTCAGCTCTTCTTTGCCACCCCCAACCCAGGAAATCCTTAGAAAGCCCCCTGATCTGGCCCTTGGCACCAGACTATCATTCTCCTGCTGAGGCATCAAAATGTTTCAGTGTTCCCCACTCCTCTTTGGCAAATCTTGCGCTGGCACTGTGACAAGTTGACCTCTGTGGAGGGGCTCACAGCCTCCTCCATCCACATGGGTTATTGGAAACTGATGACACATGCGGCAACAACAGTGGCACAACCAGCAAAGAAATACCCAAATGCTCGAACATAACTTAGTACATAATGTAACTTAGCAAAGCTGCAAATCACCCCATGTCTCAGGCTCTTCTCAGTGTCAGCTGTGAAGACTCAGTTATATTTAGCCAAGGATCATCCTCAATTTTTATTCTATACTTTGTCATCAAACTTAAACTGACTGCAGTGCCTTCTTCTGGGCAACTCTTAAACCTACAGGCAGTAAAGCTTTGTCCCTGCCCCTTGGAGGGCTGGATGGGATTGGAAAAGATTGCCTGGATAAATAAACACTTAAAAGAAATTTCTGTAGGATCCATAACCATATATGATCATTTCTGTGAAAGAAGAACTGGAAAAGTGCAAAGGATTCTGGACATTCTAGAGATTTTTCCTCTGAGTCATTTCCACATCTGGGAATCTTTCCTTGCGGCCACATCAGAGACAGACCAGATCTTGCTCTGAACTCGAAATGAGGAACCCTTCAGGACTAATGGTCTAGAATTTTATAATTCCAAGCAGCTCACATATGCAGTTCTCCCTTTGTAATTTACCTTCCAGAGGATTTTTTTTTATTATTATTTAAAAAAAAATGTTTATTTCTTTACTGGATGGAAAGTTATTTTCTTTAAAAACACTGAACATGTATTACAGCCTTCAGAAGAGATGTTCTTTTACCCCCTTAGAAATGGATTCACGAAGAGAAGAGCCCCCAGTACACAAGGCCTAAGGAAAACAGTGGCCAGTAGCCATGCTGAGATGTGTTTTGAGAAGTCTTCTGTCACATCAAGTCCCAGCCAGTGCATAGCTGAAGTCCCCATCCAGCTGTGAAGGGTGGGGATCACAGAAGCCCAGTTAGAAGCTTCTTTAGTTAGTGGCATGAAATCTGAAGTAATTTCTTAGAAATCCCTAGGATGCTAAGCCACTGCATGGAGACTGCCAGTCCATGGCTTTTAGAAAAAATATAAATATAAAAATCTCTGAAACCTCCTGAATGTCAGTGAGAGGGAAAAGTGCTCTGTCCCTTCCAACTGCAATAAAAGAAATTCCAGCCATATTATATGGTAAAGTCCATGCTTACATGGTTGAGAAAAATCGTAGAGCCCCCCTAACTTCCACAAGATTCTTTTTTCTTAAAACCTCCTAAAAGGCGCCAACTAATGAACTATGCTGATGAAGTGAATTATTTACAGTCCCTCATAATATTCTTGCCACTAAATTGGAGAGATACAGGTTTGATGGATGGACTGTTAGATGGATAAGGCATTAGCTAGATGGCTGCATCCAGAGTTATAGTCAACGGCTCAATGTCCAAGTGGAAACCAGTAATGAGTAGTGCCTCTCAAGGGTCCATACTAAAACCAACACTATTTTATATCTTCATTAACAACATAGACAGTGGGATTGAGTGGACCCTCAGCAGGTTTGCAGATGACACGAAGCTGAGTGGTGCAGTTGATTCACTTGAAGGAAGGGATGCCATCCAGAGAGACCTTGACAGGCTTGAGGAGTGAGCCCAAGCAAACCTCATGAAGTTTAACAAGGCTAAGTCCAAGGTCCTGCGCCTGAGTCAGGGCAATCGCCGGTATCAATACGGACTGGGGGATGAATGGATTGAGAGCAGCCTTGGGAAAAGTAGTGATGGGTAAAAAATTTTATATGAGCTGTCAATGAGCACTTGCAGCCCAGAAAGCTGACCGTATCCTGGGCTGCATCAAATGAAGTGTGGCCAGCAGGTCAAGGGAGGTGATTCTCTGCCTCTTCTCTGCTCTTGTGAGAACCTACCTGGAGTACTGCATCCAGCTATGGGGTCTCCAGCACAAGACAGACACAGACCTGTTACAGCAGGTCCAGAGGAAGGCCACAAACATGCAAACATGATCAGAGGGCTGGAACGTCTCTCCTATAAAGAAAGGCTGAGAGATGGGGTTGTTCAGCCTGGAGAAGAGAAGGTTCTGGGGAGACCTTCAATACCTAAAAGTAGCTTATAAGAAAGATAGAGGGAGACTTTTTACCAAGGCCTGTAGTGACAGGACAAGGGACAATGATTTTAAACTGAAAGAGGGTAGGATTAGATTGGACATAAGGAAGAAATTTTTTACTCTGAGGGTGGTGGGGCACTGGAACAGGTTGCCCAGAGAAGTTGTGGATGTCCCATCCCTGGAAGTGTTCAAGGCCAGGTTGGATGGGGCTTTGAGCAACCTGATCTAGTGCAAGATGTCTCTGCCCATGCCAGGGGGGCTTGGACTAGATGATCTTAAAAGGTCCCTTCCAACCCAAACCATTCTATGATTCTGTGATTTGCATCCCTTAGCTCCAGTAATATTTCATTTGGTGTGAAGTTCCTACTAGGTCTGGCTGGTGGCCTACATAACAAAGTGAATCAAATCCCGTTTTTCTGGAGGTGGTTTGTTTTCCTTTTCATGTCCTACTGCATGGGTCACAAAGTCTTTGAATGCTTCCAATTTTTCATTCAGGGACACATGTAATACAGGCCTACACAGTGTCCCTTCAGTTTTCCTCAAAATGCATTCACCACTGGTCCCTCTTTTTTTCCTTCTTTTTTTGCTCCTTTTTTCCTCCTCAAAGACTAGTAAATTATATTGCTTGCAATCAACTTCAAAAAAGAACAAAATCTTCAGATTTATAATCATATCTCTAATCTTCTGAAGAAAAGGAAACGACTGTAAAGCTAAAGCCCTATATGAGCTCTCTGTCCCAAAACCAGACATGAATGAGGGTAAAACATGAAGGCTGTTTGTGTATGACAGCACTGTATTAAAAAAAAAAAACAAACCACACCTTGTAAAGCAGAAATTATATATTTGTTCTCCATTTGGCTTTAAGGTAGCTATCACTTATCAAAGTGTAAGTGTATTCTAAGGACATAATGTTCTCATTTACTATGCTTCTGAAAGAGTGCACTGTAATTTCCTTAGTAAAGGGTGCAGGTAAGTATTCTGTCGAACAGACAGGCAGGAGCTGAACATCATCTCTGACTCAAACCTGGATTCAACAGTTTGAACCCCAAAACTTCTGGCTTCAGTCTGTTATTGTAGAAACACTTCATCCACCAGAGGCAGGTCCTTCAGGAAAGACGCTGCACTGAGAAAGAACTTCAGAGTCTTCCAAGCTGTATCCCATGACAATTACAGTTCTACATAAAGAAAATGGAATCACAAGCTATACCTGCTATGTTGTTCCAAAGGTTTTGTCAATAAGTAAAGACATAAACTGTCAGAGGGGCTTTTGACAAGATTAGTAATTTCTCCCTGCTCTCCTCCAGTCCCTTTTACCTTCCAGAGTGAGATTTTCAGTGCATTTTGAATTTGCAGGTGATCCCTTTGATGTTACTCCCCTTAAATTTCTGCATTGCAGCTATATGCCTACAGAGGGGGCATATTTGCCAGTAGTTGAAAAATTACATTTGGGAGTCCATGGAAACTGTCCACAGCTTCTCTTCATCTGGAGCTTTTCAAATCTTGGCTAAATTGCTTTACCAGAATGAAAAGCACCTCATAAATTGAGTACTCAGGAAGGATATTTAACAGAATGCAGTTGCTTTCTCTCTGACAAAAACATTTTTTTCCTTAAAATAGTTATTAGTTAACCAAATATTTCATAGCAATAGAAGATAAAGGATATGCAGCACTACATAAGGAAAGCGCATTTAAAAATAGGAGCTGTGGTTCTTCTGTAACAATTATGAACTTAAATAAAAGCAATAAGCAACCTTTCTGATAACTTTCCAACCCCTGAATGTAAGTTAGCATTGAAATTAGCATTAAGTTAGCAAGACTGCATACATTTTAATTGATTTCTCATTTTTATTAGAGATGATTTAAAGGTAATTGAATCCATCTCCTACAATGCATGAAATAGTGCAACAGAATCTATAGTCAAGCAGTAAGAGCAGCCTGACTGTGATGCTGGTGTAACTTTGGTTCTAATGGTGACTTCCAAGTACTCTGGATGAAAGCTGTAGTTTTGACTGCAAATTGTTTGTGGGCACAATATTGATGCTAGAAGGGATGCCCATCAGGACAAAGTCAGTTGAAGCAAAGCACATTTTAATCTCACAAGGTAGCCAGACCTTGGAGCCATATGAAAATACACTCTAAAAGCTGCAGGCAGTGAAGGAACTGCATGAGAATCCCTCACCACTAAGGTAAGCACCATCCCCCTCAGCCCCAGATTCCCCTCATCAGACTTTTGCCAATATGCAGATTTTTCACATGACCTTGGTCTGTTTATTGCAAATCGCAGCAAAACTACATTTCAGCTTCACAGATGGTAGGTTTGGTCTTCTGGCTGAAAATATTACAACTTGCATTTGGAATTTTAGATCTGGGCTTGCTTTCAAGGGAATCTCAATTGTATGTTCCAGCAAACACATCAATTTCATTAACTAGCCAAGCCTCCAATATTAAAACTCAACCCCAGTCTTCCTTCGGTGGCAGAGTGTGGCACTGTTGACATTCTGATTAAATCCAAATGTCCTAGGGATATAACATGCAAACCATAAGAACAGAGACTTGTAGGAATAAATCTGTATAGAGGTGAGGAATTCAAAGCCACAAATACAACTTTTCTAATTACAGATTGGGATAAAACTGCATTTTATGGATAGATTATATGCTTGCAGATATTTTTGATGTTACCAGTAGCAATGTAATCCTTAATTCATATTTATAAACCTGACATCCTCATTCTTGGTGATTCAGTAGATTGCAAAAGTGGTGTTTTTTTTTAAAAAAAGCTATCTTAGTAAAGCCTAAGATATATTTTAATCCTTTGAAGGTAAATTGAATAATTCTCCAGTGAAAATTTACTACCTTGACATGGAGAGGAATAAGAAACAGAAAATTCTAGCTGAAACTTTATCTTAGAACGCTGGACCTGCCTGAACTTTTATAATTAGGTTATTTTTCTTGCTCTTCGTGTCTTACTAAGGAAAAGGGTTCCAAGTTAATACTTCCATACAGTTAGATTTCGCATTTGAAAAAGCTGGTGCTGTGAAGAGTTCTTTCTAATAGATGGTAACAAGCTCACATTTAGACCTGCTGCCAGATGCCAAAGAGATTGAAAATGCCCCTAGATGAAGGGGGTTGGTTAAGGTCCCCCCCCAACCCAAACTATTCTATGATTCTATGATCATCTGTCACAAACTATCCTAGATTGGAAATGTCTGATATATATAAAGTATACAGACATCACAATGAATTTTTAAAGGAAACTTGCACATACTGGAATGGAACAAAATAATGAAACATATATGGTACATCAAAGTTGTTTATGGAACAAAATAAACATTTCCTCCTGGGAAAGGAGGAAAAAGATTTAGAAGAGAAATGTTTCCTACGTTACTGCTTGTAATTAAAAAACTTAAACAATCATTCAGTAAAGCCTACTTTTGCCCCAAGATCTTCTTTGCCATTTCAAGTATCACTTATAACTGAATATTATAATAATTTATGGTAAGGTTATTATACACTCATACAGATTCATATTTTAATAATTTTTTCCTATAGCAGATTTTTTCTAATTATGCTAACAAAACATTTGGAGCACTAAACTCTTTTGCTAATCTTTTATAATACCTGGTATTCTGGAAATAATTATTTTGATTTTTTTCTTTTCTTTTTTTTTTTGCATTCATAGCTACAGATAAAGATAAAATCTCTCTATAAAACTCTGAAATGCCGAGATATTCCTGAAACACTGGAGCACAGTCCCAAAGCAAGCGATGGTTATCATAATTATTTTTATAGAAATAAGGTGTGTTAGGCACCTTACAAAAATAGGATTAAATTCTAAACCACATCTACAGACTGCTGAATCACTCCTATTCTAAGGGTAGTTCATCAAGAGCCTCAGTCTACAGTAATCAGACACCTATTCTGAAGTATGCCTGCTGGGAATGCCCCTGACATGCCAGAAACCAGCTGGGAACAGCTAAAGCACAGTAGCTACTGCTCTGATCCTTTCTGTTCCCAAAACACACACCAAAACCACCACCACCAAACCTATCTCAATAACATTATTTAATTTATCAGTATCTGCTCTTAGCATTTCATCTAGCTTTGTAAACTGTCTCTTGTTATTTTGGTTGTCTCCAAGTTTGCCCCAGCTTTCCCATTCTGACGTCTTTTAGGTCTACGTCTTCATGCACATCAGCTCAGTGAGAATGATCCGCAGGCACTTGCAGGGCCACACTCCCCAGGCATTCACATAATGCATAAGATTGGGGTGCTCTCAGCAGCGCTAAAAGAAAGTCCTAACAGGCATAAGGGACTAACTAAGACCTCAAGACCGCCAGTCCTTTGCAGCACTCTCCATTGGATACTCACTGGCAACATGAGATAAAACTTTGCATCGGAGAGTGCCTGAGGTTGCTCCCATGTAGTGACTGTCACCTGCCCCGTGCTCCCTCAGGCCTCGCAAAACTTCATGCGTGGGTAGCTTCTTGGAGAAAAATGAAATGACCCAAACAAACAAGAGTTTCTTCAGCTTGCGTTAGACTATCTCAAAAGCCAGCCCTAGCAGAGCCCAGGTTTGAGCTGGGCTACACATGCACTGGCTACACATGCTTGGCAAGGCTGGGGCTGCGTGCCCCCCCCCAGCAGATCAGTCAAAGGACTCTTATTGCTCCTCTTCCCCTCCCTTCAGTCTTCATTTGGAGGCTGATGGAAAAATACAGAGTATGGTTTTCTTTGGATGGCTCCTGTGCTGCTCACAGCCAAATGTTGCCACCAGAAACACGTAGTTTCTCTGGGGGAAAAGTGGGGCTTCTGTTGAAGACGAGAGGCTGGTCTTAATATTGGTGATGAATCACATACAAAACAGGAAATTGCATATAAAGTAGGCTTGAAAACAAGAAAATGTTTCCTTTACTGCCAGACTTGCCAAGTGGGCTCAGGGCACTTCAACAAGACATCTCTAACGTGGCCATCAGAGTACATGGCCTGAACAAGAGACTGGTTGGTAGAATGTGAGATTTATAGGAACTTTGGTTTTGGTCATACGTGTTTCCAAAGTCCATGCTGAATTGTGACACATTAATATACAGACATGGTTCATCTCAGACAAAGCATTTCCTAAAAAGGCAGGGCATATACAGCAAAATCAATAAAAAGTACCAAAAAAGAGGGAACAGACTTGTGTTGTAACTCTGCTCTCTGTTCCAGCAAGCATCACATGCTTTGGGGTTTGAAAGTATTGATTTACAATTATATCAGAATTAATCAATTTAGCACATTTAAATGGAGTTCTTTTGCAGGTATATATGCTACTTATTCACTCTTTGATATTCTGAACTTAATTCTTGTTATCTGGTTTTCATTTCTGGTCCAGATTGGAAATAACAGCAACAAATTTGACAAGAAACTAGTCTATTGCAAACTTGGTTTTCCTGGTTGGAGGCATTGTGCAAAGGAGCCTGTTACCCCCAAATATAGGTGCCTGTGGAACTGAAACCATAGAAGTCAACCTTTGCTTTATATAAGGAAAATAATTTTGAAAAGAACTCAATATTGTCCAGTGGATTTAACATTTCAGAAAATTATCTACAGTCAGTGGAGCACAAGTACCGCAGCACGTTGGTCTGGACTGAACTCCAAGCATATGGGCCATGGGCTGAAGAAAAATTCCACTAAAGCTAATGCAGTGTCGCAATCTGCACTGTTGCAATGCCATGAATGAGAAAGATGGTAAATTATACACACAGAAAGAACACAACCCAAAGTAACATTCATTCCCTCTCCTCACAGCTGAGTAATTTCTACAAGCATCATGCAATAACTCTGGTTGCTCTAGCCAAAAGGCAGTATGCATCCTGCCCACACCTTCCTCCACTAGGTACGTCAGTCAATCAACTGCAGTTTCATTAATCAGCAGCAATTCCCTCTCCATAGTTTTAACAAACTTCTGAGAATTACTAATCAGAAAACAGCTTTTCATTTTCACAGTGAGGTAAAAATTCCATCTTTAATGTATGCTTAAGCATAGAACTCAAACAAATTCACCAGAACCTTTTTTACATAAGGCTGTGAATGCACATACGCAGATCTGCAACTAAAATAACTGACTTGACTTTGCTGTATCCCTGTTGCAGTTAGACATTTAACTGACAGTATATTTCAAAGAAAAATAAAAAGCATTTTTCTGAGATGACTGTTGTGGTTTAACCCCAGCCAGCAACTCAACACCACGCAGCCACTCACTCACTCCCCACACACCTAGTGGGATGGGGGAGAAAATCGGGAAAAGAAGTAAAACTTGTGGGTTGAGATAAGAATGGTTTAATAGAACAGAAAA
>JANZLQ010000029.1:33074047-33087493 GCA_026212715.1 Elanus axillaris | reverse complement strand
ACTGAACTCAAAACACAGCACTGTACCAGCTACTAGGAAGACACTTAACTCTATCCCAGCTGAAACCAGGACAATGAGGAATTTAAATTACTGATTTTTTTCTTTTTTAGGATTAGAAATTTCATACCCATTTTCAAATGAGATGAAGGAATATGTTTTGGAATTCATAAGCAAGTTCACTTAACAGCAAAATTAGTGTTCCTTCCTTTAAGTACCAAGGTAAAAATAGATTTTCTTTTATATATGCAGAGTTATTAGTAAAGAATTTATTCTCTATCTTGGAAATGCAACAAATGCTGAGGCAGATGAAAAATAAAAAGGAAACAGAGAATGGAGTTAGTGGTATTGAACTGATGTTGTCTTGTTTTCTTTACCAATCAAAAAACCCTGCAATAAGAAATCAGTCACAATGTTACTTGATATTTATTAACAGACTATTAAAATTATTGTCAGTGGACTTGCTGACCCCTTGGCAGAGCAGGCTGCAAACTGCTTTTGCAGCCACATATTGAATGATTTCCCAATCTTTTAAGGATAAAGTATGTTCAGGCACATTTAGTAAAATACCAAAATTGACCGTCATACATAAAAGTAGCCATAATGGGTAGTTTAACTTTTTAGTGAAAGATGCACAACATTGTCTTTCTTCAGCCAAATAGATCCTTGATTTTAAAGACAGCCACCTCCTTGCAATTTTACTGAAGAGAAATGTGCAGGTCTCCTGCCCACTTATGACTGAGTGATAACTTACATTCAAATCTCTGAAGTTTTCCATACAGTTCCTTTTTGTAACCTACAGTAAATTAAATCCTGTCTATTTTTTTTTTAATCTTTCCAACCTGCAGTATAAAACTACTACAAAAAGTTGTGTTGTCCTGCTTCTTTCTTCCTTCGAAGAGGAACAAAAAGATCATTCCTGAGTCCAGCATAATGTAGTAAACCTCTTATTTACGGTACGGGTATTTTCGGTGCAGCAGTTTCCTTGTAATCATGGGCACGCTGCCAGCGGCGGCTGCGGGCAAAGCATGAAGAGCTAACGCCAAAGCACTACGTGCCTCCTGACAAGTGACCCTCCGGCTGGCCCATCCTTCCCCCAGACACAGGGTAGGGACCAGCCACCAGCGTGGGGCACCCAGGTGCATGTCGGAAGGGATGGGTACAAGGCGGAGGAGATAAAGAAGCCCAGAGGAACATGACGCCTTGGGAGAGGTGAAGGCTCTGAGGGAGGAGCAGGGCACAACATGAGTGCTCTTATAGAACTGATCTGAACTTATTTTTGCCGTAAGCATGTCCGGCTTGATTCTGCACTGAATTCACTTCTGAAGGGAAGCAGACAACACCAGAACACACCCATTCCTAACTAGGATTTACTGATTTATACAATACCAGAAGGAAGGGGTAGAGGTCGGAAAGGTGTAGTCATCTTTTTCTGATAAGTTATCTTGCCTTCATGTATCTGTTTACTTTCCAGAATGAAAAAGGTGGTAACTTCTTCTAATGATTCATTCTCTGTGCCTTTTACAAAACACCATTTTCCATTTTTTTTCTGCATGGCTTTTGAAGACAGAGTTAAAAATATAAATACCAGTACATACACACACACACACACATATATATAAACATATGTCTCTCCAGTACATTGTAAATGACTAATCTGAAGGGAAATGATTGTCCTATAAGAACAATGTCTCCAATGAAGTACAGCAAAGCAGTACACTAAGGATCACCAGACAAGTCAGGAAGTAGCATCAGAAATAATCTGGCAGGATGTCAGAGAATGCTATGCATGCTAATGCATGCTATGAGGGGGCAGATATTTCAAACCCTGCCATTACAAAGGGCAAGACATATTCTTATTCAGCATTCATGTTCCTTTGGGGTTTGAACCAAAGCACAAGTCAAGACTACTGTTGTTGCTACAACAATTTAGGATAAGTGAGAAATTGAAACAGTCTAATCGAAATTAGGCAAACTTCAATTATTAACAAATACAAACGAATAATGGGAAAATTAACTGTAAAAAAAGTTAGTATCACGTACACAGGCAGAAGCCTGCCCCCACTGGTGTCTCCTAACAGGGAAGAGGTGTGGTGGATGGCAACCAGCACCCCATAAGCAGAACCCCTGATGGTGTCACTCTGCCCTGAGTGCCGCCTTACACCTCAGGAGAGCCACAACGCTGACACCAGTCAGCTTGTATTTCACGTCTTACATAAGAGGAAGCAAAAGGCTCAAAGGGGGAATGCTTGTGGCAAGAAACAGCAGCTAGGCAGGGAAGTTGCCTGCATGCAGAGCCACCAGCAAGGCTGTGAGAATCCACACTGCTGCCTCCTGGGACATGCAGTGAGGAAGGAGCTGCCCCACCACCACGTCCCCAAAGGCAGAGAGCAGTGAGTGAAGCTATGGGCACTTCAATAAGCATGTGAAGTGAGAAATGGGTCATGAGCTGTAAGGCTCAGGCTGCTGAAGAAATGGGATTTACCCAACAACTAGCAGCAGTGATGCAGAAGAGGTTTTGAACAGATATTGAGGTAGTCTTTTACAATATGTCTACGTTATATGAGAAAATGAGAAGCTACATATGCTGCCTGCTAGGACTCCACCTGATTGCCAACTATGTCTACAAATGATTTGCTGTAGATATATCTACCATCTGTAGTCTGAGGAGGTAGACAAGATCAGTACTACACACTAATTTGGACTTGCCCAATTTTCCTTTAATTAAACTCCACTGAAACAAAGTGTTGCTAATGCATCCACCTATGTCACTGAAGGCAAATGCCAAACTCATTCACCCATGCATTTAGAAATGGTAACCAAAATCAGTATATGCATGAAAGCAGTGAGTTCTGCAACTGAGTGGCCCGGGATGTTCCTTCCTATTTTCCTAAGGACCTCTCTGCAGAAGGAATTTTCCCTGCCAAATATAGCAACCACAGGATTTTGTCTGCACTCAGCTGATGGACACAGAACTTCTTCCTACCAGTCACACTTCCCTAAAGTTAAATCTGTGATAAAGACAACCCTTATGACACTGAGTAATATTTTATAAGCAGTGATCAACTTAAGCCACATTCAAGAGCCACATTTAATCCTCCAAGGTACCTCCACTAGCGAAAGCCACCTGGCAGGCTGGCCCAGGTATGGGAAAGCTGTAGCAGACTGACCCAGTTGTTTGTTCTAAGGAGGGACAAGACCAAGACGTGAGACTGCTACGAGTAGAGGGTAGGTGCAAAGGAAAATTTGGTGGGGTGGAGTTCCTCTCCCATCTTTGTGTTAGTAGCTACAGAGTATCCAAGATCAAGCCCATCTCAGGGGACAGGCAAAGAAGTGCCAAAGGGCAATGGTGAGAAGAGGCAAGGGCAGCATCTTGCTTAAGGCAGGTGCTCCAGGGAACACCTCATAAAAAAAAAAAGAGACAGTGGTATGTGAGCATGAAGAAAGGTAAAAAGTCCAAGAAAGTATCTTTTGAGGAAGATCCTGGTTTACATGTGTATTTGGTGTCCATACTTTAAAAAAGCTATGTATTACAAAAACCTTCTACTCAATTCGTTGAACTTGGACAAGAAATTCTGAGAATATACCAGGTAGGCTTGCAGTCAGAGTCCCAGGATTTCTTGTATCAGTCTTAAGTTGTAAAGTTTGTAGGTGTGGAGCCACCACATTTTTTCTTTAATTGTGACTATTTTGTGAGGGTTGTCTAGCTTTGTAACTTGATTATTTGTATTAGGATCGTTTTCCCATTTTGCAATATAAAGCAGACACTCTGTCTACCTCCTTCCTCTCTAAAACAAAAATACAAGCAGAGGAGCAAGGCAGAAATGGCTTTTGTAGGTTCCCTCAGTGCACCAGTACACTGCAGAGTTATCTAAATCACTCTGTGTTTTGTAAAATATTGAAATTATTTGTCTTAATTTGCTGAGTTAAAGGCTGGGGTTGAGCAGGAAAAGGGAAGACTGAGTTTGCACAGTGAGGATTTTTTCAGTATTAATAAGCCTTCCAATTTAGCATAAACTGTTTTCATCTACCCTGAAAACCAAAATCTAAAACTGTCCTGCATTATGCAGGAAGAAAAGAAAAAAAAAATAGTTTGTATTTTGTTCCTACAGCCAATGAAAATACTGAAAGCCGCATTAAATCAGCTCTCTAATAGTACTAACCCACCAGGAAAACATAGTTTCATAATTAAAAAAGAAGTAATTTCCCCTGTTTTCTACCTTTTTATATGAAAGACCTGACTGATGGGAAATAATTCATGGCAATGCTATTTAGCCAAGGAGCCAGTCCCAGGCAGCTGCCAGCCAGGAGGCAGCAGGGGCATCCCCACACTGGCGGTGGCTTGTCCTCCCTCGCCACTGGCCTCCACACATCTCAGCCACCTGCCAGGTACTGACCATGTAACAGGGAACAGGTTTGGCTCTTTCCAAGTACAAATTGAAGGACAGGCTCCTCTCCGCTTTCATCCCAACAGCGACAGCAGGGGGAAAATCCCTGTGTTCTCCCTGTGTGTCAGGCCTTCCAGCACAAAATACGGGGGAAAACTTAATGTGCCTTCATGTAAATGTGTTGTTATGGGCACACACTCTCTGCCCGTTGTATTAAAATTCTAGGGTGATCAGCATCTGAGTGTAACAAACATCCTGAAAGCTCAGTTGCTTAATCGAACTAAATCTCTCCAACACAACTGGACTTATTCCTGGATGCAAGTCAGGAATAATAAAAAAATAAAATCTTCAACAAGTCAACACTCCAAATCCAAGTAAAGGTTCAGCCCATGACATCAAGGCTAGAGATCTTTTTTCCACATTAAATATGGTATTCCTCTTTGACCACCTAAGTAAGTCACATCAGCTGTAAGCAAGCTTAGCCACACTAATTGGACACCTAAAAAAGACCCAGTCCAGCTCCCTTTTTTCTGGAAATTATATGTTTGCTTCTCCTTACAGAAATACATTATTCCAGAATCAGTGCAAATACAGTGAGTCAACTCCAAGCACTGGCATGGTCATATAAACACCTTTCTGCACCTCAGCAAAAAGTTTCAGACCAGCGGAATCTCGGCTCTTGGAGCAAGGACTTTCAGAAGCCAAAGACCAGAGCAGCGTGGGGAACCTCCAGAGGCTGCAAGTGATCAGAACTCAGCATCGGGAGCCTCCTGGATGTCGGATGCTGACCCTTCATCCTAGTCTGACCTGGCACACACATGTGCATTGATGTGCAAAGATATACTTTGGATCTAAACATACCTTTTTGGCCAATCTGTTTGCAAGATGGACTCATGACAGAAACAGGTTCAGTAAGAAGGGTGCTCTGTCCCAAATTAACTGTCATCAAATATGGGTGCAGAATATTTTAATTAGTAGTTTATTAAGAAACACTTCATTAAAGAGAGGACAAAAGCAAGAACAAAGCAGGCTTATCTCTTGAATCATGAAAGGAACAAATCCACAAATGCTGACAAATTTCTTCTAATTAGTCTTTAGTAAACAGCTGATGCCTCATTAAAAAAGAAAAAAATAAGAAAACAGAACCCAACAAACAGCTCCCCAAAATATACATTCTGCTTAGTAATAATCTGTCGAATCTGTCATAGAATTTCCTGAGGGCTGAAAACTGCTCTCATCTGATGTTACAAAGGTTATTTATACAGACATTTACCATCATTTCTTTCAAGTTCATGTGAAAAAGATCCTGAAAGGTCCTAAAAGGATATCATCTGTATTTTACTGTTGGTGACTACAGAGGATTAGTGACTCATTCTTGATCTCACCCTAATCAATGGCATTACTCATCCACTTTGATACGCACAAGATTAAATTCTAAAGTTGAAATCCTAATTTCCTGAAATCAACAAAATTTTTTTATCCATTTTACTGGGTTCAGGATTTCAACCTAAACTTTGAAGAGAACAGAAGTTATTCACACCTTTGCAGAGGCCTAACACAGTGGCTGTATGCCTTAAATGACTCTTAAATCTGGTCTGAGGGCTCTGGTAATGTATAGCGCTTGCATCTCTCACCTGAATAATGGCAAACTTGTCCCCAGAAAATAACAGAGCAACATACATTTCCGGCATATTTTAAAACACAGAAGCCTACATAAAGAGATACAAGTCTGCTTTTATTTGAAACAAGACTGCATATCCTGTACATGCACTAGCAGTCTACACTCATATTTAGCCCTGTTTTGAATGCCAAAATCTGTTTCCTACTCACACTCCAGTATCCCTTGCAGACACTGCAGTCTCAGCTTCATGGATTAAACATGCGCTACCCTGGTTCCCTTGTTTAACAACTAACCCCAGAAGCAAACTTTTTCTTCTGTTTAGGAAAAAAAAAAAGACAGGAAAATATTCCTTTTATAAAGCCAGTTGTCTAGACAGCATGCATTATGAATAGACCAAAACATGCTCTTCCATATATATTTCTGATTCTCATTTGATTAAGTAGGGAGAACACCAACGACTCGGTGGTTTTATATTGTATATTCAAATTACATCTTGTACACTTTAGAGTCAGTCTAAATGGACATACTAGAAACCTCAATGAACTCACTGGCCAACACTTAAATGCTGCATCTGTCTCATTTGCACAACTCCAACCACCTGGAATGAGCTGGTCCATCGCCCTTTTAGAAGTTTTTCCTGTTTAGCAGGTTAGGATTTCCTCCCAAACAAAAGGCACTGATGTGCGGCATATACTCTAGAGAGTCTTCTTGGGGGAGATGGAGGGGGGCGGCACAGAAGGAAAGTATTTACTTTTCAAATGGACAATTTAATACTGGTCATGCATACTTTCTCCTAATAAAGTTCCGATGGTTTTGGATTTGAGAACAAGACTATTAGACAAAATGACAAAAGACAGTGTTAAAGTAAAAATCCAACTTCAAAATAAGAGGTTATTCATTTACCTATGGAAGAGTCAGAAGCATTTTTGCTATAGAAAAAAACCCCCCAAACCTCAGGATACGTTATTGTGGCTTAGTACTATTCTGTTTCATGTATTAATTTATATATATCCCTTACCACACCCCAACCACTCCTGCTAATGTTACAAGCTGTACCCCTAACCTTGGGAAGGCTAAGATGAGCTTTCACTACACTGCAGAAATGAAGGTATCTTTGTAATTAACCTTTTGCAATCCTATAAAAAACAAGATAAGAACAGAAAACATAACACATAAATCTTCCATCCTTCAAAAAAGTAATAAGCAACTTTCCTTGTTAAGGAATAGTATTCAATTGTAAAAAAAACTTCTTGTGGTAATGGGTGTCACAATACTAGTGTTGCATTCACCTAGTCCTGGCACATCAGACATCGAGACGATGGTACTACAATAATTCTTAATCCATGCACTTTAACTATATAAATGGGAAGCCCTTTATCTTATTTATAAAATACCGCAAAGAAGCAATGCAGAATCTCTCAGTCAGTTCCACGCCTATAGACTCCCGTTCCTCCACAGTATGGCACCATGGCTCAACTTCAAAGCGTCCTTACTGGTACCAGTGAAAGGACAGAGCCTGAATGAGTGACACTTGCATTATTGGGGAAGCCCCAGATGACAGTCCGGGTGTAAGCCAGCCACAAATTCAGCAATGCTTACGAAACAGTTCAGCTATCTTCCCGGGCCAGGGGTGAATCCAGAGGCAGGATCATGTAGGTTGACTGAAAAGATACTGAACCTGTTGGTCTGGATAGATTATGTGGACATGAAGATATCTTAACGTGAGATGGAGTTAATGGCTGCCATCAATCACGGCTTTGATCTCTAGACAATATTAGATCTTGTCTCCAGGCAATGACAGTTCTTAAACTTAATGGGCATGCTAACAGCCTTCATTCAGGCTGCATGAAAGCAGCAGCTGAATACTTCAATGGACTGAGATAACGAGACAATAGAAGCTACTGCCCAAGGCAATCGTGCACACGATAAAACCTAAGTAAGGCGATACTTCTAATATCCCCAACTATCTTATTTGAAAAAAAATGTTTAATTCGTTCACCATTTATCCAGGGAGAATGGAAGTCAGCATATCCATTAGCTTCCACTGTATCTGAAATTGCCTAAAAAAATTTCACAAAAGAGCCAGCAAAGCATATTAACTCAAGGGCAATGCTCCTTCTGTTGCTTCCAGGATCTGTGGGCAACCTGACCACTTCGGGTAACCCAGGGAAAGCATCCTGAAAAACCAAGGCAGCTCACAGGCACACTAGACAACTGACTAACATGGACAAACAAACGGCTCTGCATAGTCGGCTAAATCCAATGGAATTTTCTTAGCTCTGCTAGGCCTAGCAGAATCACTGTTTTGCACCAATCTTCTCAGCATGCATGGCTTCATCAGCCTTCTCTCAGCTGGGTCTGAGCCAGGTGACCGCATCTCTGTCCAAGCTAATGAAGCCTTCCAGAAACGGGAGCACCGAAAAGCAAAGTGAAGAGATGCTGAACGGCTCTGTGAGAGCCAGGCTGTCCTTGGCATGGATGGCAGGCAGATCCTGCTGCATCCTAAGCAGCTCCATTCCGTGCTGCTCCATTCCGTGCCTGTGCATCCTACTTCCCATCCAAGCCTTCCCTTATCCACAGGCCACAGGTCCCTCTCTTCCCCCGCCACTACCCCGAGAGGTAAGACGGCTGCTGGAGGCCAGTCCTCAAGCAGGCACTTTGCCAGAGAGATGGAACAGGCTGCTTGGGTTTTTTTGTGGTGTCAAGTTAATTTTTTTTCTCCTTGTTCTTTCAGGGCCTGCTGGTTTTGCCAATATTATTTCATGAAGAAAATCTTAGACTTACTCTAGCGTGGAGTAGTAAAATACTCATCAGTCCTCTGAAAGCTCAAAATCATCCCAGTCTATGAATTCAAGAGAAGATAGATCAAGGAACAACAAAAAGAACCCAAACCAAAAACCCACACAACAACCCAACAAAAAAACCTATTGAGATCAAATGAACTCATATTCTGAACTCATTCTTCCTGATTTTCTCTAATGTGTTTTCCTCTCTCAAAATTAAAAAAAAACAACCCAAACTTCTAGTTCTGCATAGTAAAACTGAGCCTCTCAAGCCATATATCACCAGTAACTCATGTTATATTATAAAGTACTGCTATTGTACACAGATTTTAAAAGAAAAAAGGCAATGACAAGTTATTTACTATGTTTCTAGAAGCCTAAGGCACAGATTTATTTAGAATACACTGTAACATGATAGTTTCCTCAGAATTATTATACAGCTAACATCTCATACAAAATTCAATGATTAACACGGTAAAACAAACTTACTTGGCAAAAGAAAAGCTCTGTCACAACACTGTATCTTAAGCACAACACAGTATTTATAAACTCTCCCCAAAACATACTGGAAGTGCCAAATCTACGCTTGACACACAATGCATACAGCCCTGCTAAGAAGTGAGTGAAACCAGGCAGTACTAGGGCTGTAGGTGTGCAAATACCATCTGAAGACATCTTTGTGGGAAAGTGCCATTTTGACTGGAGGCCCAGAATTCATATCAAGGAACAATTATATTCTCTACTACAGTGGCAATGATCTGATTAATTCAATCTAGTTGATAGATGTCGCTAGCAATTTTTATTAGCAAATTGGCCTGATTGTATTTGCAGACATGACATTAATGCTATTTGGGAGCTGTGCCACATCAAAAAGAGCAGGATTTGTGCCTGACCTATGTCTGAGAAAGTCATCCACATAATATGTCAAGAAGGAAGCTTGCTGAACACATTGTGCCCTTAAAAATGCTATTCCAGGAAGAATCAGCCACCATACAAGTTGTTTCCACCGTTCACTACTGCAATTGCCTATCCTACATGAACTCCATAGGCTAGTAGGAATGATCTCATTCAGAGCACCAAACTAACAGAGAAAGTAGGACTAAAATATCCAGCAAGGAATCACTCACAAAAACCCTGGGATGTTTGTGTGTTAATTTTAAAGGTTAAAAATCTTTTCAGGAAGAGTGACAGGGCTCTGCGTGGTTTTGCAGCCAGTGAGAATCTTTGTGGTTGCTGCAAAGACACAGGTAAAAAACATGACACAGACATTTTTAAATTTTAAATCATCTTTCCATTATTCAGCCCTTTTTGCATGCTCAGAGATCACATATCCCTCATCACCTCACTTCTGCTCATTTTGTATCACCACATAAACTTCCAGTCTGTTGTGTTTGCAGACGTCATAGCCATTTAAATGTGTAACTCAACCCTGAAGACCCAACTGTGTGCGCTGAGGGCAGAATAAAGCTACACCAAAATACTGTGGGTGCTGAGAAGCCACTTTATATAAGGAACACTCAAACACGCCAGTCTTTGGGAGTGACTGCTGCAGGGGTTGTGAGGCAGAGCACACAGCTTGCTCCCTCTGCTCCCTGGGCGTCAGCAGCCTGCTATGTACGAGCTTGAATGGGTCTTGTTCCAGCTTCATCCCAGTAGGATGGTTCTGGGCCAAAAAGGAAAGGAAGGTCCTCAGAAACCTTCCCCCTCATATAACCAGTCTGAAGTTGGAAGCAGTTTGTCCACAAATCCCTAAACACATTCATAAACGATGCATCACTTCTGAATTAACGTACCGTACAGTCATGTGTGCATAGATGCTTTCTCTTCAACCATACAGTAACTGAATATTGAGAAAAAGGAAACAAAAAGGCAAATTGTGTTGATTTTTTGCCTGTTCTCAAGGTGCTTATACTCTCAAAGTTTGGGCCAGTGTCAGTTATGCCTGATAGCCCTCCAAGGTATAAGCACGTCTGGCAATCTTCAAATTGAGCTGTAGGTTTTGTTGCCATGAGTAAATAAAATGCTTCCTAGTGCCCCACACAATTGGTTTTGTAGTTGATCTCCTTGATTTGCAATTGAATGTAATGGCAATGGTGGGTACATTAGACTAGAACACGGAAGACTGGAGACCCTGCTTTATTAGCATGACAGATAGACCGCACAGCCTGAGCGTATTCTCAGTACCTTCTTAGCAATTAGGTTAAATACAGCTCTGGAGAGACCACTTCATGGGTGAAAGACTAATGTTTACTTTATGATTCTCTACCTTTCAGTCTCTGTGCTATGGTTGCTACTACAGCAGCTCATTAGTATTAATTGGTAGAGTCTTTTATGACACACTTGACCAGTAGAAACCATTCCCATGTTAATTCCCAGTAGAAACCAGTTCACTCCAGAGGCACAGATCCCACCCAGAGGCACAAGCCTGAATTAGTTCTGGACTAGTGACTAGAGTGGAAAAGCTTGACATCCTCTTGTTAATTCAATGAGCTCTTACTAGCATAATTCCAGCATATTAGCTGAAATAAGTATAATATTACTTTTCCTAGCAATTTAAGTTTTATTGTTTGTTTGTGTTTTTTTTAAGTAACATTCAGTGTTCAGCTGGGGAAGCTAGGTATATTCTCTACAGAATCATGGGAAAGTATTTGACCTCTCAAGAATAAATTATAAGTACTTATGTAAATTTAAAATATCATAACACTGAGTTATCATTACACCAAAAAAACTGACGCAGGTCCTGCAGTTTAATATTTCAGAAGAGAAGACATGTATGGTTATAATATACGAGATTGTAAGGTGGGCTGCTGTTCATCTTTTCACAGTGGAAGACAGATGTGGATCATTTTCCTTATATACTATACTCCCTTGGCCGCACCAATAAGATCATCTCATATAAAACATAACACTGTTATATAAAACATAAAACACTAATAATAAATTTTTAAATGCCCTTCTCAGAACTACAATAACATTAGATAAATAATAAACTCTAAGAAATCATGTACATCTACAACTTCAGGACATCAAAACCATCAGTTCAAGCTCTTTTCTCATGGCTCATAGGCCAGCTAAGGATCTTATTCAGCTCGCTACAAAAAAAAGAAAGAGGAAAATGAGGTTCAGAGACTCCTGATACATGCAGAAGCAACTCCCCCCATGCCCCATAAATCCATATTTTAAGCAGGTAAATAGGCAAAATCTGTTCTGTTTATTTAAATGACATTTTAAAATATCAATAAACCAAAATGAGCAAAATTATATCCTAAAAACTTGCAACCATCTGTTACAAGCCATTCCTCTTAGTCCTGAATAATAGCTTAAAGTTATTGCCTCCAGACTCTAATATGCCCATAACAGATCAAATTGGCTTCTGCCTTGGATATGCCAATTAGGCCAGCTTCAGTTAACTACTTCTAATTTCCCAGTACTTTTATTCTTCTTCTAGTACTGCTCCTTGGAAGGATTTTCTTAAGCACACTCCCAAATCTCCAGTAAGTTGCTGCTGAAATCTCTTACTGTACTGTCTACAGCATTATTGAGAGCAGTAAGAGAAGGTGCAGTTGTTGCCCACACCTCCAAGCTCACGGTAATCTGACTTGGTAACTGCATATGCTATGGCAAAGCTTTGTGCAGAGAAGCAAAGGGTGACGTGGAAACAGAAGAGCCACAGTTCTGCACAGGCTCAATTTGCACCTTAAACATCTATGGCTGGATCCCCTTGGCTCAGTTTGTACCACCTTATACACAAACCCAGCTACCTACAGGCAGGGCAGATGTCTTCATGCCAGCCTCCTGGGCTGGCTCTTGCTCCCACAGGGCCAGCTCCAGCACAGCACGGACACGCTCACCCTTTCCTCTGTGCTGTTTGTCCCCCCGCCTTCCTCAGCAGCCTCAAAGACGCTGAAGCAGAGACTACATCTCTTGTCCTGTTTGTAATGCACTGAGCACTGGAGGTTCACTAATGGGGCCCCCAGATGTCACGTTAATTAAGAGTTTGATCACTTAGTATTGTCACAAACTACTAAATGAGATAGCTACTGGGAAGACACTGTTCATTCAAGATACCGTCATTGCTTAATAAAGCAATCTTATAATTAGTTTGAAACAGTCAAAATTCTTAACTCAAGAAGTGAATCACGTGCTTTAACCATGTCAGGGTGTCCTCACTATCAAATTTCAATAAGTATCCAATATTTGAGAAACTTTGCATGATGAGGGAAGTAGTTAATTCACTATGTGCTCATTAGTAAAATATTTAGAGATAAAGATGTTCTTAATCAAAATCTTCTAAGGTTTGAGAACAGAACACACAATTATTTTTAACTTTTGGAATGATCCACTTCTCCACATTTACAACCTTCTTCTAGATAACGGGAATAGTTTATGTTCATATTTATCAATGCTATGAAAATCACAGCATTTATTTACAATAGACACAGAGCTCATGTCTCACAAGCTGTACTTTCATACTGACAAGCTAGAGCAGGAGCTAGCTTCAATACCGCAAAGTAGTTTGGCCAAATTCTTTCCTGAGTGTCTGTCCTGGTTTCAGCTGGGATAGAGTCCAGTGTCTTCCCAGTAGCTGGTAGAGTGCTGTGTTTTGAGTTCAGTATGAGAAGAATGTTGATAACACTCTGATGTTTTCAGTTGCTGC
>JANZLQ010000029.1:33046011-33072648 GCA_026212715.1 Elanus axillaris | reverse complement strand
CTCCTCTCCCCTGTCTAGCGAAGAGGGGGGGGAGTGATAGAACGACTTGGTGGGCACCTGGCGTCCAGCCATGGTCACCCCATCACAGCTAGCCATTAAGAAACACAGTAATTTGACTGGTGTCATACATAATTTATTATGAAGAAACTATTGTAGCCTGTATCAAAGCATGTCTGTGACCTCTGAAACTGTTAGGGTTTCTTCACAACTTCAGTGACTTCTGTTCGATTTCCAGTCGGTAGAAACTACCAGGCTGCCAGTACTGCCATTTACCAGGAAATTTTACTTCACTGGTTAGGACAGTCTGCCCTCATACATCTGTACAGTTGTTCACAGACAGTAGTCAGAAATAGGAGCTGGAATCAGGAACAAGGAATGTTATAAAAGAGCAGAGCAGATAATCTGCCTGGCAAAGAAACTGATTTACCTGCTGGTACTGTCAGCATTATGAAAACAAAGGAGATCAGCATTCATACAACAGAGGAAAGCTACTCATTCATTTTAGCCCATGGTCACGGTGACTGAATTTGAACTTCATGGGAGTAGTTCAGTTCACCTGAACAGGAATTTGTGTATATTTCAGTACAAAACTTAGAGCATTGCAGAAATGGAAGACAGACTATTTGTTTCTAAAGTAATTAAATTAACTCATTGATTTCAACAGCCTTTTTGGTAGGGTTCTGCTAAGAAAGGTGGTGGCAAATTGCTTGATCCTGCTTGCACCAGTGAAGCAACATCTCCTGAAACAAGATTTTAAACCATATCAAGATGAACAGAAATTATCTGTATTAAATAGTTTGAGCTGAACTTGTTCATGCAGTATTGATGGCAGCAGGATTATAACTGTTTGTTGGATTACAGCCTAAACAGACCACAACCATTCTCATGAAGATGGCTTTGAGTAAATCACTTAAATACAACAAGATAAAAGTACATTTAAACCCTCTACCCACCAACAAATATTAGAGCTGTTTACAAAGTATGCTTCTATCAAGCTGTGTTTACTAAGAGAAGGAAGAAGTTTCAGAATGTCTTTATCTTGCATACTATCCCACTTCTTCAGGTGAAGAAGGATCCACTCCAAAATCACAGAAAATAACAAAATGGCAGGTAAGGTCTCTCACAAATTTTGAGACCTGTAGCACAAATCATAGAGTTTATAGAAGCTTACAGAAAGAAAGCATAATTTTCCATCAGTTGTTTGCTGTGAATTTAAAGCTGATAGAGAAAAAAAAAAAAGAAACAAAAAGAAGAAAAGAGAAAAGAAAAATGCAGACATCTTCTTCCCTCCCTCTCGTGAACAAGAAATGTGACTCCCAAGAGTGGGAAGACTTGTTCTCTGTTTCTTTATATCCTTACACCCTAGGAAACAACAAGTTCTGGTAGAGGGAATACAAGTATTAATCTGAAAACACATTGGCTCCCCCTCCATCCACATTCAGCAGCTTGCAGAATTTCCCTGAGTGGGATATGCATTGGGGGCAGCTTGCTTCAAGCAATGAAATCCAATTACACTGTAGCTGAAGACTTTGTTCTTATTAACAAATATGAATATAGCTAAAGAGGAAATTATTTTAAAGCTTTAATAATTCTGTATTACCTTTATCAGTGCTTCCTGAATATACTGTGTTGTAAGGGACTCCTGTTTATTTAATTTTCTCTTCCTATGATGGTAGACTGCATGACAACAGCTTTCCCATTATGCTAATAAGTTGAGTGTTAGCAAACAACTAACACCAGTTAGTTAACAAACTCCTTAGAGTTGCAAATAACTTCTTTTACTAATATGAATTTCCCCACTAGGATGGGATCACATTCCTAGCAACTTTTCTGCATAAACCACCCCAGCAGGATCATCACAGACATCGCATATCCATTAAATTTGCTTTCAGATGACAATACTTGATGCTAAATAATCTAGATTCAAACTGGCATCAATAACAATTAAAACATTTATCCCATATGCCTTGGGATTTCCCATAAATAACATTAGACTGATACTTGTTAGAATATGGTCCTGATTCTTCTCTCATCTGTGCTATATCAGAAGTAAACAAGCTCAGGGAGATAGATCCTTCTATGATAACCTGAACACGCCTCCCTAAAACCCACAAAAATTACAAAGAATCACAAAAGCAACCCACTCTTCCCCCCAAAAAATCCCACCAACAAACCCCACATACATGTACACTGTCTTTGTGATGGATTTCAGAGCAAACACTGGTTAGTTATGGCTGAAGATCTACATACAGTAGCCTAGGGAGGAAAATCAGGATTTATGCTTTACAACAGAGTTGATCTGCAAATAAATGTTGAATCGAATTGCTCTAGCAGCAAACCCTACATTTTATGCTATCACCTGGTGGCACTGTTAGACAGCCTTCTAAATCTCTGTTTTCAGTGCCTGGTTTCTGGGAAGGCAAATCGTGCTGCTGTTACCTTGGGGTCACACAGGCCCTCCACAGGAAGGTTTGAGATGGAGGCAGCCAACTGACCCAGGTTTTGCTTTGGACCTAAAAACACAGCTGCCCTCCCCAAACAGGCATGTTGTTGGCTTGACGGTTGGGAAGAACACATACCTAAATTACATCTCAAGCTGGTGCTGGTATAAGTAAATAGCAATTTGCACATACATTTCACATTTCTGATACTTCAGCCTTAAGCAACAAACTAGCAAGCTAACTGAAGCCCTGGGAGGTTTCAATGGGATAAATACCAGAAGAAAGATGGTGTTACTGCAGAAAGTTTTAAGGGAACTTGTTTCATTGAGCAGATGAACATGAAGATCATGAAATATAAGAATAATTGCAAATACTAACAGAAAATAAGAATAATTGCAAATACTAACAATCTGTCCTATTTGATGAAATATTTTTTCATGGTTTCCTTTAGCAAAGACAGAACAAACTATATATTGTGCTAAAAAACCCAAACCAAAACAAACCACAAAACCACCATAATGTACATCTCCTATCTTCCAGAGCAGAGAGATAGTTAACTAATTTACAGGTAGCTTATGAACATTCAAAACTGAAACACCAGTTGTGCTGTTAAGCAACAGATACTTTGTTGGTATATGGTTAGGTACCTCTATACATAGTTTTGCAGTCATATATACTGTGTGCATTGGTTAGAAAAACATGATGCCACTGAAGTCTCTAGCAACTAAAAATCAAATTGCATTTAGGTTTTTTCTTCTCTATTTTTGCATCCTATTCACACCTAAGTCATCCTGACAGTACAAAAGGAGCAAGTATCAAGTCTACAAGTGGGTGGGTACCTAAAACATGCTAAATGTTTCCACCTTTTTCCCCTCAAAAGAGCATAACTGAAGGAAAGCACTTCTTATCAGTATATTTGAAATGAGATTTCTGTATTTTTACTAATTAAGTAAATCAGCTAGAAATTGTCTCCCTGTTCTTTAAAATTAAAAATGTCTTAATACCAAAAGCAATTGACAAGAACGCCGTCAGCAGAACAAACATCAGAAGTACAGTGGCTGACTTTATTAGCAGAACATTGGATTATGGCATGAGACAGGGCTTTTCTGATGTAGTGCATCATTATTCAAACTCTTCTCAAGTGAACTTTTTGATAGCTCCTCTCCTCCCCACTCCCTGGGCTCCTTTCTCATTTGCTTGCACTCCTACCCTTTTGCTGCTTTCTTCTTGTATTGGTGCTTCACTGACCCTATGTTCTTCATGCTTGCAGTGCTGCATACTCCTTGTGTCCCACACCTTCACCTCTGCAATCAGATAGCTCTTCCTGAATCCAAGTAAAGTTTATTAACTCATGGTTTATTCAGATGAATTATAGATCCCTCAGACTTATGATTTCAACCATATGAAATCTCTCAGCCTTTTTTGCTAAGTATTATAGGTACAAGTTGTAATAAAGAATTTTTGTTCTCTCCCAATGTAAGACAGCTTCACTATTCATGTTTAAAAAATAAAATTAAACTTTCTGTTTTCAAGTTGTCCCTGTCATTTAGCAACCCCCCCCCAGAAAAACAGAAAAATTAAATCATTACAGAAGAATTTACTTTTAGCGTGTTGTTCTTGTCAGTATAGAGAAAAATGTTTATTGCCCTGAATAAGAAATTGGCAAGCTATCCAAAAAGGAATGAAGTTATGCTTTTTCTGTCTCTGGTAAATGAAATAAGAAAATCAATTTGATGGTGTTTATGGCAGCAAAATAGTGAAGAAGATGGAGCTTCTAAAAGACCATCAAATGCAGGAACCCTGTTCAATGAATACTGAGACACTGAGCTGAACCCAATCCACCTTTATTAATGGAGCTTATTGGAAAAAGTGTTTTCTGGCAGGTTAGTTACAATCAACTGTAGTAAGGACATGCTATTCCTAACACTATGCCATTCTGCTGGATGTATTCTCATTTAAAAAGCCAATCCTTCAGAACAACCTTGTCATGGAAAAACATATTCTTCCTCTCTTGCAGGAGACTGCTGTAGAGTTTGAGGTTAGCCCTTTACTTCTCAAATTATCTATCTTAACTCTCATACTTTTTAGTTGTGATGAGTTACAATCCCAATTGTAACCCTTAAAGAGAAACGTAGTATGTAAAAAAGGACAAACTATTTGGCTTAATTGGTTTGGTTTGTTTTCCGGCAGACAATGAAATCTTTGCTAATAAGAAATAAGGTCTATCTTTTACAACTGCTATATTATCCTCTTCTATCAAGCAGATTTAGAATGTATGTATTTAATATTGATTAAAAAATCCCATAATGAATCACCACAGTTTTAGATCAGTGTCAGATAATGTGAGACAGTTGTTCTACCTTAACTAAAAACTATCAAATCCAACTCAGCAGTGGATTACGCAGTTGCAACTCCACAAGTTCTACTAGAGCTGAGTTTGGGCTGCACCACTAAATGACTTTTTGTTAGCTCAGAGTCAGCCATGGTGTCATTCAGTATTGTCTCAGGGTTCACACTGGCAATGGTTTCTCCCTGAGATCCCAGCAGTTTTCAATACCCAGCTTATGTTAACATTAGTAGCTATGTTGGGAAGTCTTGACTTGTGAACAATCAGTGTCTCATGTTTTATTAAAATGAGAGTTTCTTGTTCTTACATAGAACATTTGTCATTTAATTTGTAGAATGAATTTAAGCCAATTTCTCAAAACATCTTTTAATTTTGTTAGTACATTTAAGTTGTATGTTTTCAAAAATGACTGTACGGAGGTCCTATTTTCTCTAAGACGTATTCAGAGTGAGAATATCAGAAACTTGGCAAACTATCAAACAACCAATCTCAGCACAGTTTTACCTACAAATGAAAAGGGAAAAACATAATTTAAACTGTAGATAGATCACAAAAGCACCTAATTACAACCCAAGTAGTCACACATGTTCCTAAACAAATGTATGGCTACGGTGTCTGAGAAACTGCAAGTCAACAACTCTTAGAACAAATCATGTTTGCCACATTTCCTCTGGCAGAAGAAAGAGACTGTCATTCTATCTTCTGCAAATTAAAAGAATAAAAGAATCTCTCAAGCATATTAATTAATGAGATTCATTGGAAACATAGTGGGTTGCTGCCACTATTTAGTTTTCATGAACATATCTGGCCAATTAGTATCTAAATTTATAAAAAGGCTTTATTCATAAATGTTGAATATTTTATGCTTGTAAAGTCTTTGCATATTCCTATGTGCATACTAATGCTCTATAATTGTGGAACACTCAACAGTACAATAACTTCATGATAAAATCCAACTGTTCTTCCTAGCCCAAGATAAAAATCAGGGTTTAGCAACACCACTCAGTTCCCATAGGTTTTTTGGGGGAAGAGCATAATAACACGCCAGTTTGTTAAAATCCAAAAGGAACTTCACAGCAAGCCGTCCTGGAGAGGAACCTAATCCATCAGCTCTGCCTCCTGAAAATTGCATCTCATTCTTATTTATCTAATAATACAACGAGAAAGCTTGAATACAGAAAGGGCTAAAAATTAGTTGAAAAAAAGAGAAAAAACTGGCAGCAGACAAGGAAGCTTTTCAAACAGCTGGTTTGGAGCCCAGTATGTGCTCGGAGATATTTGGTAGCCCCTCATGTTCAGGACCCAGTAATATTAAATGGTGGGTAGGGTCTGTCCCAGTACAGTAAGAATGGCTTGAATTAGGTCATTGCCAGACCCGCAGGAAAGCAATCTGCTTGTAGGGGAGGGAAACAGTCCCACTCCATCAGCACAGGCCACCTTGCCTCAACACAACCGCAGTATTCAGAACACCGTTTATCGTGACAGAGACTGGTTGTGCTTCTCATACCAAGAATCAGGTAGGGTTGGAGCTTGTCTGGTGTTACCCATTCACAGCATCAGCGGGACTTGGCCACTCAGTCACTGTATTCCAAAATGACTTCTGCTTAAGTGTAGTTATTCTAGAATAAGTAACATCAGACTTTGATCCTAGATTTTGTGCCCATGTATACATTGTATGGAAGGAAACCTACTGGCTTCACCATCTATCTCAATGTTAGTTTCAGAGGGATGGGAAGTCACTTTCCAAACTGAGATTACCTGCAATATTTGTGCTTTGGTCCTTTCCAAAATGTCTTTTTCCACCCCTGCCCCCATCTCTGCAGGCTTTTTTATGGATTTAAAGAAAGCTTAAGGGAACAAATAAAAATTATGCCAAGATATTTGACACTATCAATAAGCTTGGGTCCCTGATTAACACCCCAAAATCATAGCTTTCATAACACTTACATGAAGAAGGATCCCTAAGAAATGATCCCTAAAACAGAAATATCAGATTCCCCTTGCAATAACAGGTCTTCCATGATATTTTAAGAACCTTTATTAAACAGGGTTGGGTTTTTTTAAGAGTGAGGAATCAAAAGAACAGGTCATGGATTCAGCTACTATAAACTTTTTAATTAAAAAAAATCACAGATTTTTATAATCAGACTAAGTGCTGTTTTTAGGCTGTATAGAAATACCAAGCTGTCTGGAAACCTCATAAAAAATAATAATAACTGGATAAAAATAACTGATAAAATAACAGATAAAATAACTGGAAATCAATGTAGCCTAGCAGTCCTTGATGGAGACTGAAAAATTTGGGCTCTTATAAGAGGCTGAGGAGAGTGTTCTCTGCTGATGAAAGTAGTAAGCTAGGAACAGCCCTCTGCCTATGCAGGAAAACTCACTTCCTCAAATTTCAAACTTGACTCAGGCTGGGAAGGAGGTCTGAAGTCTAATCACCTGCTCCAAGCAGGGTCACCTATGAGATCAGACCAGGTTGTTCAGGGCTTTACCCTGTTGGGTCTTGAAAACCTCTAAAGACAGAGACCGCACAACCTCTCTACTTCCTGATGCACTGCTTGACTCACCGCATGGGAGAAAGGTTTTTATATCAAGTCTAAACCTCTCATATTTCAATTTAGGCCAATTGTCTCCCATCATCCTGCCGTGCACCACTGCAAAGAGTAGACTACCAGGTATCTTCTTGGTAGCCTCCTTGGCAGATAGTGGCAGGCTGCTGTAAGGTCCCCTTCAATCTGTCCCTTCTTCAGCTCCCTCAGCCTGTCCTCACAGGGCCCCTGATCACCTTGATGGCTACTGCCTTTTGAGTTTTTTCAGCCATCAAGTAGTCCAACCACCTAGGCCATCATGTCCATGCCCCAACATGGACACAGGGATGCTCTGGAAGATGATGACCATGACAAAACATGGTATTTGCTAAAGTAATGGTTGATGGTATCTACCAGTCTCTCATCATCCACAGATCTCTTCATTTCATCCCAGAGGGCAATAAAGTTTGAAAAGCATGATTTAACCATGGTAAAGCTACACTGGCTATTCCAAATCACCTTCCTCTTTGAAACAGCTTCAAAGAGGATCTGCCCCGTGATTTTGCTAGGGACTAAAAATGAGGCTGAACAGCCTATAGTTCCCTGGATAATCCTTCTTGCCCTTTTTGAAAACAGGTGCAGCATTTGCCTTTCTCCAGTCATCATGGACCTCCCACAATCTCTGTGACCTTTCTAAGATGATAGAGAGCAGCCTCACAATGACCTCAGCCAGCTCCTTCAGCATCCTTCATACATATCCCATTGGGTTCCATGAACTTCTATGAGCAAGATTTTTGTCAAGAGATCCCTGACTTAGCCCTTTCCTACTACTTGTAATTATTGTCCTCCCTGAACCCTGTCTCCAGGCTCAGAAGCCTCAGCCTTATCTGCATCTGCTATCACTAAATCACCCAGCTATTTCAGCAGTGAATCCACATTTTCCTTGTTTCTTTTACTGTTAGAAGGAAGACTCTGCTATTTCACAATACTCAAAAGACTGGTGCTCAAGGCACATTTGAGGTATTAGAAATATTAGTATTAGAAGTACTTCTTTTCAGTCATTTTTCCTTTATACAGAAGGCCTCCATCAATGAGTGAGAAACTGAAGGTGATGCACCCTCTACCAGCACAGAGCTTACAGGTCAAATCAGTTTCTCTTTTTTTCTTCCCCAGATTCAAATTTTAGTATCCCATGAGTACATACAATTAGCTGCTTTTGCAAGTTGAGTAGCTTGCCTATGGAATGATAAAAGATTTCAGCTTTGTCCTGATGTAAAGCAAGGAAATTATAAAATCCTGAAATATTTCTTGCCCCAAATGACTCAGCATATGATACGATAGCTATCTATATGATTAAAACCAAAACCAGATGCTAAGAAAAGGGACGTGCTGAGATGAAAGAACATTAATGAGCATCACTTTTGGTGGATGCTATCTCTATAGCTCAAAGATCATTTATATTCAAAGGATACACAGGGTATCTGTAAAGGACAAAAGAAGGATACAACATTAAAAACTGGTATTTAATGGCTCCAAGTTTTAAATTCTAAAAAAGAGAAAAACAAAGACATGAACAAATGCTTGCTTGCTCATCCAGAGTAGCTATGTGATCTGAATCACTAATAAAAATCTTCAGGGAAGGTGAATGAGTAAGAATTTTGCATAGTTACTGTTGCTATGAAAGCCACTTTCCTTATTATCCACACGTTCCACAAATTATTTCCCCTTCCTTATCACTCACAAACAGGCAATGAGGTGCTAGGAAAATGGCCTCCTCCTCTAAAAGTTTCCAAGATCGTATTTGAAAGGAAGCAGTCAGAATGATGTTTCTCAAAAAGCAGTGAGTGTTCAATAGGGAAATTGTAAGAGCATTGAATGAGACAGAGTCAGACTCTGCAAATGTGTGTGAACAGCATCTGTATCCTCTGACAGAGAGTTGGCAGTTTCATCTCCCATCTGTCCTCCTCTAAAAGGGAGAGGTCACAGCCTAAATTTACAGCATCTACTGCATCAAACTTCACCACTTATCTAACTAACGACTTCTAATATACCTACCTATATTTCATGCTTTGCGAGTACTGGCAATAAACAAGAAAGGTAATTGTGCAAATAAAAGAAAAAAATGGATATTCAGGAGCTACTACAGAAAGGAACCACATTCAGTTCTGCAGAAGAGGAGAAGCAAATATATTCAACTGCCAAATGATAAGAAGAACCTTTCAAGACTTATTTGGAAAGAAAGTGGAATATTCTTTCCAGGAAAACCTCTCTACAGTAAATACACCAATTATTATCAGATCATGTCTCCTAAAGGAACAAGATATGTCTAGAGCATCCCAAATAAAATCTCTCAGGGCAGGAAGTGATTTGAGCACTAAAAAAGAAGCAGCCACAATGCCAGCCCTTCAAGAAAGTTTTATGCTTATTTGGAGGAGTAGGCAAGAGGCAGTCCCCTAACTTTGTTTTTAATCAGTGACTACAATAGTAAGTAGTCCCATGAGATGAACCACATAAGATTCTCAGCTTGGCTGTAAATAAGCATATATTTTCAGGTGCAATGATATTCTCCTTTTCCAGTTTTGAGTCCAATAGCAGATTCACTGTGATGTCTGACCAATGGTCAATGGCTCTCTCACACCAGTTCTCCAAAATGGCTAAGCTGGTGCACGAGTGACAAAGCTCCATCAGGATAAGAGATCTCTGACATATGAAATCGCCGCTTGAACTGATGTTAGTGCCGCATAACAATTTTATATTAGCAGATAGTGCGACACCATATAAATTTAGTAATAAATGTGGATGAACTCACACTTAATCTGGTAGCTCTGACATACTTTAAAGCAAGTAATAATTTTATGGAAGCAGCCTGGAATGTATGTAAACAGAAAGAAAGTGAATCTACTGCACAAGTAAACAATATGATATTTATTAATGCTTCCAAATAATTGTAGAAGTCATTACTTAAATGGACTTAATTGAAAGCATATAGCACAAGGGTTAGGTATAATTATATCCACTAAATGGTAGCTGATCAGTTTTCATTTAGTTCTCCTTTTCATAGCAGGAGGAACAGACTATGACTTATTAATCACTTGAAAAAAAGATTTTGTTTTAGGTTTCCCCATAAAATCTTCTCTATTATACTCTCTATCACTCTACAAACACTCTCTTCTGCTCTTTTGTGCATTAATAATAATTCTTGTGACCAGTCATTATTTACATTTATGTCATTAAATTCTTTGGAAGATCCATCTTCTTTTCATAATAATACATTTTGAAGTAATAAATTAGTAGTACTGACTAAACTAATCCCAACTAAATTTAAAGTGATTACCCACTGAAACTTTCTTACAAACAAGATTATTTGCCCACAGGAAAGTCTTTTTTTTCCTATTTATCACTTTGGCATTAGCTACCAGACCCTTGTTTTGGAAATGCAGAGATGGTTATCCCAAAAGCTTCATTTCTTTTCCACACTGATTTTATATCAGTTAATTCCACTACTCTAAATAGGTAACATGTCAATATTCAAGGACTATACAAGTGTAGAGTACTAATTTGGCCAAGTCAAGCTAGCAGAAAATATTTTCTCCGTTAAGATTTCTGCTGTCCTTATTTGCAAGAGAGACTGCAGAAAAGAAGGGCATGTTCCTACTTTTTTTTTACAAGTGCAACATGAAATAAATCTTTAAAAAATGAACACTAGAGTGAAGGGAACTTTAGCAATTAGTATTTCCCAAGTGTCCTCATGCTGTGTATTATGTACAGGTATACATACTCATGCATTCTGTCTAAACTACTAAGCGTGTGTAGCTCTAGCAGCAATACCTTCCACTGATGACAGAGGCTATACCAACAAAAGATGCCTCCTGAGACAGTTGATAGTTGTCTTCTAAATGAAACAAGCTGTGCTAGCAGAAGCCTGTACAGCAACACTTGCATTAAGGCTTTTATTAGAAAAGATAATAAAACTTGCTGCATTCCTCCTCTCCCCACCAACACTGTACTCTAACATTTTCTAGTGTGAACTACTGTCCTGCTTCATGATTTCTTCTGCCTGATTCCTAGAATCAGGAAAATATATTCATGCAACCATCTTATTTTTAAATAATGTATTTGCTCTATATCAGTGCTGCAGTTTTATTTTAATGGCAAATAGAACAAAAGAAGCAATTTACATCTACAAAACCAGGGTTACTATGTAGATAGTCTACTGGGTCTATCCTCTTAGAGGTATCTATACACTATACACCAGGCTTTCATGGCTTAATGAGAACCAGAGGATACACCATGAGTGTATGTCTTTGTAGGGTAACAACATTAGCTACTTCAGTCACCTTAATAAATTGCTAAACATATATCCTGAGGCATCATACCTTGAAGTATGGTCCTACAACCCTTCAGTTGGGTCCTACAAGAAACCCAGCTGTGATGCTGCACCTGGGCTAACTGCAAGCCAGCTAAGAGAGCTGGTCATGGCATTAGGCTGATACTGGCTTACTGCTTTAAATTCAGGTTACCCATGTAACTCTCCATTGTGTAATATTCCAGCCCACTTTTTAGAGTGCTGAAGACCCAGATACCTTCTTTTTCTCTTTTGAGGGAGTTGCTCAACAATAAGCACTTCAGAAATAGGTGGCCTGAATTTTTAAGTGCCTGAAGCATCTAAAAAGTCTAATTTTAGGTTTTTATTTTTCAGTGTCTTGGGTGCTGTTTCTAGAGTTCTCCAAAAAACTTCATCCAACCCACCATGCAGACTGTTTTTCCTACACTTGCCTTATTAATCTAGGAGTTCCCACTCAATTTCTTCACACCAGTTCAGCACTGGAGGTGCAGGAGCCTTCCTGCCTGCTGAGCCTGCCATATGGAAGAGTTATTTCTCCCTCTCACTGACTCTCCGTTTTCTGTTTCATTTCATCCAAAGCACATAACTTGTTCCCCATTGCCTATTTATTTCAGTTCTCTCTCTTACCTACTTTTCCCCCACTTTTAAAAAGTGCAGCTGCACTCATTAAGTTTGGGAAGCATCTGAGATGCATTCTGTGGGAAAGATGAAATTCAAAATAAGTATCCTGTGGATAGCTCTTTAAAGTAGGAGCAGTGCTGATGAAATTTTAAAATCTCTTGGAATTACCAGGATATTCTTTCCTCATTACACATTCAACTTCGAAAGGTCTGAGGTGAATCTGCGTACAAATAAAGTGACACAAAAAATTAAATAATATTCTGATGCTACAGAGTATTTAGGAAAACAAGTCTGCTGTTAGACAACTGCCTTTGTATGCTCACAGTAGCTGCAAGCATACACAAGCTGCTACAATTTCTTCTGCAAAGCATGTGTGTGCAAGGTAAATGCTCACATGTCTTTGGGTCTGCAAAGCCGAGTGAGATCTCTGAAGTGCTTTCTGCATAGCCAAATAAAAAAACCCCATATTTTTAAAATAATACTGATTTTACTCTTTCCGTGAGTTGATAAAGTAAAGCTGGTTACACATTTCTTTATACATAATTTTAAGCTGCATGGCTATTCAATAAAGTGGGCATCCATTAACAAATCTGGCTAGGCCCTAAAGTTAAGTTTTAATAGGCAATGTGATGCTGATATTTACATTTTAAAACATAAAAACTGCCTATATGTACATCTAAATATAGATGTCATACTTCTTTTATATATCCAGATTTGAACTCATTTCTCATAAAGTACTTTGAAGATCATGATAATTACTGAAAGTAAATTGCTCAGGCTCCATTAGTCACTACCATAAACACTGTCATTTGCCAATTTGATCTGAGGTTAATGTAACAGAATACTAATTTTAAAACAAAAGAAGCAAAGCCAGCTGAGAGCATTAGTTTTCTATCAGATTTTCTTAATCCGTTTATCACAGTAATGATTAGTTCATGTTGCTCGATCTTGGACACAGACTGCTTTTGGTAGAGAACAACAGGCAAACAAGGGCAAAACAAGGTAAACCCCTGTGCAATTGTATTAGGTCAGCAACATGTCTAATGAGCTTGTTTAAGCTATTTAACAGACAACTGTACACAAAACTTCACTAGAATCTGATATTTTTCTATTTTAGAGTCCCAGCCCATTGCAGGTGTGTCAGTACATTCATCCTCAGAAAGCAACAAACTATTTGATTAGACCGTGACTATTAGAAATAATTTTTGAGACAAGTCATAGAAAATGACTTTTATATCAAGGGGGTAACACAGGTCATAACTTAGAATATGCTGAAGTTGATGGGATCTCTAGGAAGGTAATTATTGTTTTTCTGTGGTTATCAAAGCCATAGACTCAATATCAGAACAATTCAGCCAGTACAGAAAATGTGTTTGTCTGGTATCAGTACTGTGCTGTCCAAGATTAAACCTTTCATTTTCACAATATTCAGGAACGTGTGCCATTAAACATTTGTGAAGATACAGAGAAACTCTTGTTTCTTCAATTTGCCTGTCAGCAAAATTAAACATTCGGTAGTATTCAGTAATACCAGCTCTAGCAACTTATTCCTTGTGATTTAGGCAACTCACATAGACAAGTCTGCATGTATAAGAACATAAAACCAACACATGTCCTGTATTGGGTCAGTTCAGCCAGGCCACCTCACCCACTACTCTGTAAAAGGATAATGGAAGATGATATTTAAGAAAAAATATGTAAGTTTGACCACTTTCTGTGGTCTGTCCCCCTCATACTTCCCCAGGGTCTCCAACTGTTGTTCACAAATGTTTTGCATCTGTTTATGGGCAAGTTGCCCATGAACACTGTTGTCTATGGACATGCTGTCCATGCTGCAGCACAACATGCAGAGAGGCTGTGGGGTATCCACCCCTGGAGACTGCCAAGACTTGGCAAGGCAAAGCTTTGGCTGTTCTGATCTAGTTGATCTAGTGTTGGCTGAAGCCCCACTTCAAACATGACACCAGACTATATAACCTTCAGAGGTCTTTTCCAGTCAACAAGTCTGTCAAATCAAGTGCTGCACAATATTCAAACAAATTAATCATATGTATGAACAACATTGTTACTCCAGCACTGAAGTTAGACCCTGAGCAACTAGTGTGCAGGCCTTGTGATCACTAGAAGAACATCTAGGTTACTAACGCTGATGGAGTCCACATTATAAGGAATTTGTAAAGGCCGCCAAAAGAAAATGGAGGTGAGTCAAAATTAACAAGTAGATAAATGCAAACCTGAATCTGTGCTTCTATACACAGACTGTGGCTTGGGTGATCACAGAAGAACACTCAACTATAGTCAATTTACCAATAATATTTTTAAATCCTGAGTTAGATTAAGAACTCATTTTGATGATGTATGATGTGGTGGATTTCTACTTTCATTATTACTCTTATCCAAATGATAAACCCATCAATGCCTTCACTTTGCCTCATTTTTATTTATTTTGGGGTAGAGAGGATTGAGTAATAATAGAAACTTCTGTGAGTTTTCACAAAGTAGTTGTGCAGCCCAATTTGAATGCAGGGCAGCAAAAAATGCAAACACGTACAATCATTCATGACTTAAAATACAGCCTTCATTATTAAAATGTGTGGATTGCTAATGCAATTTCCTTCTTTAAAAACAACATAACTTACGATGACAGCCAACTTCAAGGATTCAGACATAACACAATGAAAGATGTTTAAGGCAACACATTTTTCTTTACCTTTTAGACAAGTTAAAGACATACAAATAGTTAGCTTGGAACAGAAGAAATGATCACATTATACCACAATAATTCAACAGCATGCAAACACACAATTAAAATATATAACTTCTTTTTCTTAAATCTACTGACATTTTGTCTCTTCAAAGCACAGCATTAGCATCTATCCCTCTTGTTTGTACCACTCCCATTACCACATCTCCCTCTCACAAGCACTGATGAATCCGGCACAAACGCTGCAAGGTCACTCTGCACTCAGTTTTAATCAGTTAAGGAGCAAAATGCTGCCAAAGGAATCAGTCAGGCCCAGTCTTGAAATGATTTATGGGGAAGCAAGTTATGAAGTATCTTCTAGGGTGTCTAAGATGGTTTTATAAGAATCACGTAAGTGCTAAAATCCCAGAAGAATATCCAGAAAACCAAAATATCCAGAGAAATACCTAGAAACCTCCCTAATTAATTGTTCACACTCAGCAGGCCTCCTCCCTTCCCAAACTGGAAATCCTTTCTAACCAGGAGCCTTCTAAACAATCTCTGCCAAAACTCTGATGCAATCCATTGTGAAAGGCAATTATGTTCTTCCTATATTCTTCCTCCCAAAATTGCTGTTACGCTTTCTTCAATACTTGATCTTAAGGAAAAAAAAAAAAGGCAGAAGAAAGGATTCTTGTAAATGGTGCAAAATAAATAAAGCAGGTTAATTCTTCAGGGTAGTTTGACATCAACATTAAGATATGGCATCTTAATGCTCACTGTGGGCATTTGTAATCTTAGTAGCTAACTGCAATTAACCAAAAGAAATAAACCAGACATAGACAGGAAGACCTTGCTTTTTTAGTAATTATATTTCATTTTTTCTATGAAAGAAAACTCACCAATGGTGTAATATCTCTTCAACTCACTCCTCCGTGGATTGCGCCTCTGGGTGTTCGCAATGTTGTTCTGTTCCTCCTCAGAAGCAGCTGTCTTAGTGGCATGCAAAGATTTACTGGGTTGAGGTGTCTGAGCTTCAACTGCCACTGGGTTGCATCCTGGTCCACTAATATCCACCGACTGGGACTTTTTCTTTAATCTAAAGGCAATTTAAGGCAGCAAGGTATTACTAATCATCATTCTATACCTAGATTATGTAGAACAACAGCAATATATTCATTGTACAATAATTTGTTCATGTTGCAGCAGAACACAGAACAGCAGTGATAAATTAGGCCTTACATTAATTTCCCCTTTCAGCTCCTGCTAAATCAGTTACAGCACTTCCATCTCACATGTAGCTACAAATGGTAAACTGCCCTCAGATCAGCCTGCTGAGCTGTTTGAAGGATCAGTCCCTAATCTATTTCAGAGATGAGCTGCCAACAATTAACCTGTCATTAAGTTGCCTGTCTCAAGCTTCCACAGAGTAGGGGAGTACAAAGAAATTAAATAATTTGCACAAAGTTGCTGAAAGACCCAAGAGAAAAGAACTGACTTACAATCTTCTGAATTCAGACATAGCTCTACTTAATTTCTCATTCTGCAATAGTTTCAAAGTGTCATTTCTCACCGAAACTCAAGAATCCCACTAACCCCAGGTACCATTTTGTGCAACGCTACAGCAGTGGACAGAGGAAAATAAATTCTCTGTCCTGCAGAATAAATCAGTGTTACTCAACTCGTTACTGGCATCCAGGTAGACTACAAGTTATTAACCACTATCCTCTGAGCCTGACCATCCAAACAGTTTTTTACCCATCTAGCTGTCCACACATCCAGACATAACATCATAACTTGGGTACAAGTATATTGTGAGAGACAGTGTCAAAAGCCTTGCTAAAGTCAAGGCAAATGACATTATCGCTTTCCACTCCTCCCCAAATTGAGTCATTTTATCAGAGTTCTGCAGGACAGAGACTTAGAAAATCTCTGAAGTCCTACTTCAGAGTGGTGGTGAGTGCATTCCCATCACTGAATCATCATAGTTCTGGCATGTCCTCTATGCCTAGCAACATAAAATAGAGGTTATTATGCTACAAGATTTATTGAACAGAGACAATGCTCTGTTATGATGAAGCTCACTACATACACATTGGATTTCGTCAACGTTTCTTAAATTAAGTCTCTATAAATGTACATATTTGATTACATGATTTGATCCTGGAAACAAAAGAGGTTTACAGCGTTCCAGGGAGAAATTGATTTGAGATGAAGAAATAATAACTCCAAAATTTTGAAGCATGTGAGGGAAAATGATAAAGTTCTGTAATGCCAAAGGATAATTTGATTAGGGTAACAATTTAATGCTAAGCAGCATCCCTCTTAACTCTGTGCTTTCTTATTTTTAAAACATTTTCTCCATGTATTGCCTGCAATTAAACAGCATGGATTCCTGCACTGAGAATGGAATCTGCAAGTTTAAGAGATTAACTGATTAAATATCGTAACAATAATTACTGCTATTAATAAACTGGAAAATACTCAGGTCATGATCAAGCTCTACAAGATATATTAAAGTATCAATGTTATGTAGAATTTTATGAATGGCACTATGAAGGTGAAATTACTATACTCATATGGGGTATTGCTAGTCCAGGGAAAGGACTAGCAGTTAGAAAGCTAGCCGTTAGAAATTAACTTCTCTATGTGGTCCAATGAGAAAGACTACTTCCACTGTAACCTTTTCCCTAGACTGGCCCAGGGTGTCTTGTGTCTGAAGACGCTCCTCGTCTCCAAAGAAACAGTTCAGGATGACAGGGATCTTTATCCCTCCTACATATGAGAAAGGTTGTACTGGGTCAAAGCAGATGTTCATCTAGACAAATGTCTTTTCTCTAACAATTCCATCAATGGAAAGACTACAGGCAGGTGCAAAGTGCTACCTCCCCCAGGATATCCTTCCAGCCTCCAGCAAACTCTGTTTTATGGGTTTCATGAGTTAGATGATGCACCATTTTTAGCTCTTGGAGTTATTTTTCTTGGTTTGTCCTTAATTACTCCTGAACTCATCTGAACTTTTGTTTACCACCCTGCCTTGATAGGTTCTGGTTTAACTATGCACTGTGTCCATTTTAGCATACAGTAGCCATAGCAGCTTATTCTAATGACTTTTAAGTATGGCATTATGAGAAACAACTACTATTGCACATATACCAGCTGCTTACATTAGCTCCTGCTGTTCCAAAAGCCCTAGAGATATGGGAAGACCAACTTGCCTCTGTGATAAAGCTATCTTTACTTTGAGGACCTTGGTTGATGGACCCATATATGGAGTTAGTAGGAACACCATCCTGAACAGCTTGGGATGAACTAACTGAATACTTCTGTGAGCACTGATACATAGGAAAATCAAGGTAAGACTGGACATGGCATCCTCTCTGAGTAAACACTATGTGAGAAGAAAAGAAAGCTCTGCTGTTTGAAATGGTGCTCCAGAAACTGAGACCTTGTTTTAAGCAATTCTAGCTTTAAGCTGGTCAAATGTATTTACCTAAAATGAAGGTTGGAATATTTCATTGACTCATTAACAGTGTTCCATTATGATGATAAATTCTGCTACGTTGTTGAATATGCCATATTTCAGGTGATATAAGAAGTCTCTACAATTCCTTACCACTTGAAATCTTTGAAGATTTAAAGGATGACTTTTGGGAAGAAAACCACTAGTTTTCAAAAGGTAATACTCTACCTTAGACCAAAGCTTCCACTGTGCTACAGTCTTGCTTCTGTGTTGTGCAAAACAGTTGTGGGCAAAGAAACTACAAAGTGTTTAGTACCTCCCTAATCTCAAACCAAGGCAAGTGAGGCCTGAAGATCGATAAGCGTATATATGTCCTACATTATGCATTTCTATGCTCTGCCCCAGAGGAAGACAGACAGCAGGTGAGTTGAAATAAATTATATAAATTGAAAAATACCATTATGATTTATATTCTCAACTATGTTATGAACACATTCTTCGCCACCACGGCTGTCTGAAGGACAGTCCAATTAATAAACCTGTGAATTACAGTGTGGAGGCAGCTAATAAAATAGCTTGCTTCACTGTGGGGAATACCAGATTGTTGTTACAAATACACTGTGTCTATTCATCTATAATCACATAGGAATAAAGGGACAACACCTGTCATCTGAGCAGTAAAAATGTCACATTGCCTTTTTCAGGTGACTTATGGTTAATAACAGACTGAGTTGAAATGCCTATAGCAAATTAATGTCCAAAAAGTTATCTACTCTTGCAATCCATAATAACTTAAATGTAAGACTTGCAGAATCATAGGTACTCGAGTACTAAAATTAAAGAACAGGAACATGAAAGACAAGCAAGTGCACATAATACTGCCAAACTGTTCTTAAGGGACCACAGTGACAGTGCTCTTGTTGCCAGGAAAGACAAAGATACAGGGTCTGATTTAATCCAGATTCTGCGATAACAGGGTCAGCTGAGTAGGACACAGGTTCAAGTAAGAACACAACTTTATTGGAATGACTTGACAAAACCCAGCAACTTACTCAAATGCATCTTCCTTCAGCCTACCTGAACTGTATATTGATACAGCCATGGCTGGCAAATAGTTTGTAAAAACACTGCAGTCTTTCAACTGCATCTTCACTAGACCACCATGTCTTGCAAAGAAAGCCCGAGTTCTGTGCTTGTTCTGAAGCCAAGAGAATGAATCCATTGTAAGCCTGACCCTTTTCCAGTACCCTGCTTTATTAGTAGCTGCATTTGGTTTGGGTTTTTTATATTAAAGCTGCACAGTTGGGCTGAAACAAGATTTATTCTTTGACAGAAAGGAATGTGAACATGAAATGCCTTGGGATCACATTCCTCGTTCTTGCTTTGTTTCAGGCTGTCTGCTTGTAGAAAAATAAATAAAAGATATAAGAAATACTGTGGCAAATCTTTTACTCTATGTGTTCTGTAGCAGCCTTCAACTAACTTTTCAACAATGGACAACACAGGTCTTTCAATATTGCCTGGTGTGACCCAAAATGATGTTGCTGCAGACAGCCAGCAGACAGCATGCCGGTGAGGATTTCAAAGTCAGAGCTGCACTAGTCGGGCTTGGAAATATGTATCTGATGGCAAGGACAAAGTTCTAACTTGATTGAGATCTGAAGTAGAAGGGGCAAAAATTTCTTTTCCTGCAGCTATCCTTAAATTATAGGAGCTCCAGGGGAGGGAAAACTATGCAACAAATCTGCAGCCTTTGAGAGGTGTGAAACCCCAAGCTGGTCACTACTGTTGCCTTCTGGCTACTAGCAGCTCCTGTGAAAAATGGTTGTGCTCTCTTGGGTGTTAAAGCAGACAGGCACCTTCACAGCAAAAGCGGTAAGTTAGAGGAGAAGCTAACATGGAATGACTATGAAGGCCCAATTGTTGACAATTAATTGAGACAACCCACCCGGGGTCAAAATTTGAGTAGGGCCAGAGGAGGGATTACTCAGCTGCTGCTGACTGGATCTGGAAATGCCGCATTTGCTTGGAACATGGCTGAGCAGAACCTTGGTTTTAGATAACTCTGTTCAAACACACATTTCACACACCTGTTTGTGTAATTCAATTGTACTATTGCTAATGACCCATTAAACCCCCATTTGCTCCATTTGTATCTCACTGTATTTTCCTAGAACAGATGTTGCTCACCCCAGTAACTCCAGCTGACCGAGACCTTCTACACAGTCACTCCTCGGTACCTGTAACCTACCGGACAGAGGCACAAAACCCAGATCTGCCCCTCAGCATCCTGCTACTTGCTGCTCACAGAGGATTTGCTCATTTAGCTAATCCAGTAGGAATGTGCATCTCCAAGCTATGTGATATGACATACCTGTAGGTAGATTCATAGACTAGTTTTTGAACTTGTGCTTTATTTCTCTCTCCTTCCTCTGCATACAACTGCAAAGTTTTCTACTGCATCTTAGAAACAGCCTAACAGATGGCTCCAGCTTTTACCTCCTCCTGACCAGCTGGTGTCCTGTGCTCCCCAGCAGCACCTCCCAGGAATGGGTCACTTTGAACAGATGCTTACCATTTCCCTCAAAGAGAAAATGTGGTGGGGTGGTTGGGCATTTGGGCATCAACCAAGTGCTCTGGACAGTCCATACATATGGAAAGTCCTGAAATCCTGGGGCTAGTGAATTCCCTGGGAAGTCTCCTATAGATTCTAAGAGCATTAGAATTTCGCCCCTGGCATTCACTATCACAAACCTATTCCATTCCTAATACAATCCATACACTTTTTCATGTTACAATTGCAAACTGAATTTCTGTATAGCAGCATGGGAAAAAAACAGGGCATTATTCTCTAAAAAGATCTTGAAAGCACCTAAACCAAGCATGACTGGCAGTCCAGTCTGAAAGAAAAGGAAGAAAAAAGGCATTTAAACCATTTATGGTTGAAACAACCAACCATATGAAGCATCCCAGGGGCTGGAAATCTGTACAATTCAGTCTTTGTGAATTTCTAAGTAAAAATCCCTTACTGCAACAAAGATTTGGAGGAAAGCCTAGCTTATTCTTATCTACTGAATACAAAAAAAAAATCCTTGTACCCCTTGTGACTATTGCAGAGATTTTACTACACACTTAATAGGAGAAGCAAAATCATTCATCTGAAGAGTGATGCTTATTCTTCAGAGATGCATTTAGTATTTTTGAATGCCCAGAAAAGCTGGTTATGAATTTGATTTCTTTGTCACGAAAAATGTGATTTAAACTGATGTCGACAGCCAGGATTTATCTGATTCTGGAAAAAAGTAAACTACTTCTGTTTTCAACACAGCACTGCAAAGATCTGACAACCTAAACCCAGGAGAAGGCCTAACCCCCGGCATCTGCACAGACTAACCCCCAAAACAGTTACTTTATTCCCCTGTGGACACAGTCGTTGTCCCCAGCCTCCACACAAATCTGCATTTGCACATGGCCAGCACTTTTTGGCTGCTGTGGCAATTGGGAGGGATCAGGTAAAAGGTTTGTGGTCTGCAGTCAGGCTCTTTTTACTGCCTGAGGCTCCTTCTGCAGGCTTGCAGCATGAGGCAGTGCCATGGAGGGCACCTGGAAAATCTTTTTTCAATGCTCTTGAACAACACATGCAGCTCTGGCTATCCCCTCCCAAAAAGAAGATAGCAGGATTAGACTGATATGGGAAGAAAACACCTGTGATGATGATGAGTTGGTTCCTCATGGGGTGACACAAAACAGACTGGGGGAAGGAGCCACCAGGAGGGTACCCACGCAGGGACCTCTACAACCATCTGCCATGGGAAAGGGGAGTGGTAAACAGTTTTACACCACGGGAGATTTAAGAAGCATCAAATGAAGGCAAGCAGCAAGTTTGAAATAAATGCAAAGAAGTACTTCATTAAATGGTATATAATTGCATGACGGAAATAATTGTGCAGGCTAGGAGTATCGCTCGGTACAAAAAAATGAATGACACACATCAGGCAGAAAACATCCATTTAGGGGCTGTGAAGCATGCAGGTACTTCAGCAAACAAATTCCTTGATCCAAGGATTGTGGGAAGGTGGAAGGGTTTCATGTGGAAAGAGTCACTCAGTGCATGCTCCATCTCTCATATTATCCCTAAGTATCCACTAGTATGTAAGTACTGCACAGAACCAAGTGCAACTTACTTGCAATTCAAATCTGAATTGGTCATTATGAATTGCAGAGGGAAACAAAACCAACTCCCACAAAGCAGCTGGAAAATAGAACGCTGGTTAAAATCAATGTCTGTCAGTAAACAAACAAAACAAAAACACCACAGAAAAGCCCTTCAGATTGTTACTTCACATGTTGATCATGCAGCAGAGTCTTCTGATAATGCAAGCAGCTTATGAGATCATTTGATGGCAGAAAACAAGAACAAGATGTCCTTCACACAGGTGGCATTACAGAAGGATTAGGAATGAAATCACACCTACACAGCCCAAAAAGCAATTCAAAGTGGCAGGTACGTATCAACAACGCAACATTCAGCCCAGCTTCAGGAAAGAAAACACTGCAGGCACAAAAGCTGCGTCCAAAAAAAGTGGCATTTCAACATCATATGTTGCTCTATACACCCAGCATATATATTTGAGCATGTAGAGCAAGCATACAGAGCGCTCTTTTTTGTTCCTTTACACACACTACCAAAAATTACCGTGCAAATTAGAGACACAACAGTTGTTAATCGTCAGAGTAGCAGAAAGCAAATCAAAACCACCCTCTCTCCGCTTCCCAGTCCTCCTTATGGAAGTGGTCCCAGCACATGCAGGAAAATTGCCACCATCCCTAATTCTGTAAGAAAAGATAATGCCAAACCAGAAGTTTTCACCAGGCTTCAGGGGAAAAGATGAAGAGTACCTAAATGATTGAAAAATTGGTTTTGCAATGTGTGGAACAGGCAACCCACACCCCTTTATCTATAGACAATGCTGGCGCCTCGTGTTTCAGGGCACATCACCGAATAAAGACTTACAAAAATGAACACAAACCTTGTGATTATTCCTGGGAGCATGACAGCACTGCTACAGGTAAACCCTTGGAGGACCATTTACAGAAGACATATAGATTGGTTGCTGCCAGGTTACGTCCATGAACTCCAAACGGGAGTATCCAGAATCCACTTGTGGTTCAAGTGTGACAAGGCATTCTCACTGCCTGGGAGAGAAGTGTTAGTGAGTCCATGGGCAAAGGAATCAGAGTGCTCTACACACCACAGATGGGCCTGGAGATGTTCATTCGCAGGAGGATAAGGCATGGAAGATGTGGGGAGGGAGGTGATGATGATGATGGAGAGGAAGATGGCAGCGGTCATGCTAAATACATAATGTAACTCAGATAGTCACAGAATACACAATTCATTCTTTTTTCCTGCCTAAGCTTTTGTAAAGATTAAGAGCTCAAGATCATATGGCTTCACCATGGCTGTGTAATATTTTACAGCTGTTTTACATGGTGGAAGTAATACACTCTGCAACTGGGTGTGTGTTTTGTCAGGGATAAGAATTTCTTGATCTTTTCTTTCAGGATTTTGAGAGGGTGGGTTGCAATGCTGTACTATTTGCTGACAGTTTTCTCGATTCTGGACATATTTTAGAAGAGATGTGTAAAGCAAATTACTATTTTGAATCTTGCTATTTTGTTAATAGCTGCTATACTGTTATTTAAATAACTCCCACTAGTTCCATTTTCACAAAAGCTCTTCCAATGCTTTATGCAAATCTACTTTAGTATAATTTGCATGGGTCTTGAAATTTCCAGCTCTGTCATATTCTGCACAAAAAAATTTTGCATAATGGCTTTAAAGTGATGATAATTTTATTCTTATTTGTCTCATTAATGCTGTAGCATTATATTTAATGGAACTTCATTTATAAGGATGGATTCAAACTGCTCAAACTATCTTAAGGTTGTATTACTACAGAAAGTCTTTACTTCACCTGATCAGAAAGAGATATTTCTGAAATCTCTTTATTATAGGCTATGCAACCAGCACCCAGATCCTATTCCCCTGAAAATTACCATGAGATTTCACACATCCTATATTATGCAGGGCCACTTCCTAGATTAATATCATCTCTATCCCAAATACTGAATTCAAAGTTTTCAGAGGCACATGTAGCTGGTCATCTGGGAGCTGCGTGGCATACCCCAAGGCATACAGAATACTCCACCTACGGTGAAGCCATATAAACTCATAGCATTTTTCCATATAATTAACTTTGTCATAATATCAATTATTTTCTGTGCTAACTGCAAGTAATTTATACATCAACAAAACTGTTTTATCCATAGCTTTTAATTTGGCAATTGCATTTACGTTTCTGATTCCAACCCTAGGCTTCACTGCTTTCTGAGTTGTTTACAAGTCAGCTGCAATATCCCTGGGCGCTAAATGTTTCTGAGATTGTGACAGCACATGCAATCATAACACACATACATTTATGTAGTAAAATTTGGAAGCAAAAGGGCCTTTTAACTTCTCAAAGAGACGGTAGAGGAGGTTGCTTTTACAGTACCACAGATTTGTGTCTTATAGTTCTACCACTTCAACAAATAAGTATCAGCAGGCAACTGCAGCTCAGGTATGAAGAACATGCTGCGGATATGCTTGTCCTAAGATACAGAAAGGCAAATCTGCACATTCTTCTGCCTTGCCCGGTAGCTTATACAACTTGAAATGTATACAGTGAAACAACTTGAAGAGTTCTTTCAAAATATAAACCCAATTTATACATCATTATTATCTTTATTCCACATGACATACATGGGATAAGACATTATGAAAATTCAGTAAGTTGTAAAGGCATTTTGTGAAAGTGGAAAAGATAATAAATAAACAGTGAGTGAGATCTAGCCAGGAGCATCTCAGCCCAGGCAGATACAAAACCTATATATCAGCTGCAGTGCCTCCAGGCAAGTGGGGACCTACTAGTCTGGCCTTCCTCCTGCAGCTGGGCAGCCTGCCCTGTCACGCCATGACATACCACTGCCATGTTACACAGTGCAGCTTGGCAGCCACGAATGCCACTCTTCGGACCAGAAGTGCCACAAGGAAGAGAGCCTCCGTCTTTAGTCTGAGCATTCGGACATGCTGCAGAAAGTGCAAAGACCACGCTCTGTGACCTGCCACCACACCATGGGACTGAGGAGGAGGGTCAATCCAGGGTAGCAGAAGACATAAATGTCACAGGCAGTCATCCAAACTCTCCTCATGCTCCTTCCCAAATGGAGCCTCCCTGCCTCTTCCTAGAGCCACAAAACTCATACTCACACTGGGGTTTGAAGTCCCCTTTGGGCAAAGCTCTCTGCTTCCCACCAGGCATAGGAGCTATGGGGCTGCACTCTGAAAGCCATAATTGCCGTTTCACTTTTCTAAAACCAGGCACAGCACATTAAACAGATGTTAGGACTGAAAAAATATCAAACACCTAGAAGTCTTTGGAAGCACCTACCCATCTTCATTGAATACAGGTCAATGACAAGACTGGACAAAGGCTAGCAACTTAAACTGTAAGCCAAACAGTACCTATCTTAAGCAAGTAAGTTACCTAATTTGTATAAATACCCTGTCTTCATACTTTTGCAATATAGCTTAGCCTTGAAATAAAGATTACATAGATTTGAAACGTGTGCATAATATAATCTTCTATAAGTCCTCACAGAACAAAAAGCAACTGTCATAAAATGAAGCAATTAGCACCAATTCACAAAAGGCAGACTCTCGTTACACTGAAGAGAGACAGAAGCTGTTCCTTGAGACTAAAACACCTAGCATTTCTCCTTCCTAGGAACATCAGAGTGCTCTGCAGGATATAACAATATCAGAAAAATCTCTGTGGAAGCACGTAACTTGTCAGAGGCAAGCTAGAAACTAGGCAAAATGAGAAATCTTTCATCATCATAACCAAAGGAGAATCGAGTTTTTGCCTTTCAAATTATGCATAACTCAAGTATTTTGAATAGTAAGTACAATTTCAGTAAAATGTGCAGGAAATGTATAGACTGAATAAACTGACTCTTATATTGGTTGGCTTTTCTGACTCTTATTTGACATATCTATCAGCAGTCCTGGTCAACAGGGGAGGTCCCAGATGACTGGAGGCTTGCCAATGTGACACTCATTTACAAGAAGGAGGGAGAGAGGGTCAGGGGAACTACAGGC
>JANZLQ010000029.1:33010812-33022033 GCA_026212715.1 Elanus axillaris | reverse complement strand
GCGCGCGACCTCTGCTTTCACTTATTAAACTGCCCTTATCTTGACCCACGAGCCTGTTGTTATATTTTCTCCCCCCCGTCCAACTGAGGAGGGGGAGTGATATAGCGGCTTTGGTGGGCACCTGGCATCCAGCCAGGGTCAACCCATCACACAGACATACTTAAAAACCCCTGTAGCACAGCTGGACTGAGCAGTAAGTTTAAGAACAGTGATCTGATCCCAATTTCTCACCATGTTCAGCAGTAGGCTCTTGGAGTTTGTTTCATCACCTATTGTCAGTGACTTCAAAACTGAAGAGCAGATGATACGAATGTGCGCCTTACATGCAGGGTTATAACTTCAGGAACAAGTGGCACCAGTGCTTGTTCTGGATAGGAAAATGACACTGTGAAAGTACCACAGTGCTAACTAATCTCAACCACAGCCACACAAACAAGGCTATAAAACATGTGCAGTGACAAACTCTATGCAACCAGAGAGCTCAGTGATACATTATGCCAGCCAGGACCAGGCAAATCTGCAAAATTCCAGCTTCTTTCCACCAGTGACAGGGCAGCTTAACGACTTATCTCTGAGATAACTCCTCCTCCTTATCTCTCCTCTGCCAAGAGGTCCGGTCCACCACAAGTTCCAGCTGGGAGCACAGCAAGGTCATCAGCTCCTTCCTAAGGGCTGCCTCAAATAATGAGCTCAGCCCAGCCCTACTGATTCAAGGTACATGCATCTTTGTTAACGCAACTGGTTCACACATACGTATTTTTCGAACACCAGAGAATGTAAAATGCATCTACAGCGCACACATACGCAAGCTTGGCTTTGCTGAGGTAGGGATGACAGCATAAATCTAAAAACATTTTCAGCTTCTCTTTGAAGAGAAATTTCCTTTCTTGGCTAGCACTATTTATTCAGTGCAGAAGAGTCACTGAGTTTAAAAGCAGGATGACTCATACTTGTTTAGAGGTTTATAAATTACCTGCAGTTAAGGAAGATGTTACAAAAAAATGTCAGGAAAGTTTAAATACAGTTCTTTGAAGGTGCAGCTAATGTACTAATTTCTGAGAGCAGCTAGTTGAGCATTAAAATCAAAGCGACTAGGCTTTTCCCTTCATCATTTTATCAGTTTACACCACTTGCTAACAAAGATCTTTTAAACATAAAGCAGAGAGTTTTATAAAGAAACATACACTGTTTAAACAAACAGAAAACCTGACATGGATTGTCTTGATATTACACCCTCAAAAATGGCACTTCAGCATTGCCATTTTACAGCAAAGACACACAACTATGGCTGACAGGACTATGGGAATGACGTAATTATGCCCAAACTACCCAGAGGAAGGTTGTTTCTTAGTCCTGTCAGTATATTTAGAGGAGCACAATTTATCTACCACACACAGTGATACATTCTTCATTAATGTCTTTGGTTCATCTGCTTAACTTACTTGGGTACCAAGGGCAGAAGAAGAAAGTTGTATCATACCATACACTACCAGCTACTCTTGGTCTCTGCTGGTCTGTACTCAGCACGGCCCCAACAACCCACAGAAGATAAGACAGACAGATACATAATTTTTTATGCCATGTGGAAGTGCTCATTCTTTTTACTCACTGGCTGATCTTAGTGAGGCTTACTCCAAACCTTCTTGTCCTATACCCTAGGAAAAGGAGGCAAATCAAAGCAAATGCATAGCATACCCCAAGGTAAATCTCCTCTCCCCCACCCTTCATAAAAGCTGAGTAAAGACAAACTAATCAGAGGATAATTAGTTACAATTTGCACAATTTTGTCACTATAAGTAAAAGAACTTTTCTCAAGATTAAAGGGACTGGAAAGCACTATGTAAAACCTTTCCTGACTTTTTCTTCTCAGGGGAATTTTTGCAAAGCTTTCTTACAGTACTTCATGCAAGGATCTGATTATGTATTTTAATTTATTTTCTCTGTAATTAGTCTAAAAAGCTAGGTCACATGAATATTTAAGCTACTTTAATTTGAGCAAATCTTCTACAGGGATACACAATATGAGTTGGAATTTGGGGCACTGTATGCACACTGGTCTAAACAGGACTAAACCTTGGAGGCTGGGCAACTGCAAACCAGATTCTGGTCCTCTCCACCCCAAAGCAACCAAGAATGCATGCATTTGGTAAAATTTATAGAAAGTCCAAAAAGCGTGTTCACAGCATAGTGATCTATGTCATACATAAGGATATAGTCAGATGTTCACTTATCAAGCAGCAGCAATGATTTAAAGAAGTTCCTCCTCTGCTGTTGAGATGTGATAATTCACCACAGAGCTCTCATAATTTGTGTTAAACTAATTTGTCTTCCTTTCCACTGAAACAGACCACAAACACTCATACCTTTCAGTAGAGGGGAAACCAGTACCTTGAACTACTTTGTCTCATGAGGAAACAATTTTCTAAGAGGGAGACTTGTGGCTGTATACCAACCTAGCTGGTAGTTGATAGCTGGTCATTGTGTAGTGCCCACCGTACAATGAGCTGGCCATCTCCTTTAGCTTCCACTTGAATCATCTGCCCATGACAAAAATAAAAATTTGCAAGACTGATCGGCCTTCCTAAACACAATGCCAGCGGTGGAGATGGCAGAGGCATGCATTCCCACAACACTGATTTTTTATAGAATCAAGAGACAGGGTTAAGAATTTTCTGTGATTCACCATCATGGAAATTACAAACAGAGATCATTTTGCTTTGCTCTGAATTCCAGAAAATACGCTGAAAAGCTGTATGATAAATGATATACCTACCTCTTAAAAAAGAAATATCTGTGATGGGAGTGTTTGCTTGTTGCATAGCATAGTCAGGAGGAGTTAGGATTGCTTCAGGGGTTTTAGATTTTCTTTTTTTTCCTTCTCATCTCAAGAGTATTTCATTACTACAGCAAGATGAGTGGTGTTAATATCCTAAAAGCTTACAATCTTCTGTTATTGTGTTTGAGCAAGAGGTGATTACATTACTGGCAAGTTCAGTAAATCTTTTCCTCTAAGAAGACTGACCTGAAATTTTGGCCATATATTTTTCCTTGATCACCTTACAATGTCATCACTGTGGACTAGTGGATTATGCTAACTGGTTTACTACACTTCTTCTTCTGTTTTAATAGAATACACTAGTCTAACACTGTATTAATGCACTACTTGGTTTGTTATTTTAAGATTTTAATCTTTAAAAGATGATCAAAACCACATGTTCAAAAATATTGCAAACCTACAATCTGACATCAAATCTTACTACCCCAAAATTTCTGAACCTAACCTTCTTTTAAATGATACTCTATACCACAAATCTACTGGCATCTGAAACCAAGGGTTTTCAATCAAGTGTCCATTTTAATAAATGGACACCAATCTGTCAGTACTATTGGCAACTGCCAAAAATAAAGGATTTGTATATGCTAAGATGAGCTTAAATCAGATAATGGCTGACTGAAAAAGCAATGCTAGAAAGAAAAAAACAGAAGTAAATTGGAAGAAAGTTTCTGTACCTGTGACAGAAGAGGAACAATTATGTGCAACCTGCTATTATTACCAGAAATGCAGTTGAATCTGGAGAGCTGACAAAATCTAATCCAAAATGAAATCTAATCTAAAATAAAAACATAATCCATGGTTAGCAATATTTTAATTTAAATAATATACCAGTCTTTGCATTTCTGTTGATACCTACTTGTCCACTATCTGTAGCAGAAGTATGAACATAATATTGATACTATTATTAAATTCTTTGCTTACACCTGTATTTTCTATAACTATGTTTTAAGTAATATTGCAGAGAAGTATTTTGCCTGAACACCCAGCCATAAGCTGAGGCTCTTTTTGCTTGGACAAACCAGTTAACTTGCTGGAGCATGCCTCATTATAGTCAGCCTTTCTCTAATTAGGTCAGCTGTCAGGTTCTCCATCCATGCTTACTTTAGGTTTTTTATAAATTATGACAGGTATTTTTCTTCCCACACAAGCAGTCCAGTGACATGTCTTGTCCTCTGTTACACATGGAGAGGGTTCATGTCCTATCACAGGTGTGGTGCAACTAACACACACATATCTGTTCAATAATATTTTTTCAATACAATGTGCATCAGTTTTTATATAAATCAGCACTAAACTGCCTTTTAGAGAGCGTCATCATCACTAAGGGTTTTTATTATCTTTGCTGTCAGGCAGGGAAGAAATATCCCCACCTTACACTTCCAAGCTGAGATCCAAGACAGATTTAGACCTAAAATGCAATACGGGTAAAGCCTTTGCTTGAGCCTGTTCCTGTCTGACATCCGAACTACACAGATCCAACCAAGCTCATGCACAGCTGTGGGCTCTGTGCAAGCTTCAGAAGAGCAATGGGAGGAGATCTGAGCAGCAGGCTCATGCACAGCTGCACATCACAGAACCACAGTATCATGGAATCATTTGGGTTGCAAAAGACCTTTAAGACCATCAAGTCCAACCATAAACCCAGCACTGCCAAGGCCACCACTAAACCATGCCCATAAGTGCCACCTCTACACATCTTTTAAATACCTCCAGGGATGGTGACTCAACCACTTCCCTGGGCAGCCTGTTCCAGTGCTTGGCAACCCTTTTGGTGAAGAAACTTTCCTAATGTCCAATCTAAACCTCTCCTGGTGCAACTTGAGACCTTTTCGTCTTGTCCTATCACTTGTTACTTGGAAAAAAAAGACTGACACCCACCTCACTACAACCTCCTCTCAGGTAGCTATAGAGAGTGATAAGGTCTCCCCCCAACCTCCTTTTCTCCAGGCTAAACAACCCCAGTTCCCTCAGCTGCTCCTCATAAGACTTGTGAATAAGCAGAGCCTGGCCAGGACCACCTCGGCTCAGTCAGGTTTTTAACATATAGGCAATACTCTTCTGTAGTGACAACATGATATGGAAGACACTCAACGTCTGTTGATGGACAAGGAAGGCAAGACTTTTTCCAACACCAAAGGCATGAATGCTATGTAGGATTTGCAGACATTTCTCTTGAAGACTGCATTTACATAGAATACAGGACAGGAAGCGTGCTGCTTTGCAGGCCATCTCCTGAGCCATATTAATGCCGATGTCACAGATAAGTGGCACAGACAACCTAAATGAATAGAGATCATGGAAAAAAATCTATAGGTAAGCCAGGAGGTGAAGCAAGGTCAAGCACTCCTCCCCTTTTGCCTCAACTCAGACTTCGTATCTTGATGGATCACAAGATGTTCCCTTCCTGCCCTCTCCTTCCAGACACTGAGGCAACTCTTAGTCGCAGCTCCTGCGGAAAAGAAGTTGTCTGCAGCCTTTCTTGCACAAAGCTGGAAGTTCATACTTTGTTGTGTTTGCTGAGACATTTCTTCAGTCTCTGCAAAGCACAGACATGTAGATCAGTTTGCATATTTCTCTGTCTACAATCAGCAGACTGTCTCACACCAGCATGCTACTCACCATCACAAGTCTACGGCTGGCTATAAAAAGCTTTGCTAGGCACTGACGGCAGGCAGGCAGCAGTCCTGCAGTACATTCTGGTGATCATGAACCAGATGTAGCTTCACAAAATGTGCAGCCTCCATTAGGTCCTGAGCTTTGGGGAGCTTCATAGCTCAGAGGGCACATCGAGTAACAATGAATTAATTTCTCATTAAAAGTTTTAAATGACAAAATACATTGTGCTCACTCTCCTAATGCATCTGGGAATGTATCCTTGTCTCCAAGCTGTAGTTTTCCTTCTTGTTAATCTTCTGTGCTGATTTCACACAGTCATGCATTTGGTAAAGTCATCTTTTACGTTTTATCTGCTCTATTTCACCCTCTGCTCAGCTACCAATTGAGTTCACATAGTCCATTTCTCAATTTCTAAGTGGGGCTCAGGCTTTCTAATGTTTTCCAAGACTTGCAATGTCTTATTTAAGCACCTTATATCAATGGTGGAAAGAAAACAAAGAAGTAATGGGACACAAAGTGGGAAGCTATGTCCTTCACATGTGACACTGATAATGGAAGGCAGAGTCAGGCCAGGAGAATGGAGGACACATGAACAGGAACAATCATATACTATTTGGGTGTCCATATTCAGCATAAAGCTCACTTCACTTCACGGTTCAGAATTGTCAAGTTCACTGATTTTCTGTGCTACTTCTGTACGAACTTTCTTCAAACAATATGTATGCCCCTGATCAAAAGCACAGAGTGGTGACCATTTCATGTTTAAGCCCCCTTTGAGGGAAATGACTGAATGCCTTAATATTTTTTCATGTTGGATGCACAGGTTTGGGATTAGTATCAAAACCTGCCTCTGTTATTACGAAGGCACTTGAAATTGTCTTTATATACAAACAAGGCATGCAGACAAAATACAGCAGAATTTTTCAATATTTTCTTTGGGCTCTAATGCATAGACTCTTACACTTGCAATAATAAACCTCTTACTATAAATTAGGCAGAATAAGGAAAAAAGATACAACTTTATCTGATTCTAGCTTTCCGTCTTTTCTTCCTGTAGTTAAATTCACTAATTGAATGTAGTTAAAATAAAGAAAAACACGAAGGACAGTAACGGAAATTTTCATAGCTCACCATTACAAAACAGCTATAAATATAAAGGTTCACAGCACTAGTAAGAACTGAAAATTAAAGGCAAAAATTGTGCTGAAACCTCATTTTACTCTAGTAATCTGAATGTGTATGAACAAAAATAATACAAAAACTATTCCGATACATGAACTAAGAGAAATTTTACAAAAGGGTCATTACATAAATTATAATACACATGCTGCCTTTAAAGCAGTAAAGAAAAAAACCCTTAACAACTAAGTATTTCTCAGCTTTTATCTCCCCCAAGGGTCTGATCCAAAACCTCCTGACATGCAGCTCCCTTGACCACAGTTGATTTAAACGGTGTGATCCAGAGAGCCACTTGAGCTAGATCGTCTCTGACACACCAAGGAAAACATCCCACTGGAAATCAAAAGGGTAAGAGTCATCTCACTTTTCTCTTGGCCCTCTTCTGCAGTTGTGCAACCAAAGTCTTGGACAGTTCTGTTTTAGAAATAATGCTATCTTTAAAATACCTTTTCAGCCCTAGTGATCTCTGTAATTTTTAAAAAGCTTTAATTAAAAATCAAAACTAAACCCATTTTAAAGCAGAGGACATACCAGTTTAGAACAGCAATATTTTCAGTGCCTCAACACAAAAGCAAAAATATGCTATAAAAACAATCCTTCTGAAGCATAAGATGCTCTTTCATATATTAATACACTTTTCAGTACAAGTAATTTTCCTTCTCTCCACTTTAAATCAGAGGCTAACTGACATTAGTAAGTTTAGAAACAGCAGTTTCTTCAGTTCCCATGATATCTGGCACGTAATGAACACTGGTAATTTCAAACATTTACAAGAGCGCATTACACCTGCTTTGCTGCTTGCTACTCTCTCTGTGGGATATAATTTTTGAAGAAAACACATTAAAATGTTTAGGAAACAAGATGTAGAACAAAAGTAACTTCTAGCATTATGAAACCAAACCAGTAATTATCAATCCTGATGTAGAAGATACTACAGACAGCTACTATAAATCTCATTAACATGATCTCAAATCCTTCTAAAAGACCTACGCCTTACTTGATTGCAAACTAAACACAAAGAAGCTACACATAAAAGCTCTTGGATACTCCACATATGTCCACAGTTTCCTGAATACCAAAACTTCTGATTTTCATGCAAGTTTCATAACAGCACAGTTATACACCTTGCTGCCATGAATTATGCAAACTCTGCGACATAAGGCACACATATTGCTGTGAGAGAAGCATGTGCAGTTTAGACTGTCCACTTGCAAAATGTTTAAATACGTTGACATCTTCAAGAGAATTGGTATTTCCAAACATTAATATTGAATTGCACTGTAATTGGCAGTTTGTTATTCTACACATCCAACAGCATGCAAATAGGTTATTTGTTACTACGTTTATATTTTTGATCAAGTATTTGCAGCTAAGCAGTCAAAACTCCACAGCATTTATAACTGCTACAGAAATACCAGTCTTATTCTCCAGAAAGTCACTGTAAATCATGGTGTCAAAGACAGCCAGCAGCAATCCTGTGCTTCTCATCACAATCAATGCACAGGCTCATCAATATTACATGGACCTTCCTAATTTCATGCAGAGCCTTAGAAAGAGGCAAGCAGGCACAGCCCAGCTAAGCAGATATGTCTCTAACAGCAGAACAAGTGGCGTTTTCTTTTGGTTTGTTTTGTTCTCAGTATTGTTTCACTTGCACTTTATGTACCCAGCGTAACTGTGACAGTACGGGAACTGCCACAGTGGCCAGAACAACTTTTTTTCTCTTCCTTAATCCTATTCCCAGAGTATCCCAAAACTGGAACTTACAGAGAGAGCATAAGAAAAAGGGCAAACATATTATCCCTCTGTATTTATCCTTCTGAAATTTGGTAGCTTAGGAACTTGCTGATTAAATCGAAGAGATCATATCTGGACCACTGTGTTTGATTCCTTTTTCAACCTAGTTATGCTTTTGGCCTCAGTAGGCCAAATTTACTTAGGTTTTACCATGTGGCAATATACTTTGGTTTGGGTGAAAAATAACTTCTTCTGTTTGTGCATCTGGTACCCCCTGTTCCTGACCCTGGTAATACAGTTAGCATAACCAACACCATTTTCTAAGACAAACAGCCGTAACATGTCAGCATGCTGATCATGTATTACCCCGATCTCTCTTCCCCTTTCCAACACTGTGATTGTCACTGGGATGTGATGACTCGCATTATAGAACCGATGACTCCCCTGTCAGCTTTGTGACAAGACCATTTACCCACCAAGCACTTCCACCAGGATGTGGTGACACTCGTTAGGGAACAGGGAAGCATACCAGCACATGAGATATTGTCTATAAAATCAAGCAGCTGCAAGTCCTAAGTGGGACATAGAGCGGAACTGCCGCTGGACAGCAAAACCCATGATCCCCCAGGGGTCTGGGACAACCCCACGACCACCTGCTTCCTTTGAGACTGAATGAGTGTCTCATGTTGTTTTAGGTAAAGTCTCAGTCTAGATTATGGTTATTGTATCACATGCTGATTACTAAGAATTTGATCTGATCTGCAGAGGGTCCAGGTAACTAAAAAGTCTATCTAGATAGTACAAGAAAGCTACACTAATTACTAGAAATTCTGTTTCATCTGAAAGCTATGTAATTGCTAAGAATGCTCTGTAACACTAAGCATACTCTAACTGCTAGAAATTTTAGATAGCACCTATGCTGATTATTACATTTTTATGTAATAATAAAGTTCTAATTATAACTACAACCCTGTGGTCAGTGCTCATTCTGCCAAGTATCCCTAAAAGAACCTGCATGTCCCTGTAGTGTCAGGTGACAATTTCAAATCTACTGAGAGCGAAATTTAATGGATGCTCTACAGATGTTATATATGTATATATATATATGCAAACTGAAGAGTCCCTGCTTACTCTCCCCTTATATGGAGGCCACACCATACTTCTGAGCAGCTTTGCCTCCCTTCTCTGCCTGTTTCTGATAAACACTGATTAAACAAACAAAACTCTACTAATGCCAAAGTTTTGCTAAGTACAGCAACCATTCATCCCCATTGGTAACCATTTCCAAAGCAAACATGAAAAACTGCTTGGAAGTTTTCCACAATGGTACAGACAGATGAAGCTTGCATTGCACCAACTTTTCAGGTTTCTATCTTTGCTGAATTGTTGATGTAGTTGAAATATAGCTAAGAAAACAAGTCAAAGCAATTTCACTTTACTTGTTATAATACTTCTATATGTGGCTTTCCATACATGGTGAAACACAGCTTTAGGATATGCCTTGTTCAAAGTAAGCATAATGAATTATAGAAATACAAATTAATTAAGTATTTTGAATGTAAAGCTGCCTTTGGAAAGCATCGTCTGAAATAAAAATGTTAACTTTGGATTAAACAGTAAAAATCATTACTAAGACTTTGATTTCCAGCGTTGCTAACAAGTACACATTCTGGAGTGTTCTGCAGTGCTCAAGTAGAAACCTAGGGTGGATCTGTCTGCTGGTTAATGACCTACTGTAGCTGAACTTAGGCATTGTAAGAGTGCCCAAAGGCCTTCATTCTCTGCTTGAAAGAGCCATTTCTGTCACCATGGAACACGACTTGCCCTTTCCAGGATGCAGTATAGTGCTTTCCCTTCAGCTGCTAAATGGTTGTCCAAATTGTTCATTTTCCAAGTATAGGTAGATTGACAGAAAGCCATCTCATTTATTGTTCCTTTTCCCCAATGTCTCTGGGCATAGCAAAGGGAAATAACAACCCCCAGAGAGATATATGACAAGCCATCAACACACTACAAACTAGACAAAATCTTTAGTGAACTGTAAGGAGTAGTTCCATCACCATCTTTCCCTTTTGTAACCACTAAGAAACATGCATCTCTCTTGTTTTGAAGTCTAAATTAACACACTGCCTGTGACTATATCTAAGCAGGTGGGCCAGGGAGAACTTTGAAGCTCCGTGGTGCTCTCTAGATGGAGACTGAGCCATATAGCAATGACCTCACCCAGACCTTGCTTATTTGAGAAGGAGACAAAGCCATGTGGGTGTGAAGGAACAGCAGGATGTCCTCAGATCCTCATTTGGGACAATGACGAGCTCAGAAAAGGAACACAGGAACCACTCAGTCTAGAAGCAGCTGTCATAGTGTCAACTTGTCATAGTGTCATAGCATCTGTCATAAGAGACAACAAAAAATGTTTTTACAAATATGTTAACAATAAAAAGAGAGCCAAGGAGAATATCCTTTATTGTATGCAGAGGGGAATATTGCTACCAAAGATGAGAAAAGGGCTGAGGTATTTAATGCCTTCTTTGCCTCAGTCTTTAATACTGAGACCAGTTATCCTCAGAGTATTCAGCCACCTGACCTGGAAGACAGGTCAAAATATACCCCCCATAATCCAGGAGGATATAGTTAATGACCTGCTACATCATCTGGACACTCACAAGTCTATGGGACCAGAAGGGATCCATCCAAGAGTACTGAAGGAGCTGGTGGAGGAGCTTGCCAAGCCACTCTCCATCATTTATAACCAGTCCTGGTCAACAGGGGAGGTTCCCAGATGACTGGAGGCTTGCCAATGTGACACTCATTTACAAGAAGGAGGGAGAGAGGGTCAGGGGAACTACAGGC
>JANZLQ010000029.1:32963441-32999611 GCA_026212715.1 Elanus axillaris | reverse complement strand
TCCAAGTCCAGGTTGGATGGGGCTTTGAGCAACCTGGTCCAATGGAAGGTGTCCCTGCCATGGCAGGGGAGTTGGAACTAGGTGATCTTTAAGGTCCCCTCCCACCCAAACCGTTCTGTGATGATTCTACGATTTTGTCCAGCCGGCAGAAAACGGAAGGGAAGCAGAAAGCCAACCCGTAGCCCCAGCTGGGGCAGACACCCTCTCCCGGCTTGCCGCACCCTTTCGGTGCGAGGCCGAGGGGTGGAGCGGCCCCGGGAAGGCAGCCGGGAGAGCGGGGACGGCTGCCCGCCGGGAAGCACCGCCGCGCAGCGGAGCGGGGCTGCCACCTGCCGCCCGGCCCCGGCGGGTAAAAGAGGGGCTTTACCGAGCAGGGACGCGGCCGCGGGGGCTGCGGGGGCTGCGGGGACTGCGGGGGCTGCGGAGCCGCAGGGCGCGGGCTGCTGCCGGTGGGTGCGGTGGCGTTGAGCCACCGCTGAGGCGACACCGACACCGCGCGAAGGAAAGGGGAGAGCCAGCGTATGGGTCCAGCTGTGCCATACTGCTGTATCGGATCTTCTTTTGTAGTGAGCTATAAAAGAAAAAACCCACTCTGAGTTGGGTTTATTCATAAAAGCAAAAATAAACTTTAGTTCCACGCATAGGGCTTCCCGGTTTTTGCTTGTTTGCTTTTGTAAACAGTAAGTCGGCTTGCCGGAGTGTGCCCACAACCTGTAAATGACATCTTTCTTTTAAATAAGCTGATCAGTGCAAAAAATAGTGTTTTTCAGGCATATATCACCTGGTACTTTCAAACCAGCAGTGTGAAATAAGACACTACAACACTATTAAAGCAGCAGTTTGTTTTTCAGCCGGCAAACCCTAACCAGTTGGACCTGTGTGCATCACAGACTGGCTCCTGTAAGTACACAAACAATGTTTGCAGCGACAGAATTTTGACTACAGCATGTGCAACAGATTGCACATGCCAATGCATCTGATACCCAAAAACATAACCAAGCACTCAGTGTCTCCTCTTGTGTGCACACTCCTGAAGGGAATTCAAATCCCCAAGAGGGATCAAGAAACATCCACTCACATATATTTCTTATAGGAGAAAGACTAATAGAAACATCTGTAACTGAATAAAGAAAACATATGCTAACACAGGCTTCAGTTTACCTGTCCTATGTCTGCTTGTTCAGACTATGTTAAGACCTACAGCTATAAACTCTCTAACTTAGAGTAGCTCTGTTCAAGCAGATGTAAAGAGAAAGGGTGTGCAGATGCTTCATTCACTTCACACTATCACAAATTCATCTACCTGCAGGTGGACAGCTAATAAAATTGAACGTACACAGATTACTTGCTTCTGTTTCTCAGAATCCACCTCTGCTAGCAAGGTCTCTCCTGCAACATCACACTTGATACCGCTTCTACCCCAGTGAAAGTCTTACACAGCTTTGGGAGGGTCCCATGAAGTGAGAAACCTTAACGGCATATACCAAAGATACAGTCTGTTGCTATAACTTGCAAAGATGACACTCACTTGACAATAATAATTATTTTTAAAAAGCTGAAAATTTTCCACCATAAATAAATGGTAGCATTTTAAATGGAAACAGGCCAGATTTCTCAGGAACCTGCAAATTAATGTTCCAGGCGTCCCTTCAAGCCCTCATGCTGATGGCAGTAGATTTTAGTCAGTGGGGATGAGAAAAGTAATTGGCCTACAGGACAGTCACACTGGCACAAGTGGGGAAGAGCTTCGATGTAACAGCCCAATAGCTGGGAGAACAACGATGATGTGCCTTCACCCCCAAGCCTTACTCACTTCATGCACAGGCAGTACCCAGGGGTAGGGCAGGGGTATGCTTCCTTCTTCAGTGACTAATTCTCAAGTGATGTTTCTCAGTCTCAAGAACTATTTCACCTAATCCTTGCTGCTGCCCACACTCGCTGAGGAGTTAAATGCAATATTCTGGGAGTTCACAAAGGCAGATGATTTCGGTCTCATCTGGGGAACCTCACAGGCAGACATGTGGGATAGGAGCAGGCTCGTTGGCCTGGCATTAAATCAAGTACCTGCTATCTTAGGTCAGGTAACATATTATTCCTATTGATTTTGAAAGTCCTAAAAATGTCTTCTGCTTGGTCAATACTAAATATAGGCTTTACTTACTGCAGATCAAAGTTGATGTAAGTATTCTCAAAACCACATTTCCAGGTTATGACAACATTCAAAATTTAATGCAAACCTCATAAGCATGCAAGAGAAAAATCCTCTGCAGCAGGAAGGACTAACAGCATCTCCAGTGATTATTTTTCCTGTGTGCTGTTCATCTTTGAAAGTGAGCCTGCTTGCAACTCTTTATGTGCCAAACCACTGGGCCGGAGGCTGATCAGCACTAACACCTGTACCTAAGAGTTATGTATCCCTTTCTAGCATGCATTTGAACTAAGCCCAGTTTGCTCTTTTGTACATAGGTCTGTATTCTGAGGAACATGAGGAAACATTTTGTCAGCATCCATTGCCAAATTAGAAAAAGACAAATGACAAGGGCACCTACAGAGACCTTTAGCTTTTCTAGCTATCATTTGTAAGTCTGACTGACTTTACTGTTCATGTTAGTTTTCAATCAGACATTTGGTCCCAGGCCTGTCATTTTTTGTATAACCTAGCAGGCAGTGCTAGATGTTCATTTGTATCAGAAGGCTGGAAGCTGTGGTATATTTTTTTAAAAAAATCTTTATGGCAAAATAGTCCTATTAAGAAAAAAAAGAGATGCAAACAGCTTGAATTAATCCATTTACTCTGAGACTTCTCTGAAAAGAGACTATATCTTGTCAAAACTTGACAAAATGTTTTGGGTGTTGGGGTTTTTTTCCACAGAATTATGCTGTTTCATCAAGGTTGAAATGTTTCACAGGGATGTATCGATTTCAATTGAAAGGTTTCTGTAGTTCATGGTACCTTTTTGTCACTTCCAAAGGGAGATGCCAAATAAAAAAATACATCTTTCCAATTTGAAAACAGATACTTTCACACAATTTCATTTTGTGATGCTGCTTTGAAGGTTTTGGATCTGTTCCAGCACAGAGCAGAAACACATGGCAAAATGGAACTGCCATTGTTCCAAAAGCTCAGCTTGGAAATCCTAGATCTGTGTCGGCATGGTACTTGTGTGGTTAGAAGCCTATAGACATCAACATAAGCACCTCTTTATTTGCATGCACAATAGCAGATTCTTGGTCTTTTAAACCATATTAATTTAGAAACAAACATATGTAGATTTTCCTTCAGAGGCTGTTAGTTAAAACGTTGTAGCTGTTCTGACAATTTACATGTGGCCCAGGCAACAGTTAAGAGCAATGCTCTAGAAATGCAGGCTGTATTTTCATATTTCACCATCGAGCAGTGGATGTGGACTCTTTTCCATCTTGGGATCTATGTCCAGACCATATGTCTGTGCTACATAAATCTGTCACATTTGAGGTATACAAAACTAACCTCTATTGCTGCCCTCCTCTCTCATTTCTTTGATGCTGGCAATTCATGCATTTTATTATACTAATGCAGCATCTCTCCTCCTACAGAACTCCACATTTCAGATGTAACTCATTGGCTTGCCCAGCCAACATGTCCCTGGGAGAACAGGGGAGGCTGTGATGCTGCACAGAGCTGGTTACCATGTGTCTCCTACAAGCATTTCAGGTTCAAAGGGTCTCCCCAGGGGAAAAAATCCAACACATTCTTGCTGATTACAGCCTTCTGTCACAGCCTACCACATGACACAGTGCATAAAAAGTTTAATTACAAAGGGATAAAAAGCTGTTAGACTTAACCCAAATCCGAGAATTCATGTATAAAAGCTGGACAAAGTGTCCTTGGCCAACATAAAGAACCAGTAACAAGAAGGAAAAAACCAACCAGAAACACAAGTCCAGCAGCAGAAGAACAGCAGCTAGCTTCTAGAGCAAAGTCTTGCTCAGGCACTGTCTTTTGCATGTCACAGAAATCCAAAGTCCAAAGAAGGAGGTGATCTAGTTGCAAATGACCTTTGAATAGATTTCTATCACACCACTCATTTCAAGTTTGCATATATTGTTTTCTTATGTTGGACTCTTCAGAAAAAAAGAGACTTTTCCTCATGAAAAGTAGCCACAGCAGTAGCAATTTCAGAAATATCCACCCCTAATGCAGTAATATTTTGCTAATAGTTTTGCCAGGAATCATAGGACCTATAATTTTTACTTTCCACATTCCACCCATGTAGTTACAGGTTTGAGAAGCACAACAGATGGAAGGAATGTGAAATAACTGTTTCTTACTGAACTTTCAACGCACCTGATGCATAAGGAGATTTACTCCTCAGCACAACAGAAAATCACTCACGGCAGCAATGTAAATTGGGAGGAGTTACTAAGGTGACAACTGTCATCATCCCAAATAGGGATGACCCTATTAGGGCTAATAACAAAAAGTTTCAAATACATAATCAGTGCATGGAAGTAAGTTTCTCTAGGTTAGCCCATTCTTGCTTTTTTAAAAACCTCTCCAGCTCTGCTCCTAACATACATTTTCTTTCTATGTGCATTCCCACTGCCCACACACATACAGAAGCCTGCAGCTAGCAAGCTTACATTCAGAATAATGAACAAATGGGAAACTCTGTAACATGGCTAAAAATAAACAAATTTACCATTCATGCTATTGTTGCATGCAGTGCTGCTGCACTATCCACATGCAGAATGGACTGGGAACCAGTTTGTGTCTAACTCCCTTCCTCTCCAAACAGGCCTTCCTTTGTTTTTCCTGGCAACCATTTCAACACCACGAAGGCAGAAGATATATGAGCCTCCTGAATACAAGGGTTTCATGCTCATGTTGCTGTTGCTAGACTCCAGCCATCACGATAGAAGAAAGCATGACAGCTGGACCAATGTTTTGTGCGTGAAAGTTGGGCACACTGCATCAGAATCATCCAGTCTGCCATCACACATTACCAGAGTAATGGCTTCTTCTGTTTAAAAGCGTATTTTGCTAGTTTGTGAACTGTCAAGTGGCATTTATTTTTTCACTCAGAAAATAGTGTCTTACTAATAACAACTTAGAGATTTTTAGTACAACACAGGAAAAAAAAGCCACACCAAAATATACCGAAAACCCAGAAACACAGTTAATGTAATCTACAATCTATTTTACCCCTAAGAGTACTGTGAAAACAGAATAAACTATAAATATTCAGTTTGACTAATGTATAATCTCTTCTATGGATCATGCATTATTATAGGCAAAAGTAGACATCTGCTTATTAAGAGAAGTAGACATCTGAGATTCCCTGGTAAGAATTAGGGTAGTGCTGCATGTGCTACAAATTATCAATACCTTAACTAAGGGTGCAAGAGTTTTCTTACATCACCCACCTCCAGACATCTCAGAAATACCACAGTAAGATAAATAAATACTAAAACATCAGCAGATTTTGCACACACAGCCTGAGTGCTATGCAACCTTAAGAGTTGAAGAGGAGAAAGAAGAGAGGAAGAGAAGCTGGGAAAAGGATCCCTGCTTTGCTCTGTGGCAGGGTGCGGCAGGGAAGCAAGAGACTAAATGCTTAAAACAAGGCTTGTGTGGTGCTGCTGCTGGAGTATTCAGCTTGTCAGTGCACCAAAGGGATATCTGTGAGGTGGAAGTCTTTTCCCTGAGGTGAGGGATGAAAAGGAGACAAGTAAATCCCAGCTCTCTGACAGTGTTCATGAGGAGGGTACCACAACAATGGAAGTTTCCAGGTATTTTCCAGGTTCTTCCTCACTTGCAAGATGATCTTGGCCAAAATATTCACTTTTGTTTCTTTTCAAATCACTGATGAAGTGAGACTGGCATGAGTACCCACTCTATCAGATTGCACTGGGAGCCGCCCTCACAGGAGGAACAAATATTTGTCTGAACAGACAGGAATTGCTGTCTGAATTCTAAGTAAGTTTGAACATTTCAATAAACAACTATTTCTAGCTTTCCTTAGTCTTCACAGCCAAGGAAGAAAAACTGTTTTGTTTCATAGCCCCAAACTGAGTTTATAGCTTTTAAGCAAACCTTTCAGAAATGGGTAATAGCATAAATAGTTACAGAAAATTAGTCTTATGGGAAAAAATCAGTCTTAAAATTCAAACAAACAGCACATTAATATTTACACAAGGAATACGTAAAGATGGGAAGGGACAAGGATTACACAAGGAAAAGAGACTGAATGCAAATATAATCATTAGCTCTGTCCTTCTGCAGAGCAGCAGCAGATGCCCCGGCCCCTGCAGGTCTGCCCCTGGGAGAAGGCAGGAAAATCAGAAACTAGTAAGACGTTGCAATAATTTTATTTGCACACATTTACACCCTCTGAGGACAAAAGTGGACAAAGAAGACTTAAAGGCAGTTCCTTTTCTTAGCATTTTCTTGTCAGACTAGTAAACATGTGATGTGCAGAAAGACCACAGAAAAATCCCACGCTACTGTTTCACACAGACATGTACTCTAAGACTAGTAACTTGCTCAGCCACTAAAAAAGAATGCTGTCTTATTACTTCCCTTCCATAATATTATTATACAGCAAATACTGAACTGTTTCCAATGAATCATTTAATGGCAGACTCTAGCAGAAATAATGTATTTCAGTAAAATATATGTCTCCAGTTTTGAATACCAGTTTTATGGTGGGACTCACTATTTGGATACTGAACATCACCTGACATAATAAAAATCTGACTTAAAAAAAGAAATAAATAAAGTTATAAATCATTCAGGAAGGTGTTTGGCTTTAACTTCTGCCACGACTTGCTTGGGTCTTATTTAGCTATCAGTGCTAACCAAATAGCTTCACAGAACAGTTCCCTAAACCATCAACACCAAATTTACATCACCTGAGAATGAAAAAAAATCTTTTTAAGAAAAAAAGTTTTCCCAGATTGAATTATTTTTTTTTTTAGAATATCCCTAAAAATACCTCAATTATTTTTTTTTCCATGAAAAAAACCCAAAGATTTTTGTTCAGGAGTTTCTCAATTTCTCATCAAAATTTACTTTAAATACAGATTTTTTCTTTTCTTCTGCTTTTCAAGTGGAAACCTGCCAAAATATTATTCAAATATGACAGCTACTTGCTTAATCTCTCATTTAAAAGAACAAAACTTAAATCAAAAGTTAATAAAGTATTCTTTATTATATTTCTATTAAAAGCTATTTTACTATTCAAATTGACTATAGACAATTCAAGGCTTCTGTTGCTTTCAAAATATTCAAAGGTTTCAGATGTCCATTGGCCATTAATTTTATATGGCTTTAAAATAAGACCATTCTTAACATTTTTGCCCATTTTTTTAGCACAATATGACATCTGCAATATTCGCTGAATGAGGCTTTTAGTCCCTGCTCCATTTCTGCAAATGCAATGAGTATTCTTCCTCCATTTCAAGGATTAATTTTGCAAATGACACTTTAAGCACTCTGAGCACAATGGAAGAACTCAAAAATAAGTCCTACAAGTGTAAGAGGCCAGCGCAGATGTGCATGAGTCTCAAATGCATTTCACTCCCCATGCTGACAGTCTTATGTGGCCAATAAAAAATGGCCATCGAGACCACCATAACTAGAATATTAATCTTCATGCCCTTCTCCAGCTGGAAGGGCATTCAGGTTTACGTAATGCAGCTATTTTATTTTTATCACAATTCATTTGCATGGCTGGGAGATCAGGGCAGAAGGCAGAAATGGTTGCCCACCCACATCTTGAAGCAGATCAGCCCTCTAGCAAGGATATTGGGTGTTTCAAAAAAACCCCTTATTAAACTGCAAACCTGTGAGTTCTAAATTCTCCCAATTTCCAGCTCAAGGTTTATCCCATGTTGTTTCTTGTGCCAGTGGTCTAGCTATTCCTCCCAGTCTTCAACCTCTCAGACTACAGAAACCAGGCTCTGATATAAAAATACCAGATGCCTGAGCTAGCAGAGACTGTCACCACTCCTTGGGACACAAAGCAAGCAGGACGACTGCTCCAGCTCAGTGCCGCACACAGTGAATAAGTGCTGCTGAGACAAAGGAGTTCGTGCACAAGCAGGCAGGGTTCTTCATCATTTTATGGCTCCATGTGATTTTGTCGCTAGCACAGACCTATGCCTCACAACAAGGAGCAAGTCATGCTGCCACAGCAAAGGAAGCACCACCACCCGCGTCTGCAGGAGTCGCTGGGCAGCTGGGACGTGGTGCTCATTCTTTTTAGGAAATGCCCAGTTCAATTCTCTGATCTGTTTTTGAATCCTTACTCACTGGGAGCAAGAAGGTTGACTTACCATTTCTGTAATTTTCTAACAAGTTTTATAATACTCAGAAGAAACGTGTTATAAAGTTTCTAACAGCCGGGCTCTTTTGGCCTCGCTGCAGGAGTCGGGAGTGAGGAAAAGGGACTGCAGGCAGAGCTCAGAGTCAGGGCTCAGTACTACTGAAGACTGTCTAATAGCCGCAGGCAAAAACACCCCGAAGGTCAGTGACGTTCCCCTCTCTATTTCCTGAAAGCAGATGGTGGAAGAGTTTGGAATTAATGGCCTTGGGGCGCCCAGCTCGGCACCAGCTCCCTGCAGAGACGATCAGCCTTTTCTGCTGACAGCCCGCCAGACAGCTCTCAATTCACGTGGCTGTGTGTGTGCCCAAGAACCACCCTGCAAATAAGATTTGGGAAGATGTATCACTGAATGGCATCAAACGCATTAAGAAAACCTGATTTCTTGTTTATAGTAGATTTTATTGTATAACTCTGTCAAAGTCGCCAACTCATCTTTTTTTGGACAGTAGTTCTAATAAAGGAATGAGCAGATTCAATCAGGACCAGTCCAGTATTTTTCTTCAACAATCAATGCAGCAACACAAAACATTGCTTTAAAGAGACAGAGGGTAAAAGGCCACCCTCTCCTCCACCCCCCCTTTAAAACTAACTGTAAATCTTTAGATACAAAAGCTAGTTTAAAATCTTTTCTCCTTATTAAAATGTAATAGTATTTATTGTTATCTAAAGGCATCCTTACAACCCACAGAAAAATTCAAGGCCTCTAAGATTCACTGTTGTCATCATAGTCACTTACCAATAATTAGATGCAAGAAAACTGATTAATGCCAGTCAACATGGCTTTCTGAAAAAGGTTTTGTCAAGTCCATGTTCTTATTTTTTTTCACCAAGATAACGTGTTTCCAAGTAAGGGTGAAAGATCTTGACTTGGAAAGAAACAGCTCAAAGACAGACATCAAAGCCATGCCTGCCTTCTCGTGAAGGTCGGATCCAATGCTGGGGTAAAAAATGTTAAATCTTTCTCTTTTCATATATGATTGAATTAAAACACTACCAGATTAGAATGACATTTCTGATTATAAAGTTTATTATTTCCACTTACTTCCTGAAAACTTTGAAGGAGAACAAAAGTAACCCTGCGGCTGAAAAATAAGCCTTGCAATGCTAAATTAAAGAAGTTCAATCTACTCAGCTCATAAGGGAAGGATGAAAGGTGAATTGTCACTGAATTTATATGATTACACATGGAAAATGCTTAGAGGAAAATTACTTTCCAGTCTTGCAAACAAAGGCATAAGATTCAATAGCTGTAAACAGAGCTTAGATGAACAAAACCTTAAAAAGATGAAATTTCCTGACAGTAAGCAAATTAAACTTTAGAATAATTTATTGGAGGGAAATCCAGTATGGGCGAGCAATGTTGCAGTGGTACTGCTGCCATGCCTACACCTGCCGTTGCACCCACGGATCCAGATCCTGACCTGTGAGCCAACCTCCCAGCCTGCCCTCAGACCTGCCCCACCGCTGTCAGCTTGTGGGGTGACCGCTGGACTTGGGGCTGATGCTGGCTACCATCACCAGCCCTGCCCACCCTGCTCTCACAGGGATGGCTCCCACGCCAGCCTCCCCACAAGCAGCCAGTCCTTTTCCCCCTCCAACAAAGTGCCTCCCCCAGTGGGGCTGGATTTGTGCACACTTCTTGGCACTGGATCATAAGCACCATCATTTTGCAAGATCAAGCATTGCTATGCATTATTGTTATACATCTGCCTATACCCAAGACAGGGAAAAGAAATTTAAAAAGTGCTGCCAAGCCTGGTGACACTCATTATCCACAGCGTTGATGCAAACTGGCCTTTATGTAAAATGATGGCAAAAATCAAACTGAATAAAGGGCATTTATACTGAGGAAGTTCTTTGCTTCATAGACAATGTATGCATGTTGCTGTCACACAGCTCCCAGGACAGTCCCCCTCTATGCCACCCTCCTTTTACCTCCCATGTTCTTTGAGAACAACCAATCTCTGGTAGCAGTCTGCATGTGTTATCTGAGCATCTTCCCATATTTTGCCCAGAACATCCACGTGACATTTAGAGTGTTTCCATATTCTGCCACATAAAAGAGCCTGGTTTGTTCACCAAGTGGTACCTGCTCTGCTTTCATCAACAGAAAGATACACTGAACACAGCAGGAGTTAGAAAAATCCAAAGCAAGGTGCCTGCACTTTCCGTTCCAGATAGTATTTTTAGTTAGAGGACTGTGAAGAGCAATGTGCAAAAATTCAGGACCTACCTGTAATTTAGCTCAAATGTCTTCTATACACAAACAGAGAGTTCAGCTTTCTTGGATTTGTCACCATCCAGCTGCTGCTGCTTCTGCACTCTGCCTCTCTGCAGCTCACAGAATGCCTTACAACATATTGCTGCAGGTACTTTGTACCCCACACCTGCCTTCCAGTGCTGGCACTTTTTAGAAATAAAAGCCATGAGACACAGTAGACACTGAAAACAGGATAATATGCAAACCACAATGTCCAGCAGAGATGTAGTATAAGAATTCTTTACAACAAAGACGACTGGAGAAAAATCAATATAGTGCTCAATTTTGGGGGTATTTTAGTTCCTTAAACACTCCCACCCAAAAAAATGCAATTACAAAGAAGTGCCAATAATAGCAAAACTACTCCTGAAATCATGGTTAAAAATAGAGTATCCTCAGGGCTACCAATACAAATTGGTTGCTTGAAAAACAAAATCAGGGTAAAAAATCCAAACATGTACTTTTCAAAACAATCCAGGCATCTATTCTGTATGTCACTTGCAGTCCACTACCAATACATCTGAGCAGTCCTCTCTCTCCAGCATACAGGCTAGGCACTCTGCAGGCCTCCCAGCAGCACTGATCACAAGGGCTTTGGCCCTCTAAAGCTCAAATACTAGTAAAAGAGCGAAGTCAGACCTTAGAAACTCTGAGAACTGCTCATGAGGAATCCTTGCATGCCCAAGAGGACTATTTCACAACCCTTCCTGGAACAGTAATTCTGATTAGGAATATTAGAGAAATGAAAAATAGCTTTTACTTTTTTAGTCCTACAGATGTAGTCTTTCACAAAGTTATGATTTCTAGTGTCATGAATTATTTTTTTATCCCAGATTATTTGTATCATTATTAGTCTGCAGAATTATTCCATATGTGACATACTTAAATATGCAAACTATTTATCACAGTGCAGTCATAGTAAGTAAAATAAACTATAAAAAAATAAAAAAAACCCATCCTTTTAAGTCCCCTTCTTTTTTGTATAATTTATCTGAAGAACTCTTGGTTGAGCATCTCTGCAGATTTTCAGGAAGTCTATTACATAGTCTATTACAATCTCTGTAAAGTACCTCTCTCATTTCCCAACCTGCTGTTGTTATACAAACAGAAGGAGAAGAGGTGGAGAAAAAAACCCACAATCTTCAAACACAACTAACGAGACAACACCAATTGAGAATCTGCAGGTTAAGGTTGGTAGAACATATGATAAGTTGTAAAAACACAGCTTTAACATAGGTCGAGAATCCCTTCCCCTGGACTTCTAGGGAAAAAATCAAACATCTCAGTGGAAAGAACAGGAGGTTGGTTTGTTTCCGGAAATTTTATTTAATTGAAAACTGGGTTTGTCAGAGTAAAGTAGGAATCAGCCTTTGGGATGGCTACCACAGCTCCGCAGGACCTCCCTCCCCTGGGAGTCAGCTATCAAAGCTGTCTGTGAGATGCTGTCTAAAACTCAGTGCCATTCCTACTGGGAGTACAACTAAAAATACCAGTTCAAATTAGTGGTGTGTAAAGACAGTCTTTAAGTACCTTAACACATTCCTGCCAGAACACATGCAGAGCTTCTACTCAAATTATATTCCCATGTACCTTTATGAACCCACAACAGTTCAAACTATTTCTAGGCTACTGCTGCGGGAAAAAAAAAAACAAAAACCACAAAAAAACAAACAAACAAACAAAACCCCCAATCTGACAGTGAAAGGACTAAAAGGAGCCCATTACAAGAAAATTTCCTTTGTCCTTTCATATATCCGTGGAATAGCTGTAACATATTTAAGTGTATCCACTTTAACAGAATATCCAATAACCTTTACAAAAGGTAACACAAAGTCTGGAGACACTAAGCTCTGCTGCACTGTCTTCAACTCCACAAACTCTTTTCTTTCCTATTACCAAGAAACACTATTAATAACATAAACCAGATACTGTATTCATGGAATTATTTATATTTCCTTTCACAGTTGCAGCTGCTCCTGTATCACTGCTTGTTTTTTTCTTCTAACACCTAAATCTGCATATACGACAAGTAACAACATTTTTAATAACAGCAGCTGGTGCAGGTATCTAACTCAGAATTGCTGAGGACAGCTGATGTCCTATAATTTATGTTATTAGTGACATCGTTTCACCTTACTAGCTAGTTGGTTTTCCTTTTTTTCCCCCAAGCCCATTTCTGTCAAAGCGTTGCTCACACAGGAATGAGGCAGCTAGGGCTTTTGCTAATTTGGAGGATGATGGTGTTTCACCAGGGAAGGAGAAGGGAACAGCTACTACCTAACCACAGTGCCTCTGACTATTGGGAAACAGTAGCAACAAAGCCAGCACTGTAACTGCTCATTACCTGATTGCCACAACTGCCCTTGTTTCTGGGTTTATCAGGTTCAGCTATGCCTCCACCCTCATCTCTTCCCCTTTCACCTGCCATCAAATGGACACACATCTCAAGAGCTCTAACAGTGATCGTTAGTAATATTAGTAATACTACCCTCACCCATAAATATTCCTTTATTTCCCTTCATTGTTTTAATGTCATTGTACATCTCCTTGTCTTCAGGTAATGTCAGTGTCATTTCGATGTCATTTTCAGCGCCCCTCTTGATGTTGGAGGCTCAGTTACGCAGGCGGCAGGGCATTCCCACCCTCCCTTTTGCATTATAAACGCAATTCATGGATTTGCACCAGAGAAGCAGGCAGCAGCAAACGCACCACATGCTAAACTGCCCGCTCCTCTAGCCATGTTCCTGCTGCTCCTCTGCTGCCTGTCAGCACCAAGTACTCAGATAAAGACCACAGATTAATTTTAAAAACTCGGAAGTATCAAAAACTTCAGCTCCCCTTTAAAAATAAAAGAATTCACCTCTTCACTGAATCACCTCAGAGGATTGTCTGGTGCTACGCATTTTAGGATAGAAGATGGTAACTGCTACACTATTTTGTGTCATTTTCTCCTTTCCTTTTTCTTCAGATCCTCTAGCTTGCAAGTACCCCACATTCAAGAGAGATGGGAAGAGGAAGGGAAGAACCATCATACTTGTTGCCTGCTTTTTATTTTGGAGTTTTGTGGAACACCATCTCCTACAACACTCCTCAAGTGAAGCTCTGCAAGGCTCTGACAACTTGTTTTGCTCACAGAGCCACAGGCTGGCTGTGCTAGCGATGCCTCCATCCCCAGGCCCTGGCTCCTTCTCCTCTCCTTGCAGGGGCTGGCTCACCAAGGCAGGGTAAAAAGACCTTTTTCCTCCTGCAGAAGCAGGAGCAGCAACTGCCTCAGCTGCTACCCAGCCTCTGCAGCAGGGGATGCAAGACCCACCTGAGACGGGCCACGAGGCTCCCAGCACAGCCCTCTCCCACCATGGCTCCCGGGCAGAGCAAGCAAGTGTGGCACCGAAGCTGCACAACAGAAATTTTCATGCGTGAAACATTGTATGTAAGCATTTGGGCTAATCGATCTTGTACTGATTTAGTTACAAATCTTCATGTGTAAGGGATTCTAAATCCAGGCACACGCAGTGCAGAGAGCGGTGGTAAAGGCTTTGCTTTAGCTGCCGTAGAAACGCTCATCAAGATGTTACAATATAGCTTGAGATTGTGCCATTAAAACAAAAAGGATGGAATGGTTACTTTCCTTAGCACTCCATCAATAAGCTGCAATCTAATTTAAAGTGACATTTTTACAGTTCTTGCAGAAACATGAAAATTAGAGGGTCAACTTGCTTAATAAAATATGACAGGAGTTTATATGACATTTTTCTTTTTTATATTCTTATTAGAAATAATTAGAAATTTAATTAACAATTGATGATCAGACTCAAAGTCTCTGCTGAAGCCATTACTATCCATGAATAAAACAGGCTTCCCCATCAATGCCCTAAAAGAAAATTTAAATTAAGGCCAAAACCCTACAGACAAGATTCTCAGCGAGCTTAAATTGAAGTTTTGCTTGTTTGTAATGGGATGGTGTTCACTTACATGAGCACTTCTGACCTTACACCTCCTTAGTATAATGTTCTGAGTTTAGGTCTCTTGCAGTCTAACCTTCCTGTGTCTTCTACCTTCTGGTTAAAAAGGAACCTCTAATGTTAAAAATACTTTAAAGTACCTGATTTAATTCTGAAGTTCTGTCATTACCTAGGAGTGAAAGCCGTCTGTCATTTACTGCATGTATAAATCAAGATCTAAAAAAATAAACCTTATTTTAGAAAATCAGCATGACAGCAGCAGAACAATAGCTGTACTATATAACAATCAATTGTTTTGAGTATGTCATCAAAACAATTACAATGACAATAATGACTCAAGTGATAATTTAACAAAATACTATTCATTTTTGACCCAGTTACCAGTTTGCAGTAGTCCAGGCTGGCTATTCAGGCCAAATGAAGTCCTCCTAGCCAGAACAATGAAGTCAACACAAACTGATATCAAATATCTTTTTCCAGATTATCACTGCCCCCAGGCTTTCATATCTGAATTTCCTTCTAAAAGGAGTATCGATCCAACAGCAAACCTAATGTGAGAAGAAAAAAGAAAGGGGATTATTTATTTCTCTGATATTCAGAATCAGAGGGGAGCTTCAACAGACATAGGAGCAATTCATTGCTGCTTGTATATTATTCTGAAAAAAACAAAGCTCATGCTCTGATCACAAGAATTATACCACTCACTCATAAAATCTTGCCTGCAGTTAGGAATTCAGAATGTAATTTTTGATAACTGAAATACACATAAGTGAGCTTGTGATTCTCAAGGCAAAGGGAGAATGAATCAGTAAGGATATCAACAGCCACCGCTCCTTGCTCTTCATTCCCAGTACTGCCCATCTGCCCCAGCTGGATTACTGAGATGTCTTCTCCCGCACTGCCCTGTGCCTTGCACAAGGAAGTGTGCAGCAGGGGTGGCTTACCCCTCATTGGGCTGAGGGTACAGGGTTTCACACGTCGACGGTCACGATCACATGTGCAACATGATGAGACCCTGGCCTGTACAATTTCCCTGCCCATCCAAAACCTGTCACAGGCATCATAAACATAGGTGATACTAACAGAGAGGAGAGAGCACTCTCCTTCCACTATGGGAAAATGTCTGAGGCCTGGCATAGACTGTTGTATGTGCCTCATCCATCTCCACTCAAAACCAAATTAATTCATCTCTTGATTTATTATCACAGTGGCAGGAATACATCACAAGGTACAACAGGCGAACTGGAGTGATCCTTGACTTCCCATGGGATACCTTCAGGAAAATTGGCCTCGGGGCCTACAGACATATGCATTGTAAGAGATTATGCTCTGGATTTATAGTCCATTATAGCTTTATGTCCTTTTAAACTTCTATTGAGATGGGTAAAAGCAGTAAATTCTGATTCAATAAATAAGCCAGTGACTTGTAATGTGGAACAACTGAAATTCTGGAGTTCTGCACAGCTGCCCTGTTTGTTTCCCCAAGTCAGCGATCACACACTCCTGAGAGCAGAAACAGCAACACTGGAAAAGGCATCAGGTGCCAATTTCTTTAGAATACAAGATCATTTAAAGTTCAGGCCTAGCATTAGTCCAGACGCTACATCGCAACAAGCTGCACAAAGCCATGGTGCCACATTCATGTGACAGAGATGCCTATAGACATTTCAAAATTCATGGCAATACTGATACATGTTATTACTAAGTCACTCGTGGTTTAGCAACTAGAGACCTCAAACATGCAGCCTTACTCCAAGCAAAAATTGTCCTGAATAATATGTTAGGATCAGTTACCTACTTCTTTTTTTAAATAGCTTTAGGCCTATAAAACCTCTGGCTTACCACAGGCAAGGAAGATGACCACAACCATCTTCCTTCCATATGTGTATTTTTAACCTAGCAGGGACACTCAATGGGCAATGACAATATAAACTAATCCTGCTAACACAGCAACTATTTTCATGTCAGTCTCCTTTGGAAGGAAACATTTGCTATGTTCCTATGAAGATAATCATGAATTATAGCCACTTACAGAACAATTTCAAATACCAACTATCAATCTGCTTGCAAAACCATACTAGCAACACTTGTTTAATCTCACATTATGGGCACTGCCACCTGGAACTCCAAATGTTTGAACTACCCAGTAGAAGTTCACTTTCCATTTTGCAACTTGGCTCAGACATCTCAGTCTGCACCGAACCATGCCTGATGCCCTCTAAGGAAAAATAGTGTATTAGTATGATTGACTTCCCCTCCTCCAATGATTAGAAAAACTGTGGTTTGTCCCTTCATAGTCTGAGTGATCATGTTAAGTGGTCACCAGACCATTTCTTGCAGTGCCACCACTATTTGAGGACATCATTCCCAACTGTAAATACAAACCATATGATTTTGTGAAGTGGCAATAGAGCCCAGGACACTAACCATATTGATTTTTGTTGTGTTTATCTCTCTCTTTATATCTCTGAAAATCCCTAGTGATTCTGATCTCACTTTCTAACACTGCATTTTTTCCTGTTTTCAATGGAATTAAATGCCAGCAGATGACAACTTATGCTTTGTTGCCATTCAGTAATTTAACTGCACTAAATAGGGAACAGCATCTGATTGAATAATCTTTTTGCACTAGCTCCATGTTATGTTAACATCTTTTTCTGCCATCTTACTAGGTTAAAGATCAAAAGCATAAATGGTAAACCTGTTATCAGCCTGTATTTCAGTGTTAACCACTTAAACTGTGATTCAGCAACTTTGCAAAGCCGACACATAAAACCTATTTAAAAATTGCAAGTTTTTGCACACAGGGTTGACTGCTCAGATTTAAGTTTTTTTGGTAAGATTATCTCAGGGAAATAGGAATAAACAGCCCAGCACATTATATACTATTCCCACCAATGTAAACAAATCTCTGCCTATTTTCTTGTACAATACTTAATTTTTTATCCTGTGCCACCACCTCTTCTGTTTAATTTGGTCTATACCTTTGATGCATAGAAACAGCTGTAAAGTTGGTTCAGCATCCCTGTTCAATTCAAGCTTAAATAACACAGCTCTGCTCCTTCCTATTCTTTTCAGTCCCTAAATCCATTTGTACTGTATTTCCAGAGACTTTGGGAGCATGTTCCTGACTAGGACAGCCAATGCACCTTAAAAGAGGAGTTACATTGCCTCTAGTGGTCTTTTAATCACTATTTCCTCACCTTGTTTTCAGGGGATGCAGACTGTTTCTGGAAGACCCTGATGGAGCTCCAGGCCAGTGGATATGCTGATGGGAGGAGATGGGCTGAGATCAGCCCCAAGGGTAGGAAACAACCCACAGCTGTGGGAAGCTTGTGACTCACAAGGTTATTGTGTGATTGAAACTGGCCTCAAGTTGTGCTAGGCTCAAAATCCCAGAATACTTTCTCCCATGGTGTTAAACACAAGGTAGCTTAAAGCTGGGAGTTTCATCATACTCAAATTTTAATCTGGGCAAAATAAGAAATGGAAGGATTTGATAATCCTATCCCATACCTCAATAGACAGTTGCATGGTAAATTTATGATAATTCAGTATCACTACCAATTTCTATCTGCAACACTGCAAAAGCAGGAATACTGCAGAATGTTAACCAGTTTATATTTTATCAGTGCTAGAGGAGAGCTTGTTTTAACATGTGCTAATATTGTATCTGACTCCAGCAAATGATTATAGTGTTTCCTTGCAGATGTACCCAAGTCTCCAAATGAAAGATCAAATTCAGGGTTATTTATTAAAAATAACTGTTTTTAAAAAGTGGATAGGAAAAATAAAAGACTAGCAAAATTAAAAATCAAGACAGAGTAATTTACTCTTTGTTTTCAACTTAAGGGAATGAATAGGCCTGCAACAGGGTTTGCCATAAGCAGCTGAAGATTACTTTCTTGTCATCAGTGACTGAAGACATTTCACACCCATGCAAGCTCCTATATCAATTCACCTTCAGAAGAATTTAATAAAAATAAGCATAACTTGGCAGAAAAAACATATGCATTTCAGCATCGACTATCTTAACAGTCTATAGGGGTTGTTCTAGATCTTGAGTAGCTCTGAGAATTAGGCCCAAAAAGTAAGCAAAGGAAATTTTTCATACATATACAAACCCACGAGCCCCAAATGGTGATGTCTGCAAGTAAAACAGAAGTTTCAATGGCTAAAAATGTAAATGGCTGCTAGTAAGCCACATGCCTTAAGACCATATCAAGGCACTGTCAAATCAGAGAAAATCACGTATGCACAAAGTTGTCACCCGTCACCTTGGATATTCATTTGTATTTATTGGAGCTTCATCTCTTGTGCAACGAGTGACTCAGGCTGCTCTAGGATCCAGCATCTTTCACAGTAATGGGTTTCACTAAAGCTGTAGCACTGCTCTCGGCTTCTGCTCAGCAGTTGGCCTGAGGTTACAAACTGTGATGTTTACTGAGCCTCATTAAGACTGCTGTCATGTGGAATCAGCTTAGTTTGGCTTTAAGAAAATATTATAGAATTGCCTAAATGTGCAATTCCTTTTGAAATCGGAATGCTTAGTTTGTAACATATTCCAGTGATTCTAATACTGATTCTAATCACATTCTGTGAGTAATAAACGGTCACGTGTTTGTTGGTTTAAAACCTGCCTCCAACAAAGGTAATAATTATACCAAAATAATCTGAAGTCAACTTGCAATTAGTGTAGCAACACGATCATTTGTCTAAGGAACAAAACCCAAACCCTGATCAAGCAGGAGTTGCAAATGCACAGTATGTGTCCGATACCTTTGGCAAGAAACCAAAGAAGTATTTTAAATTTCATATTCAATGTTCAGTTCATCTAGGCTGGCCCTGAATATTTATTGAACTGTTATCTCACATACTATAAAGCAGTGACAAAGTGGGTTCTGCATGAATGCTATTAAACCTCCTCATGGTGCCGTTACAACTGGTAGCCTTATTGTAGAACAAGACCTTAGCAGCTTGTGATATATTGTACAGTAATTAATATAACAAGCCTGTGATATATTATCATAGTGCTCCTGCTCCAGAAGTGGGATTGGCATCTGGGAGATATGGAGGAGAAAAAAAAGCTTCCCCTGATATGTTTGTACATTTCCTTAGAACTATTTTATATGTCCACACAGAAAGTCTTAGAAAATGAGGATGACAGGGGTATTTAAGCAATTATTATAAAGATGGAACATGGGTAACAGTTTTAAGTAGCAGAGGGAGAGACTTAATAATCCTTTCCAAGCCTTTTTGCTATCATAAATTGTGATAAAGAACACAAGAGAAAGAACGAAGTCAAGCTAAAATAAGGACATAATTCCTAACACTAACATCAATTAATAAAGAAATCAGCCAGGCATTTAACCTGCTTCTGCTAACATCAGCAGCAAAATTGTCAGCAATTTTGTAAGATGACATCCAATGCAGAAAAATTAAAAGCTCCTTTATCAAACTAGATGCCCCAGTAATTTCCTTTTTTTTCTCAAGTCACTCCTATTTTCAACAATATTCAAATGAACATTCACCTACAAAGAGAATGGAGTTCCCTCTCCTGTATTACACAAATCCACTGAGAGCTGGGATTTAGCATGAAGCGCAAGTAACTTATAAATGAGACTCTAATCTTACGACCAGAAAGCCCACTGTTAACTCACTGGGTGTTGCATGTGAAGGGAGGGTGAGGACAAGAAACAGAAATAAAGATATATTCTGTATCCTCAGGGTATAACCACTGAGAAGCGTTACTATACTGTCATGGACGAAAATCACATCCATAACTTGTCAATCCATCTTCACATTTCTTTTCTGAATTCTCTTCAGTTTATCAGTCTGCATGTTCTTTCCTGTACCTTCCAGAAAATTACTCCACAGCATTAAAGGTCTAGAGAAAGAGGAATGTCCCTCAGAAAAAATCAGACCTATAAATTCCATCTTGTATATGGAATATATGATGACTTCTCTATTTTGTATGTGGATATTTTAAGTTGTTATAAAATGTGAGGAAAGCTGTAGAACTTCTCTGCTAGCTGGCTCACAGGAGAAAATGTAGTGATTTCTTTCTCCTTTTATTCTCAGTTACATTTTTTCTGTTACACAGTGAATTTAAGACTACATAGTGCATCAGGAACTAAGCTCTTCCAATGTGACATTATCTTTACATTTAATCCAGGAATTTTCTGACTGCTTAAATTTAGTGCCAATACAGTTCTTAGCTTTAAATCAAGTAATCATTGTTTGCAACCATCAAATAATCAGATCAATTCAAGTATCCTTTCTCCAGCTGAAAATTTTTATGCTTAAAATTTCAACATGAGAAAAGAAAATCGGAACCTGGAGGAAAAAGTGAGTCCAGCATGACTTATCATCCTCCACTAACCAAGCAGGCCAAAGAGAACCGTAAGAAAGTAAATGCAAGACCCTTCAGCATAACATTTGATATAATGATATAAATCTTGTCTTTTTTCTTTTCCTGTTTGAAGTTATGCAAATTTTCTTTTCAACTCTCTAGCACTATGATCATTTCAAGTGAAAAATAATCTGATAGTCTGTTTTATAGCCTCTTCAGAATATTCTTCAAAGTCTAGGCTCTCTTTTTTTGTTATATCAAAAATTGGTATTATTAAACTATGAAAAGAGTTTAAAAGTCAGTAATTTTTGTGAAAGAAATCAAAAAGACTGGGACAATCCCACTCAGCCTCGTGGTACAAGTGATCCATATAGACATGTAAAAGCCACAAATTAAAAAGAATTGGCAAGTTTAAGAATGAACAGATGATGGAGATGGCTATGCGGTAGGCAGTAATAAAGGAGCACTTCAGCACTGAAAACACAAACTCAATGTCTTTCATTAGCACAATGGAGCAAACATTTAACTATTGTATAAAGGCAAAACAAAAATAATCAGGAAAAAAACCAAAACTCATTCTATTAGATGAAGTAATTCTACGCTGAACTAAAAAGGCACACCCTTTCATGACCCAAGAGAAACTAGAACAACAACAAAGAGGCAATAACAGCAATACGTCTTAATTTTGTGAGTAAATTTTTGTTCAGTTGTACATAAACACCGCACACAGAAATATGAATTATGTTTTGACTGTGGTACATTATTATGGCAGATTAAATGCCAGCTGATGTGACGCATTAGACCTTCATCTAATAAGCTTTTCCTTCACTGCAGAAATGGGAAGTGGATGGAGTGGTGGGCTCTAGCTGTGGTGTCTGCACCCTCCTCTTTGCTTGACCATGACCTTAGAAGTAACCTTGGGAGAAGACAATGCTTTTAGAATTATATTCCACTTTATGCCTACTTTTTTCTAGCATGAGTTGTGTGTCCAGATTTAGCCCCATCATATAAAGGGAATTAAAACACTACAAAAACCAGTGTAGAAATCCAGGGTGAGAATGGGGATCCTATTATTGACAAGCAGCCAGCACCAATGAGCATAACCCAAGGAAAGCTTCCTCCAAACTGTAGTCAGCCAGAAGATTCATTCCCTGAGCAATGACGATTTTTCTGATATTCTTTAGAAAAAAACATCCCCCCCGTTTTAACAAAAATCCTGGGTGTTTCATTACTGCTGAGTGAACATGAAGGCCTTTTTGAACTTCCTAGCCTTTTTGCCTCTGTGGCATCAGCTCCCCAGTTTAATTACTTTTTGTGTTAAAAAGTACATATATTTTTCGTAGGCATGAAACCATCACCTTTAAATTCTTTTAAATGAATGTTTTGCCTTGTAATACAAAAAGTAGTATGGGCATTAAATTATCTCTTCTAATGCCATCCATTGTTTTGTGTACCTTATCCTTTTGCTGCTCTTCCACTTCCTAGTGATTCAAACAAACATAATATTGTCTATATTTCTCATCGACCTCTTCTACATTGTGAACATCAAGAAACAGCACAACTTTACTTCTCCTATACAGACACAGATCAGCTATCTCACATTGGCATTGAAAATCAGGCCCTGGCAACAAAATACTCATTAATCAGATGCACATTTTTATATATTCACAGAGCTGAGCAGACAGATAGGTGTGATCAGGAAGATTAGACAGATAGGCTGTTTTGAAAACCCAAACACTATGTAAGGAACCTCCAAATTAAACAATTATTGTGAAGGTAATATTATACATGCAGACAGCATATATGCAAATAGGCATATATCACATTACAGACAATATCACTGATATTACACTGCCTAGTTACATTTCAGTATAGGAAATTAAATCTTCACTAATAAGTGACCTATATTATAATTCTATCTTCTGTTCTTAACACTACTGATTGAAATTATACAGCCTCTAAGAATATGGATAACGTGCTTCTAATGAAATAACTGTTATTTTTTGGCCTATTATCAGAGCAGTTCATTTACACTGAATTTTTGTTCCATTCCACCCAAAATACCACTTACTTTGAACCATAGAACAGTGTAAACTTGACATTAATGTGAAAATGGCTATAGATAGGAGACAAATTTAAGAACAGAAGAAACCTAACAGGAAGATTAATCTCATACTCGTAGAAAAAACAGATACAGTTTTGAGACTATATATTTAAAATTTCACTTTAGGAAAGAACATTCTCACTGAATCAAGGACAAGCATTGTCTAGCTAACATGTTAGAAAATTATTCAAAATGTCAGTGGAAATTAATTCAGAAGCTGGGGATAGGAAGAGGCAGTTTTAGAGGGCCTTATCCTGTCAGGTGCTAAGCAACTCTGGATGATCCTTAACTCCTGCTTTTACCAGATAATACGGTATGAAGAAACATCTAGCAGATAGTTTCTTCGGCATCATCCCAGATATGGGCTTTGCATTTTTAACCCTCGGAAGCATTACACCCACTTATTATTGCCTATAACAAAACAAAGTGCTAATGTCACTAAAGAAACTTCCTTGTAAGGCTAATTACAAGAACATTTTGTTCAGAATCAGCAGCATCACCCTGAGCTGGGCTACCTTCATACTCAAGAACATAAATGCTTATGTCCATTTATTAGCTGAAAAGAACAAACATGATACAAAAGAAACGGAAAGATATTTTCTTTCAATTACTCTATCATGCTCTTCACTGTTATAAATGTAGCAATGTTAGATGTACAATTGAAAAATAGAAAGTTTATTAGAAAAATAAAGCCCAAGAGAATCACATACAAAGAGTGTTATTCTGGCTCCACAATAGTGACACTACAGGAGTTCTGTTACGGGTTTTGTTTGTATTCCTCTATGAATGGGTTTTGTATTGCAGTGATATCACATGGTACCAAGGTAATGATGATATTTCTAGTACAGCCTTTACTGAAGAGATTCTAAGGGTGGGTTTAGAATTGTCTAAATGGAGAAGTTACTTTCAAATAAGAGATAAATACCAACAGAACTGGTAAAGCTTTATAAATTAATAAGCTAATCAATAGAGAAAACTTTTTGATGTTCAAGAGGTCAGAGGCCCTGGGCTACAAGGAATATGGACTTGTAGAATCACAGAATGGTTTGGGTTGGAAGGGACTTTTAAATATCTAGTCCAACCCTGCTGCATTTGCTCTGGATACTAGTTGTGCTTGGTACCTCCTTTTGCATATTCCAGCCTTTCTCTCCTCTCCAGGTGTAAAGGATGGGGTCTGCAGCCATTTGTTCTCTGATACACAGGTGAATGTTGCTTCTTAGGTGCAGAGGGCAGAGGTAACAAGCTTCCAGCTGATTTTATATGGGCTTATGTGCAATAAAATAGAGTGCAACAAGTGCAGCACTGCTAATTATCACACAATGACTATAATGATACATAATAATGATACAATGTATATTATATAATAAAAATAGCAAAATGTCTAATAATGATTAGCATATTATAAAGTGTGGAAGGTTTCTTAAGAGCATTGTATGTTTGGAAAGTGGGGTTAGTGCACTTGTCAGTACTAGAGTATTGTGACTGTGTTATGCAGTACGTAAGAGACACAAGCAGTATGTTAAGTGCAAGATGCTTAGCCCTTCACTGTGTACAGAAAACAGTAACCAAGTAAATGGCAAATATTGGCCACCCCCTTAGAATAACCTCTTTTTCTAAAAGCAAAATCTTTACACCCTTACTTCTCTTATCCCAAAGAGAGATAGTATCTTCTGTTCTTTCCGTCAAAAGACTTTCTATTTGCATGGTTAGTGTGTTTCTTGCATACTGTGAAGAGGAAATCTCTGCTTCACTGTGATATCCATGCTGACTCCCCATCGTTTGCTCTCCAAACTAACATAAGGACTATTTATGTTTGCAACAAAAAGAAATCATGCTGGTTTTGAGTGTGGTTTTCTTGTTGACATTTTAGAAACTGTTTTAGGCTCTTCTTAATATTTAGACAAACTAAAATGTTGCCTTTTGTGGTGTTGCTGTTGACATTTCCTAAGGGAATTGCTGAAGATGTTAACAACTTCCCAGCACAGGCATGCTGTAATGGAATAGTTGTTTGCTTGTGGCCCTGACACGAATTCCCCTTAACTGATGTTTTTTGCTGAAAGTAATGTGATTGTGATAACTTCAGTGAGTTGGGGTAAATGTGAATCAGTCCTGGCTATTTTGGGGAGCATAAATGTCTGCTAAACTCCTTAGTGTTTTGCTTCTTGCAGATATAACAAGCAGAAGGTGCCAATTCATTGTGTGTATCAGAGCCTCTGTGTGCTGCACAAACATCTGCAGTGCAGAGTGGGAAGAAAGCCCACGAGGAGCATTGGTAATTGGCTAAGCCTGATGGCCAGGAGAGCTTGTAGCTCAACCAACAGAAATTGGTCGGTTAGGGGATTGGCTAATTTTGAAGCCAGTAGCCACGAAAAACAATCACATAGCAGAACTTGCCCTTGTATGTGTAAAGTATGCCCCAAGGGCACTGTAGGTTAGACATAGATTGATGTTATTGTGAGTTTGCTTTTTTAAGACATGTCTCATACACAGAACCTGTGTACTGCCATGTCCTTAATATCTGGTCAGTACAAACAGTGCATAATTATGTTAGCAATTAACCCAGGACTATCCATTTAGAGATTTTATTTAACCTTTTATGTGTGAAGGTTCTGAAGACTCTTCAAGCAGTTTGGGTTTTGTTCTGGAATCCCTGATTAAAAGCACGAAGCTCTTACATGCAATGCCATAGCCAGCTTAGCCTGTGGTCTGTATTAAAAATACCCACATTGTTATCTACAAGAATCAGCTATAGCTTACAAACTTTTAGCAATACAGTATCTTTTTCTGACTGGTCACCATGTATTGCAGCTATGGAACAAATTTTCCTCAAAACACACTGCTGTTTTAAAATCTTTTCAGTTGAAAAGCATTTCTGTGTCTGGGATTATCCTAACTTCAGTTCTTATATCCTCTGCATTTTCAGTGAAACTGCAGAGAAACTTGTTTGCAAGACAGTCGTGCAGCAGCATTTTGGCCATGTTGTTTGTTCCGTTTCTGAGCCTTTCGGCGGAGGCTTGGGGAGAGGCAGCCTTTGCTGGTGTGCGGCTGTTTCCCTGCCTTGAAAAAGAACAAAAACTGTCAGGAAGAAAGATATTCATCCTAAGGGTAGACTCCAGTTACATTAAATAGAATAGCAGCCACTTGGAGATGGGACTGGAAGGCAGCCAAAAGGACACTGTGAAATTTTTCAATAGTCTGTCCCTATGCCTGTCTTCCAGTGATCGACAGAGAATGTAATTTCAACCTTCAAACTATTCACTGCAACCAAAGGGAGCTGAATGCTCTTCCGGCTCTATTTTAAAGAACGTTGTAACCTAGATGAGGAGATACTCTGCTCTCAAATGTGCGTGCTGTTCTACTCTTGCAGTAAATCATTGTAGCTATTACTACTTATTGGCTTAAGTAAATTGTCCTTTTGACTGTCCTGTATGTGTTTCATAAGGAAATGGTTTGGCCTTGACCAGGGCATATAACATAATTTCAATGGGTGTTTTGATTAAGAATTTTTCAGATGGTCCTTGCTGCTTGTAACATTAGGTGGAGGTGTCAGCCTGGAATCACCAAGTAAAGTCATGTTTTGAGGCATTAGTGTAGTGACGAGATCAACTGGCCTTTCTTATAATGGCTGCAAAAGCATTTAATTCTATGCTGTAACTTCTTTATCAAAATCTCTCAGATTTATGTTTGTCAAGGCAGATAGCCCGTGACTTAGAGCAAGATTACAGCCTCATGAATCTCCAGCAATTACAGCAATTTCAGGTGTGTATTTGCAGTAATATGTATTCCTTCCTTGGGAGAGATCTGTGTAGCTTCATGTCATTGTATGTGAGGTGTAACCCATTGAACCTGTTGGTTCATCTCAGCTGAATTGAGATCAGAACCTGGTCCGCGGTCACTTGATTTCAGGCACTGCTGTTCCCTCCCCAGTGGGATCTCTATGTATGTCTTCTGAGGGAGAGGAGGAGCTGAGCGCTTTTGAATTTTAAACATCGCATTTTAGGGAAAGTGGTGATAGGAGGATATAAAAAAAGTGAAAAAGTTGCATAACCTAGATGGTTCCTTAATAAAAATCTTACTGCTACTCTCAAACATTTGGGATCGTCTCTGTTAAATTATGTGTATTGTAATATTTGCGCAGTGCAGTGTTTGTGTTTTCTACTGAAATGTAGTTATATTTGTAATGCCATGTAAAGAAAGGCCACACCCTGACTCTTCTTTCTATACATAATGGTAGCAAAATAGTTGTTTCAGTAAATAGGAAAGCAAAGAGTTGGGAAGTGCCCTCTGTGAATATGTTTTGGATGTAAAGAAGTAAAGATGACATTTAGCTTCAGAAAGATGAGCTGTAGGATTCAGGAATTTAAAATAATAGGTGCAGTAGGTGTACATAGGGGTTCAGTTACCATTGAATAGTGATTTCTCAAAGCTTTTAAGGTACTTTATTCTCAGCTTCCCACAGAGTAACCTGCTCTGTTTTGCAGGTAGATGTCAGGGGAGGTAAATTTACCTCAAGGGAAGTAAATGATCTGCCCAAAGCCCTGTAGTCCCACCCAGGCCATGGACAATCCCTGAAAGAGCCACTAAGTATGGCACTTATTATGAGATATATGGGGTGTTGCACAAATGGAGAGTCTTGTCTAAAGTCCCCAGCAACCACAGCTCTAATAACGAAGAGCAGCAGTTACCACTGAGAGTAGTCCATTAGCTTCAACAGAAACTGTGTTGGTGCATTCAATATGTCCTTCTATTTTTTCATTAAATGTAGGTAGGGCTGCATTCTGCAGTGCTAAAAATCTGGATTTATGACATGTTAGCAGCTGAAGTGCTGTTCAGGCCAGATAGTTTTACCCAATAGAATTTTTTAAATGTTTGGCAGGTAGAGGAGAAAGAGCCATTTAATAGCCACCTTTAAATTTGTTTATTTGGTAAATGCACTAGAGTCCAGCGTTCTGGCTCAGATTTCTGTCTCTTACTGTGCTTCTGCAGAGTCTGTTGCTTCTAAAGACCATGATCTATGAGATGAAAATAATGGCAGATGTTTTCTGTGACATGGATGGCATGGCTTGCTGGCATGGGACTTCTGGACTTAAAATGGGCACTACTGTTAGCCATGTCCATCCCGGGGGTTCTTCGGGAAGACAGGGCATCATTCAGCCAGAGCTGCATCTTACATCTCAGTGTTACACAGGCCTGCAGATGCTGATTACTTCCCAATCTGTCTGTCATGAAATGTCCAGAAAATTTTCTATTATAACTCCTTTCTGAAAACATCTAGTTGGTTATAAATACTCTGCTTTCGTTTTTTTTTTTCTCTCTGTGCAAATTATGGTAAATAAATGAGGGCCAAGAAGACTGAATGAATAAGGGAAGGAGACAAACAAAAGATAGGTGAAAGGAGTGGGGGGAGTATGAGAGAGTAAATGAGAACAAGGGACAGAGCTGAGAAAAAATAAAGTTACGTATGTATAAACATCTTGGTGGCTCTAGGAAAATGAATAGATTCGGGATTATAAGTTAAGGAAGGAGGTTGCACAACAGAAATTGAAGTGTTTTAAGTGTGAGGAAGACACTCAAGGTATCTTACATTATAGTAATAAGTTTTAGTTTCTTCTGAAGTATTCGAGTGTAGAAAATAAAGCAAAAATAGGAAAGGGAAAACTGAATAGTGAACTGCAGAATGAAAGAGAAGGTGATCAGAAGAGGAAGAAGAGCAGAGGGGGAAGGCTGCCCAACTTCACTTTGCACCAGTGCATTTTATGCTCCAGGTCAATATTTAGGGCCCCAAACATTTTCAGACTGCCTCTCCTAGTACTGTTTTTTAAGAACACAAATGCTTTCTTAAATCATTTTGTGGTTTTCATTCTTTCTGAGGTATGATTCAAAATATGATAGTTAAAAGATTTATTTTGTATACACTGTAGCTGTCTTTCCTCATTCCTCTCTCCCTTCACAGAACTATGCATATTTTTTTTTACAAAGAGGGAAAAGTAAGATTATTTTTTTTCCTTTAGGAAAAGGGGCAGCAGTTAGCATAGCGTAGGGAAGTGTGTACTAGCTGGACCTTGAAATTTTCAGTAGCTAATTCTCCAGTCCTTTTCAGGTACAAGGTACCATATGCAGTTCTGGGGACCCCAATACAAGACATGAAGCTGTTGGAGCGGGTCCAGAGGGGGGCCACAAAAAAAATGGTCAGTGGGCTGGAACATCTCAGCTACGAAGAAAGGCTGAGAGAGTTGGGGTTATTCATCCTGGAGAAGAGAAGGCTTCAGGGAGACCTTATTGTGGCCTTTTTCTATGTAATGGGGACTTATAAGAAAGATGGAGAGAGACTTTTACACGGGCTTGTAGTGATAGGACAAGGGGCAACATATTTAAACTGAAGGAGTTTAGACTGCATATAAGCAAGAAATTTTTTATGATGAGGGTGGGGAGATACTGGACCTGGTTGCCTCAGGAAGTTGTGGCTGCCCACTCCCTGGAAGTGTTCAAGGCCAGGTTGGATGGGGCTTTGAGCAACCTGGTCGAGTGGAAGGTGTCCCTGCCCATGAACAGGCCTGGGATTTACAGTTTTCATAGAATTTTACTAAGTAGGAAGCGGTTTTATCACATGGAAATAGAAACCAAGCTGCAGTCAGCTTATTGTCCTTTCTTCAAAGCTTGTTTATTGCCCTGCAAATATCTGGAAGGTCCAATCATCTGCACTACTCTACATAATTCCATACAGTTCTCCCTCCTCTAGCTAGCAGGGGGCAAGCCCTTCCTGAGCTCCCCCTTCACTAAGTCTCCTTCTGTTACATCCAGCTCTCCACAGCCAGGTCTGCAGCCAAATCCCGTTTAGCCAAGTTTAAGCTAAAACATCTCTGCCCTGTCTCAGCCTTCCTGGAAAACGACAAGAGAGGACATAGGGCCTCCAGCACAGGTTAGGCGATAAACTACTTTTATCCCTGGTTCTTCCACTTGAGAGTCTGGGAAACAGAGCATCTGATCCTTTTAACATCAATTAATTATCACAAGGCTGCAACACTTAGCTCCTTCAGGTTCAATAGTTTGTTTGCTATTGCCTTTATAAATAAGGACAGAACTTAACTGAGTATAAATGTGCATTTGTGCTTGAAATATTTTAGGAATTTGTCATCTAAAAATTAAAATAAATTCACTGTTAATAAAAAAATAGTTATTCTGTCATTATGAGTTTCCACACTTACCACATCTTCAGTGATTTACAGATTCTCTTTTTTTTTTTCTTTTCCAAACAAGCACAAGGATATTTTTCATTGCTAGAACACTTGGGCTGGAAACTGAAAGTCAGGTTAGACGCTTACTCATCAATTAGTAATTAGGATTTTGCAAGTCAGGTTCTGCTCCAGTGTCAGCTGTCAAATTACCTTTTACTGCAGCCATGTTAAATACACACCCGTATCCACACCCTGTATTTATAGTCATAAATGTAACTACTTTCATCTATGGGAGTTGAAACGTTGCTGGACAGGAAGAGGACAGGTGTGGAACAGGACTGAGCTCGGCTCTTCATTTGAATTTGTTCTAATGAAAGTGGATAAGAAATCCATTCACTATCCTCACAGCTGTTAAAGCCTTACCCTGAACTGGAACAAAAGCCCATACTCATGACTACTGTGAACACCAAATATGATCATTAAAATAAAGGCAGTTCTATCTTTTTGTTTGGAGAACTCCCCAATTTATGCTTTGGAATTAAAAGTATTAAGAAAAAAAGTTACTCCAGCTGAACAGACAGCAATCACAGAGCAAAGAACTCTCCAGTTGGTGCTCAAGTTCCTGACAAAATAGTAATTTGGGAGGAAAAAAAAAGCTGATACTCAGCATCAGTTTCAGGGGATAGAAGGAATTCTCCCTCCCCTGCCATACACATGGATGCTGTACCTCTTCTGGATCCTGCTGATAACATACGCTGCTGAGGCATTTTCTGTTATCATCACAGACAGTGCAGACTTGCTATGCCATTTCCTATAACCACCACAGGGTTCCACACTTTTTATCTGCTTCATATCTTCAAATGCAGTTTAGTAAGTTGGGGAATTTAAGGGAATGTACTTAATTCAAAGGAAGTGTATAAGCATTTTTACTTGTAAGGTGTTTTGAGGATGAGTTATTTTATAGAGAAGACTCATGTGAACAGAATAAAACAAAGATACTTTTTTTTCTCAGATGCACCCCTCAAATCTCTAATTCCTACTAGAATGGATGGAATATGCCCAGGATAATGCTTCTGTTACTATTCAAGCCCATTCCTACCTGTGACTATGACAAAACTTGAAGCTCTGCTGCAAAGACACCTGGCAGCTGAGACAACACGGTCCTGACGCACAGCAGTCTTGTCTTTAGCTCACAGTCTGTTTCTGCTACAGATATAAATATATTTTTAATATAAAGGAGTGAGTCTGGTCCCTAAAGATTATAGGGGGCAGGAAGAGAGCTTTACAGATTCCTGGCAACATTTTGAGTCTATGCATTGCTTTATATTACTGTTTGCGCAACAACAAAAGGTCTGACAACAGGACTAGTGATACCTGTAAAGTTAAACACATTTGCATTTGCAGAACTAGTGGCAAAATGTGAAGTTATAAAAATATTGAAAAGGCATCATCTTTTTAAAGCAAATCTCTATTTAACCACGTTTAACTTCGTTATCATCCATATAACATACTCCACTTTGTCTTTTGAAGGAGACGCATTGATCCCACAGGATTCAGCCATTCTTTTTGAATTAGTAAGTATTTCTTTCAGGGCCCACAGGGAGAGCCCTGGAACATAAGGAGGAAAACTACTCTCCTATTCAAAGAAAGAACAGCATAAAAGCACAAAAGATGCTCTCACTTTGTGAGTGGCTTTGCTTAAAGCAGGACAGAAACTCAGAATGGCCGAGGAAGGGCTACTGAGTGAGAGGACAGATAGAAAAGGTAGAAGAGAGGCCTCCGGTATCAAGGGATGTTGTGATGCCTTTTATCTCCAGTGCTGGGGATGCTGGACCAAGCATTTAAATACATCAACTGCTACTGTACACTGACATCAGTGTAAATCACTACAGCACAGTAAGCTTTACCATGACATGTATGAGAACAATTTCAAATTCAGTATTAAAAGTGCATAGCACCACTAACCTCAGACCCCTGCAGTTTCATTGGGTTTTGACAGGGTTGTACAGATGTAAGCTTCGGCAATGGGTATGTATTACTTTCTCTTCCCAGCTCTGCTGAGTGAGAAGGTTACAGCCCCAAGACCTGCCAGCTTAACTCACCATTCTGCGCATCATTTCAGCTGTAAATGGTCTTGGATTAAATCTCTTTTTCCAGACAGTTTTTAGGGGGTGACACCCAGAAGCTGAAGAAGAATCAGAAAAAACTGTGCACCCACATCCATGTGCAGAGTCTGGTCACTCTTCTGAATTTGGAAACTCCTTTGTTGATACCTGTTATTTCTGAATTTTGCCCAAAATAAAACCAGAATTTACAAACATTGTTTCCCTTTCTAATTGTAAAGAGTTTTATGAAGCATCATGTAACATCCACAAAATCATCAACCTCATCAACTGACATTACAGGCAGGCACAATATCTGTAAACTCACAAGGGAAAAAATACAAATAAAAGAAAAATACTAGTATTTTATTGAGTTCTTTTTGAGTAAACATGTTTTTGCCCCAAAATGTTTCCTGTAACTCTGATTAAATCCATTAATTCACTGTAATGTGAATAGCACTTGAAGCTCCATTGATCAGTGTGATCATTGCTGGTATCTTTGCATTAGCTTATATGGGTTTAGCATTATTCTTAACTTGATTCTTCAAATGTGCTTTCAAAGGACAAATCTTTACTATGGATTTTATTATGCACAGCCACATAAAAATTATTTTTCAGTATTTTCCATTATCTCCTTGAACCTTCTAGAACAATGTCGGCTGTCATCATATTCTGAAAACTAAACTCAGAGTTTGCACTGCTTTTTGTTACATACACAATTAATGCAAAAGGGAATCAGATTTTCTCCAGTTTGCTAAGAATATGAGTCTATTATTGAAATTTTAGGTTGGGTACCAGCATAAAGACATATGAGGGAATTTCAGCAAGGATACCTAACAGGACTGAGTTTCCTCTTCTTCACCTACTATCATCAGAACATGTACTCGGGAACCAGTAGAGCTAACCCTAATGGCTAATACCAGTGCACCTCACATCCCAGGGATTTTCTTTTCAGTGGCTGAGGAACATATTTGCTGGAGCCCATCAACATCCTGCAAAAGAACAACCTCCAGCCTCAAGTCCAACAAGTCTGGCTATGTGGTGGACAGGCAGTTAGTTAACTCTGTGTCAAAGTAGTTGGGGAATACGTACATCTTTATAAATACATAATTTTTATTGAGGTTTCCAGTTCTCTTACTAGAGCTCAATTCAGTCAGTAGGGCAAGTGCTATATGAAATCGAGTCATGGGTTAGCAATCAGAGCTGAACCCACCCTTTGCGTACTAAGTACCACTATGTTTTGACCAGCAAGTTAGCCAGATCAGCAAATTTTTGGGCAGCAGCCTGACAGTTAACTACTGAAGCTCTGGACCAAAAAATTCCAACTGGTAAAGGAGACACTACTGCTATCCAGGAGTAGGCTTGGGCTGATTCTTCACTGAGATCACTCTGTGTTTGGTACACACTTAGTTCTGCAAGAAGAGCCTTCCTTGTGCAATCCACGAGTCTTGAAACCAATGGGTAATGTTATCTTTAACAAGACTTAGACTTGATTTAAATTGAGTCCTACTTAGTTAATTTTCCCAGCCATTCAGGGTATGTTTAATCAGCTTTACATCTTCACTGTGTCTTGAAGTAGTGAACATAAGGTTTTGGAGCTGGTGGCTGAAGACCCAAACACCTATGTGCTGACAGGAGAAAGGGTGTAGGTTGCAACTCCAGCTCATTCAGGAGTTGCTACTCCATGAGTAGCCTTTGACGGCCATACCTCTGCCATCTCTATTTCTGATTATTGGGTTCTGCCCATCTTGCTACAGGGGCCAAGAAGACTTACCAAATCTCTAATAGTTCTCTTTCTGTTGACTCCACCAGTTATGATTTAAAAATAAAAACAAAAAAAAAAACATCACCACCACATTGGCTAAGACTGATTTGGACAAAACTACTGACTCCATATAAACAGGTTTTGTAACCTTTGGTACCAAATCCCTGTTTCACAGCATTTAAATACATTACTAATCCTAAATATGGTAAAATTGCACCTCTGCCCATCAAAGAATCCCTCCCAGTAAGTCAACCAGGCCTGCTCCTTCTCCAAGACCGGAACACTGAAATGCATTACAGCATACCTTCTATCTCCCATCATAACAAGAAGCATAAAATTTCTAGTATGTTATAAAAATATTGGTTACATTGGCTAGTCTTTACATACAGTTAGGACTCAGACAAGACTACCTGCTGCACTAGAATGAGTATAAGGGGGAAAATGCAAACACTTAGGACATATTAACTGCATATCCAAGATACAGCATTAATCCTCTCGATTCATAAGAGCATTATTACATAAAATGGTTCAAAATTATGGCACATCATTGTTGAATCACAGAACAATTTATGTGCGAGGGGACCTTTGACACTTCTCTGCTCTAACGCCTTGCTCAAAGCAGGGCCAACTCTGAAGATAGATCTGACTGAAGTCACGACAAGACAGGGCCTTGCCCAGTCAACTCTTGTGTATCTCAGGAAGGATGTGGCCAGCAGGTCAAGACAAGTCATTATTTCCCCCTACTCAGCACCAGTGAGACTGCATCAGAGCACTGGGTCCAGCACTTTGGGGTTGCCAGTGCAAGGAAGACAATAACAAGCTGGAGCCAGAAGAACTGGTTTCTCCAAACAGTGGCAACTGTTTTCATTCAATACCAGTACCACATAAAATCAGTATCAATTTCTGACCAATCTAGTAAAGACTTTAGCCTCTTTTGCCATTGGAAAACACTGTTCCTTAAGGTTCTGGGAAATAATTACATTTTGGGGCTAGACATATACTTGCCATTTCTGACAGTCCGTTTCTGGTTGTCTCATTGCAAAATTTGATTTTTGTATTAAATTTACATTCCAAACAGAGCTATTGGATTTTAAAGCTGATGCTCCAGAACAAGTTAACCTCTTGCCTTCCATATTAACTTTTACTCCCAAATTCTGACCCAATATATACGTTTAGAGCTTCCTGGATGCAGCTTTCAAGTACATGAATTTCTTTTATGAAAATGCAGCGCAGGGACATACAATTTGTTTCAGTGTCACAGTCCCCTTTCAAATGCCACAGAGAACTCTAACCATGAATAACTTTTACCTGTCTCAAAGGGATTTTCATAGACATTACAGGAAAGAAATCAGCCTTAAGCAATGCCCTTGGGCAACACATGGCATTTTTATTCATTTCTGTACACCTTCTAACTTCTGCTACATGGCATACATAATTTATGTGCAACAGTCCCTGCTTCTTTCTCAACATACTAACACTCAGGTACTCACAGAATGAAACAGCTGCATGTACCAAATTAACATCAGTTATTATAGTTACATTACATTCAACACAATATACATTTTAGTTTGGAATAATTTTTAGCATCCTCTGTGTGAGAAAAATAGTACAATATAGCATCACTAAAAATATCTACAAATACACAAGTTATACAGTAGTAGGAGCAGCAGCCTCTGGGTCAAGCCGAGAGGTCTAAGGCACTGCATTCAGGTCACAGCCTGCCCTGGAGACGGGGGTTTGAATCCCACTTCTGACTGCTCCCTTTTGGGGCTGTGGCTGGCCACCAGTGGTGTTGTGTTCCTCAGAGCTCAACTCAAGGGGCAGTCCCGTGCAATATATTTATCAATGATCCGGATGCAGGAGTTGAATGCACCATTAGCAAGTTTGCTGACAACTCCAAATGGGGAGGTGCCGTTGACTCTCTTGACACCTTGCATAGGGATCTAGACAGATTGGAGCACTGAGCTATGATTAACAGGATGAAATTTAACAAGTCAAAATGCCGGATTCTGCACCTGGGACAGTAACAGGCAGGCACAAGTGTAAACTGGGAGCGGAGTGGCTGGAGAGCAGCCCTGCAG
>JANZLQ010000029.1:32950829-32962886 GCA_026212715.1 Elanus axillaris | reverse complement strand
CCCCAAGCCTGTCTGTTTAAGAGGCATTTGGACAATGTCCTTAACATGCTTTAACTTCTGGTCAGCCCTGAATTGGTCAGGCAGTTTGACTAAATGAACATTGTAGGTCCCTTCCCACTGAAATAGTCTAGTCCTATTCCATTCTATTCTATAAAAATGGGGTCTTAAATTAAAATGGGAGATCTAATTGTCTCAGCTTACAGAAGGGAGCAGTTCAGAATCCAGCTCCCAAAATCTGGTGGAGTTTCTGCTTCCTCTCCCCCACCATGCCTGCACTATCCCTGCATCTTCCCTGCACTAGCTGTGATGCTGGATGTCAGGTTATATGCCTCTCTGATGTAGCAAGAAACATTACTCCCCCCAGCTGGTCTTCTGCTGCTTTAGGGAGTGGGACCCACTTACCAGGCAATCACCTGGAAAGTTGCTTTAGTAGCAAGAGCAGGGGAATCAGCAGAGCAGAGCATGAGAGGGAGTAGCCAGAACTTCCCTCTCTCCCACTTTTGCCAGAGGTGAGCTGTTATTTTGGCTCCAGATGTTTCCTAAAACTACAGCTTTCATCTCAAAACTACCTTTTTTTAGTGTTGCTTTTTTTTTTCTTTTAACTTGCTCTCCCAAATACTTTGGATATTACATTATGTTCTTGTTTTGTTAAAATTTAAAAAGCTCTCAAAAGCACATTTGAATCAGTAAATTAATTAAATGTGAATTAATATGTTAATATTTTTAGTGCCATAAGCTTTGAATGTTAAATATCCAGTACTGCAAACGCTCAGCAGACATGCAATAATGACCCCTAAACACACATAGCACTAGATCATTATAAATTTGCAGCTAAAAAAGATGAATTGATTAATTATTTCAGAGGAAGAAACAGACTGAGGGAGTGTTTTTTTTATCTGATATTAACGTAGACTCCAACACAGGCAACTAATGCTTTCCATCTGCAAGTGCTACCAACATTCCTTGAATAGAGTTGCTTACCTACCCAAAGTACTTACCTACCATACCTTGTGTACAGACTTTCTCCATAACCTTAACCCATAGGGTGGTGTTAACTCATCCATTCTTACTAGGCAAGCAGCACTACAGTCCGTCAACATATACAGGGATGTTTTGCAGAACAACCTCGCAGAAAGCAATGTTAAGATCACCATCTCCTGAACTGTTAATGATCAATCAGTATATAATTCAATGTTCCAGGCAGCAATTCTACTAGTATTGGAATTCTGAAAGAAACATATTTCTGGTGCGTTTGGGTCTGCCAGACATACAACAAAATCAACAGGCAGCTGCCTAAAGCAGTAATCCACAACTTAAGTTGCAGGATGCACGGTTGGCTGGTCTTCCTGGGGGATCCATTTTGGATGAAGCATCCTGGTTGTTTATAGCCTTTCAAGTCCTACCAACACAATTTACAATAGTAGTATATTATCTACCTTATACAGGCATCAATACAAGTATTATTAGAAGTTATTTCATCTAAACAGGTAGTGTAGACTCTTCCTAATGTTTGCAGAAAAAAAAATAACTGAGCTAGAAAGAGACAGAGAGATAAAAACCATTAAATAATTGTGTGTCATAAGCAAAACAGCAACTTGGAAGTCTAGAACCTCATTAGCTTCATTTCAGTTATAATGTGAATATTGAGATCATATAAATCAGAATAGATGTACCTACAGTATTTGAGATGGTTTAAGCATCCTAGAAAACCACTAGTGAGAAGGCATTCACTAAACAGATTATGCATTCAATCACCTATTCAGAAGTGTAGCTTTTTTCTACAGTCCTTTCCTGTACTTTAATCCCCACTGAGAGGATTGCATGGGAGGAAAGAGAACTGCACAAGAGTCCAGCCACCATTCAGACAAGAAAAACCTTAACTCCAATGGGAGTTCAAAACTTACTTCAGTGGTGCTAGGATTTGATCCCCTGATTCAAACCTCCATTTTAGACAAGGCTGCACAGGAGTTGCTGGACCTATGAAACAGCAGCAACCTAACAGGATGCACAGAGCCACAGGTTATAAAGTCTGCAGCCATGAGCTCTGTAGAGCCTGTAGTTAACAGCATTTCCCTTCTACTAAGATATTGTAACGGGTGAATTAGGTAGGCAGATGAGATTTCATTTGGATTTTCAATATAATTACACAATAAGAAACAATATTCTGACAAGTCAACTCTTCCATATTCACAGACCATAATAATGGACCAAAAAATAGAAGGAGAAGGAGGGTTAAATCCAAGGCCATCATAAACAACAAACATCACAGTATTTCATCAAGAAATCACTGTAGAAAGTTCAATTACTTGTTCTCTAGCGGATCATTTATCCTGAATTAAAGACCTGCACAGAATAAAAAATCTGCCAAATCCTTTGTTAATATGTTATGTAGGTTACAGTCACTATTAAGAATATGTACCAAATAGAGCAAAGCACGCATTAACTGATAGTAATGATTTCTGTGAAGAGAGTCTCTTTCTATAAATTGTCTTTCAGAAACTTTCACAAGATAGACTGGACAGAATCTAGAGAGGCATTTGAGGGAAAGAAGAACGATTACTTTAAAAAAAATCTGATTATAAGTATGTATGCTAGCTATTTCATAATCACATGCCAATATCTGCACTCTTTTACATGCAAACTCTTTAGTGAGACTAGGTTCAAACTCTTCACATGAATATGTGTTGAGCTCTCTAGTCAATTTAAAACCAAAATAATCATATTAGCTAGACAAGATGTCCAGGCTTAAATAAGTTCTATTATTAAAGGAAGCACATGATCAACTTTTTCTGAAATTAAAACTGTATACATCTTCGCCACTGCTAGTCACAAGGACTGAGGCCAAACTCTCAACACTCGCATATGCTACGAGTATTTCCTGTGAGAAAATGTCACAAGGCAAGAAGTAGAGAACCACAAGCAGCTCAGAAATCTTTTATGCCTCTGGAGCGGTGCATGAGGGAGTGCTTCTGGTAAATAAGATACAGAGAATGACAAGTTTTGCTTTTTTTTTTTTTTTTAAAGAAAGGGACTATACACTTTTTCAAACAAACATATTTCAGGATGCCAATGCAAACAGGAGGTAAAAGCCACAGAAAGATGTTCTGCTTTACCAAAGGAACAGTTTTCTTTCAGCAAGCCTCTACTAAATACAATCTCTCAATTAATAGGGAATAAGGATTCCCTTATTCCTGTGGGGCAGCTGCAGCCAGTGCTGTACCTGTGAGCAGAGCCCTTATCGACCAGAAGGGGAAAGAACAGAGGCAGACCCCAAGCCCTGTGTGAAATCCCCCAACGGGGTTTCAGGGAAATAGATAATTCTATGGGCAAACCAGGCTTCTACCATTACCACCAGTGAACTATCATTCATGAGAGGACAGTATTTTTTCCTTCATATAAAGTTTTCTCCAGCAAACGAATGGCTATCACCAAACTCTTCTCCTGGTTTTATGAATGTTGCCCATGGACTAGAGGAGAATACAGCAAGGCAGAGACCATCTCATTATATGCTCATCACAAAGCATAATAGATATTCAGATATGATCAGTACTTATGACTCAGCAGGAGTGACTGAACAACTGAAATGGATGGAAACTGCTTTCTCTCCTGACACAAAATCCACACATCACTTTGAAAAGCATGAGATGAAGTTCAGCCAAGTATATGCTAAGTAGGTGGACACTGAGGGAGTTTTGAGATATCTTATTACTTCCACTGCTCATTAGTGGATAGGACAGTATATTTCCAACACTTTGTGGACTTCAAAGATTTTTTTAAAACAGAAGTAAAAGGAATAATCAGGATACCATGGCTCACCCGCTCCCTTTTTCAATGAAACAAGCCTACACTGGCAGTTCAAAGCATGTCTGAATTTTCATTTATCTTACTGAGAAACAATCCATTACCAGTAGCTAATGATCTTTTTTGCCCTAATGAATCTACCTTAAAGGAATCAACCCAGGGCTCCGTGCTGTTCACAGTTATTAAAACATGAAAGCTGGACTAACTCTGCTGAGGACATTGATGCTTAACTCCGATGTCATTAAATGTCAGCTTTATGAATTGGAATCCATTCAGACAATGCAAGTCTACCCTTATATTAAAGATTATGCACACAGAAGCTCTTCTCTCAATGAAGGGGACCTGAGTCTCTACAGGCATAAGCCACACTGCAGAGGTGCAGGCCCAAAGGGTAGTTTTGGCATGAGGAAACATGAGTGCCTGGAAAGTGAAGATAATACACAGCTGTTTCTGATAGCACAGGCAGAAAGCTACCTGCTGCAAGCCAAGCTTACAAGTGGATCTCCTATGGACAAATGTTATCACAGTATGGGGCAGCTTGTTATACTTTCTGCTGCTAGTGCTTTTCGTAACACATGCAAATGATTGAAGAAAACTATTTCTTTGCAAGGCACGCCTGTCCTGAAGCCAAAGTCTTGCTCCTCTTGCAAAAGTCACATTCCCCTTTGAAAGGTAATGCTCTCTTTTTACTGTGGGCCAGTCCACTGGCTGTTTACTGCTAGGAGTATTCACCCTTACCTCAGAGTGGTAATTTCATACTCGTGTTTAACTGGAACTAATTTATTTTCCTGTTCCTTCAGTGCTAGTGTTAGGCTCCAACAGCTGCAGCTCTCCCCAGCACAGCCCAGCATTAGTGGATGGCCCCCATCACCAATGCATGGCTACAGAGACTCCCCACCAAATCACCCACGTACTTTAATGACTCCTCAAAGAGGGCCCACAAGCCTTACATCATGCAACCTCTAAGAAAACAAAACTACATGCTTTCCTGTCTTTCTTTCTCATGAACTAAAATGAAGAGCAGAGCTATATAGCAGCCTTGTGGCAATGTGCTGGTTTTGGCTGGGACAGAGTTACTTTTCTTCATAGTAGCTAGTATGGGGCTGTGTTTTGGATTTGTGCTGAAAACAGTGTTGATAACCCAGGGATGTTTTGGTTACTGCTGAGCAGGGCTTACCCAGAGCCAAGGGCTTTTCTGCTCCTCACCCCACCCCACCAGCCAGCAGGCTGGGGGGGCACAAGGAGTTGGGAGGGAACACAGCTGGGACAGCTGACCCCCACTGACCCAAGGGATGTTCCATGCCATAGGACATCATGCTCAGCATGAAAAGCTGGGGGAAGAAGGAAGGGGGGGACACACGTTTGGAGTGGTGGCATTTGTCTTCCCAAGTAAGGGTTAGGCATGATGGAGCCCTGCTTTCCCTGAGATGGCTGAACACCTGCCTGCCCATGGGAAGTGGAGAATGAATTCCTGGGTTTGCTTTGCTTGCACACATGGCTTTTGCTTTACCTGTTAAACTGTCTTTATCTTAGCTCACGAGTTTTCTCATTTCTATTCTTCGATTCTCTCCCCCATCCTGCTGCAGGGGGGGCAGTGAGCAAGAAGCTGTGTGGGGCTGAGCTGCCAGCTGGGGTTAAACCATGACAGGCAATCAGCACTGGACAAAGCAGAAGATATCCAAGCAACAGCAGCGTCGAGATTCTTTACTCAGTACCTGGTGTAGGGTTTACTGAATAACAATAATAAAAAATACCTCTGCATTGTCATGTGCAATTTTGCTTACCTCCCTTTTTATATGAGAAATGCTTAATTTTCAGGAGAGAATATTATAAACACCAACTGGAATATAATAAAAAACCAGCAAATGTCGATAAACCAGCCTCTTTATCTAACTGGTGTCAGTTAAGGTAAAATAAAGATTACAATCTCTGTGTAAGGAAAATTATATAAGTAGGTGAGTGGATTTAAAAACAAAACACATATCTCAGAAAGTTATATTTACCTGTCAAAGCAAGTAAACTACCAGATGAAAGGAAGGCTAAGTCTGAATATGATTAAAGCCTTATTTTTTTCCCCAAAGAGCACAGATTTAGACTTGCTGAAGTCTGCATATTTAAAATACACAATAATAAAAATGAGCTATTGAGTCATCACCAATTATTTTAAGAGCAAATTGTTTATTTATAAAGAAACTGACATTTATAAAGAAAGACATTAAGGACTCACAAGTTGAAGCAGTCTTTGGGGTTTGGGGGGGGTTGTTTTTCTAACTTAATTTACTTTGCTTCATTTCCATTTCTAACTTCAGGAGTATCTAATTCCAAATCTTTCTTTTTTGGCTTGTACTACTGTGGCCTTTAGAGTCTGTGGCAAACCTTTCATACACCTTAATAAGAAGTCATCTGTTAATGCGGTAGTCCTATCTATTAAATAAACAGGTGAAACTAAATAAATGTTATAACAGAAATCAAAGCTGCCCAGCAGTCAAATGTCACAAACACCAATTTGTCTAGCTCTTTGGATAATGTTGTGTCCCCACCAACGGGACTAAACGCAGTTAAAATTAAGAGGAAGCTGTGTTTAGTTTTTGTAGAGAAGGGGTGAGCACAGGGCACCAGTCTGCCTTGTGCTTTAGCTGCTGAGCCTCCCCAGCAGCCCACGTGGATCACAATGGGGACACTGGCATTGGACAGATTTCTAGCATCTCCACCTTGAGTTACAATGCCCATGAGAGAAACATGGCTCAATGTCAGGACTCTTCTTGGGCTGCCCTGCATGGATCGTAGCCATAGCTGCATTGCTTTACCATCCTCTCCTAAATAACTTCTCCTCCATAATTAGACTTACTCTTTATCTGCAGTCTAGCCCAGTATCCTCTTAACACACACACACACACAAGAACATCCATGTTAGACCAGACCAATGGTCAGCCTAGCTCAGCATCCTCTGGGACGGTGGCCAAGACCAGCTCTAAGGGAGAAATCAATACAGACAGTGGCAAACAGCAGGACAAACAGTAGGACAAAGCTTCCTTGCTCCTGGGGATTTGTGGTTCAGAGGCTTCATAATGTAGAGGTATTTCTCTATGTTTCATAGCCTGCAACAGACTACAGTCACTGAGGCTGGTGGGGACCTCTGGGAATCCTCCAGTCCATCCTCCTGCTCAGAGCCAGCTCAGCTGCAGCAGATTGCTGAAGGCCATAACCAGCTGTGTTTTTATTATCTCCCAGGATGGAGACCATACAACTTGTTCCAGTGTTTGACCACCTTCACATTAAAAAAAGTTTTTTCTTATGTTTCCTGAACTTTTTAGCATTCACATGCTGCTGCAACAAATTCCAGAGCCTGCCTATGCACTGCCTGAAGAGCCATGTGCAAGCCTGGTGTATGAGGTGGGGATTGTAATAGGGGCAATGTTTCTCATTTCTCACTGCGCTCTGCATGGGACCACTGCTCTAACATAATGTGAAGTGGTGATCTTACAAAGGTTTTAAGGCCACAGCAAAGGTCTTAAGACCACAGCATTCATTACTTTGAAAATACTCTGAGATACTTCATTTTCTTGGGTTCTGGACTTTCACCATGTTGTCCATAAGGATTCCGTTCTTTGTCTGTCTTTTCCATGAGCAGTGGAGGCATCTAGCATTGCTCCATAATACCCAGAGAACCGAGATAATTCTGTTTACAACTAGTTTCTGATAATAAATGCCAAACTATTTCTCATCTCTCAGATTAGAAAAAGTCAGGCAAAATGCAATGACTTGCCAAAAGGTAAATAACCTTTTGATGCCATCTTCCATTCTTGGAGCTATTCTGATAAATAGCTTTTTTGCTCTTATGATGCATCTGTTGCATTTACTTTTCACCTTCCCTTGAGACTCCCCATCTGCTACATACATCTGAAATGGCATCTGATAATTCATGCTAAGAAAGCAGCCTTATCTATTCAAGACTTCAGATTCAATTTTTCATAAATATCAGCAGGAATAAAGAAAGATATTAGGAAATCAGACCTAGAATTCTGTGTTCAGAAAATAACCTTGTTCATGTTAAGAAAGAGACAAAAAAAAAAAAAAAAAACTGAGGCTTTAGGTATGAGGGAAGGTTTCATCTGACAATACAGTTCACAGAATATGCATTTAAAATAAGATGAATAGAAGAAGCTGACCAATCACTTGTCATACAGAGGAACAAAAGAGTTTGCCGTGATAAGTCTGAAGCCACTGGTGTTCTTTCACTGTGGTTATTTAATGCAAAGACTATCTTAAGAGTTATATTAAAGATGGAAGATCAAATAGGGATAAAAGCTAAGACTGTGTGGTCAACCCCAGCCCCTCATAGAGTTTGTTACACACTTTTGGATTAGCTCTTGAGAAAGCTCAATTTCTTCCAGAAGAAAAGTTAAGTGAATAATAAAGCAGGTTTTCTACCTTTGTTGAAACATGGATAAAAGGGTGGAAGTCACGCTATAAAGAGACCACAAAAAGATTACAGGGATTAAGGTGAAAATAGTACGACTTAACAAGTCCTATACACACCTGGGTTGGCCCTTCTGGCTTTGCTATAATGCAGATAGAAGAATGAATCATACACCAAATATTATCCAAAATAAATCATGCACTATATCTAGTGGTAAATGAATTATCCCTGCTTCTCAGAACTGCTCTTTTCATAGAGTCATCCCTCTAGACAGTCGGAAGAGAACTGAGTGAATTTTCTTCCTGTAACTCTAAGAACCAGGAAACAGCTAAAATTCCCATGTAGGAAGTTCAATTTCAACACCTAGAATTTTAATATGGCTACTTAAGATTTGCTATAAAAATTATACTTGTATTAACAATGAATTTTTGGATGTTTATAAGCTTAGAAACTGTTACAGAAATGACAAATCAAAAATACTGGCTGCAGGCAAACCAGCTTCCAGTGTTCTTCTGATAATTACAATTAGGGAGCTTAATGAAATCCAGCATATCAGATTAGTTTCACAAACCCTACACCTCTTAACTTGTACTACCATGACATCTTCCAACAAGTATGGAGCAAATGGATTAGATCTACAGACTAATTTTATAGTCTTCCCTTCAGACTGATTTTCTTGTACTTTCCAGCAATATTTAAGAAAATATTTTCCAACTAATGGAAAGTCATTTAGTGGTCTCACCAAATTACTCCTCAATAATTCTGGAGCACTTTCTTTCTCCCAAGTGCCTTTGATTTCTTCTCCGTACACACAGACATGTACTTAATTAAAACTTTCCATCGAAGTGGCATTGGCTAGACACAGAAGGCATACCAAGTTGCTCTTGGGCTTCCTGCCAGAAAGCCAGCAGTGCTGATGCTTTCTTTCATTTACTTTAAAGTGTCAGCAAAGCAGGCAATTTATGACCACATAAATATGGAGCCAACAACCTATGACCACTATATGTGGCAATACAGCACAGACACAGCCATTTAGTGGGTCCTGTTCCCTCGGACTGGTTCATGTTGCTGAATGCAGAATCAGAACACACTTTACTAAGTGTCTTCTGTAACACTGTAATAAAATAAATCACCAGTATGAGTGTTTTAAAAGGTGTCAGGGAGCAGCATGAACAAATCCCATTAGCAGACAACGGGATTTGTACAGATATCTACTATTTACCACGTCGAAAATTTAACCCCGGGGCTTTATACATACAAGCAGGATGCAGACATGTCACATTGTGAAATGAGGTTTGGTTTTTATCAGGATATTGGGATTTTTATTAGGAAAGAAAGATACAGGGAGAAAAGCCTTTTGCTCTGATATAGTGTTATGATTGTGGGCAGGGATTTTAAAAAGCATCCAAAGAAAGGGAGACATCTGATAAATCATGTTATTGCCAGAAGCATTTGAAAAAGTCTGTAGGACATGACAACAGCTCTCATTATGTGGTTCCAGTTCTGCTTTGGAAGGTTTCAGAGATGTATCTGGCAAGCAACCCGCGAGAGAAAATGTATTTCTGACCAGCAGTGTAGCTATTCTTACATGTGAAAGATGCAGTAGAATCTAGGTGATGCCACTTAGCTCTATTACTTGCTGATTGTCAGGAGTGCCTTTCACATTTAAGTTGAAATTAAACTGGAGTGGTTTTAAATTGAGACTAGGTTCCATGTGTGGCAGCACTCATAATTCTATAACTTACAGACTTCATTTCCTAAAAATAAGAGAAATCTTACAAGTTATTTTTACAGCCAGAATCTAACAGGAGCAGTTCTGCTAAGACTGGAAACATACCAACAATAGGATATATCTGCAGGGTACTGAGGCCCAAGCTCAGCACGAAATAGTATGAGGAAAAGTTCATCATTGTCTGGGAAATATCTTCATGCTTTCTTGTGCAAGAAGAAATGACTGAACTGGGGCATGAGCACCTTCAGCTGACTTCACCACTCAGCAAGACTGACTGACCTTCAGTTTATACCTTGGCATATTTTTCTTCCAAATGCATTTCCTGAAAGGCAAAACCAAACAACATTTTCCTCATCCTGCACACTCTTGGTAAAGAGTATTAGAAAATTCAGGTGAAGTCCCGACTTCTAGAGTAAGAGCAAAAGAATTTCACTGACTTCAGAAATGCCAGGGGTTTGCCCTTCAGCAGGAGCTTGAACAGGGTGTAATGAGGAACACATCCCTGTACACGGAAGAGCCCAGCCACATACATGACATATCTTAAGGGTCTTGTTCAGAAACTCTGCACCTCCTGAATCTTCTAAAGCATAAGGGAACAGGAAAGGTGTCTGCATTTTGCTCACACATTAATTGCTTGAGGTCAACTGGAGAAGTAAATAAACACGCTGGCATTCCAATGCAAAGAAAAACAAACAAAAAAAATCCAGTCACTGAGATGTTATGTCCTCTTTGTAATCTTAAGTGCCAGCCACTTGTGAAGAAGGATCTTATAGTATTGAAGGTTATACCTGAAGTGCAAGTGTGATCCTATAATTAAAGAATCTGCAGGCAATAATCACAACACTTAAAAAAACTGCAAGATACAGCAAAGACACTCAATAGAAGAATTAAATAATTCTGAGTATTAGAGCTACAGCATGAAGTTGGTGTAGAAACGGGGATGACTTTCTCTAACAAAAAGATGCATGCCAGGTTGGCTGGTTAGACCATGCAAATGCCTTTCAAAGGCTCTACAGCAGGTGGTGTAGAGCCTTATTGTAAAATAGACTTCTGTAAAAATATAATTGAGAAAACATTAATCACCTAAGATTAAATTTAAAGATACTTAAATTTCTTTTGTATTTCTATTTGTAGAAAGATTGATTATATACAAATATTACTTCACATTTTTTAATTAAGGATGCAGTTGCTTGAGGCAATTTTTTAAAAGCTGTTCACCATAGCTTAAATTTTTTGTGATTTTATTTGTATACACAGGAAGCCAAATTTTTATTAGATGGACTGGTAAACTAAAAATATGTATTTTCTATATTTGCTATATAGGCAACCATTTTATTTGAGCTTGAGCTCCAGTATATGAACACTGACTGGGCTTTTTACTTTGTACTGGGTCTGGCTGGGATGGAGTTAATTTTCTTCATAGCAGCCCATATGGTGCTGTGTTTTGGATCCGTGATTAAAACAGTGTTGATAACACATCAATGTTTTGGCTATTGTTTACACAGTGTCAAGTCCTTCTTTGTTTCCCACTCTGTCCCCCTGTCTTGGGATGAGCAGGGGGGACGGGACACACAAGTAGGCTGGGGGTGGTCTAGGAGTTGGTCCGAAGAACAGTATTGTCTCAACATTGTCACCAGGGACTTGGTCTATACGATAAAAATCTTGCCGGGAGGCTGCAGCAGCCTGCCTAGGAAGAGATGTGGTATGTTGACGCGCTGGAGAGGGGAGGGTAATGCATGGTGTGAACAGTTCTGTGCTGCTCTCCATTGATAACAGTGGTGCGAGCGGTCCTGTACCGCTCCCAGCTGGGCTTACCAACTGGAGTGATGAACAATGGGGACTGCATGGCTGCCATCAGGAAGATTGATTCCAGCTGCTGTTTCCAACTTTCATGAAGAAGTCTTGTACCTCGGGTGAATTTTGTTCATTGTGGTGTCATTGTAGCGTGAAAACATACCTCCAGGTCAGGGGCTGCCCTCCTCCAGGTCAGACCACGCCTCGGGCGCTCATCCCTGGGCATGCATGGAGGCCTCACTTGAGTTGGCGGGGGGCTATGGGACAGAGGGGTGGCGGGGTGGACTGGAGGAGGGGCAGGGTGGACCAG
>JANZLQ010000029.1:32933293-32950729 GCA_026212715.1 Elanus axillaris | reverse complement strand
GGGCGGGATGTGTTGCCTGGCATAAAAGATGTCTTCTTAGCAAACGAACTTCGGAAGCTTTCCCCACCAAGGATCACAATGATCAGAAGGGCTAGCAGGACGCTGCCTAGACCTGGGACCAGAGGGATGCCTTTGGACCCGCAGTGGTAGCTACAATCCTCTTTCCTCACTTTTCCTATCACTCTTTCTTCCTATCGCATGCCACTTTACGGGCAAAACAATAAAATTTCACTGTTTGATTGAAGCATAACCCCTGTGGCACATCCGCCTTTGATTTTTTGCACTTCAAGATCACAGCAAATGAACCTTTCCATCACGCGTCCATCAGGTGGACCATGACAGGTGGGTAAGAAGCTGGCAGGACACACTGCCAGGGCAGCTGACCAGAAATGACCAAAGAGATACTCCACACCTGTATGATGTTGTGCTCAGCAATAAAAGCTGAAAGAAAGGAGGAAGAAGGGGGGATACTTGTGGTTATGCATTTTCCTTCTAAAGTGACTGTTATGTGTGTTCAGGCCCTGCTTTCCAGCAAGTGGAACGTTTGCCTGCCAATGGGAAGCAGTGAATGAATTCCTTATTTTACTTTGTGCACTTTTGCTTCACATATTACTCTGCCTTTATCTTGATCCGCAAATCTTCTTACCTTCCTTCTCTTATCTCCCCATCCCATGGGACAGTGGAGTGAGTGCGTGGCTGTTGGTTGTTCACTGAGATGAACCCACCACATAATCTATAAAGTCTTCAGGACTTTTTCTGCAGATCCATGGCAAATTAAATTTCTATCATCTTATTACTTCATTCGTTAAACGTTGTTATGTTGGGGTTTAGTTTCATTATTAACAAAAGTAAAAAAAGATCAAAATCCTCTTCCATCCATCAGGAGTAATATTCAGAGAAGTGAGACTTAAAGAAGCTAACAGGGGATAAGGTTTCAAGAAGTGTATGCTTAAAGCAGCTACCATGTTGCAGAGGCCCAAGAGCAGTGTCCTGGATGGACTTGGTCACAAGGAGATCATTAAGAATTTTGGTGAATTGAGTCCAAGTGGGTGAACTGAGTGCAAGAGGCAGAAGATGCACAGTTCATGCTCAAACAACGCAGAGACAGAAAACAGAAAACTAGGCACAAAGCTATCAGAGAAAGTAGTGTGTGGCAAATACCAAATCCAATGAAAAGAGGAAAACTAAGCAGATGGAAGACTTGACAGAGGAAACACCTGACAAAGACAAATTGCCAGTCTACAGGGAAGCTCAAGTTCTGCCGTACTGTTAAGCTCTAGAGCTACAAACACATGAAGCTGTCAAGAAATACCGAGAATTTGGTCCCTTACATCCTGGATCAGTTGGATCTGGGAGAGTGTGAACATTTAAGGTGAAGAAGAAAAATGTTCCCTGCTGCCATCTGATGTGAGCAAGCAATCATTCACAGATGGATCAACATGATCAGGTCCACGTCCTCTCCTTCTTGCTTACCCACACCTAGAACAAATGCTGCTGAGAGAAACCATGGATTATCAGAAGAGAGCCACACTCTATGTTGGAAGGATGAATACTGCAAGAGAAGCCATGTATGCACTGAAGGCTTGAATACCCCATTTGAAAAGTTATGTGACCTATTAATAAATCTGAGCTCTCATTAAGCATAACACAGGCTGGGAAAAATGGCCAGGTGGATAAAAGGGAAAAAACAACAACTTGAAAACCAAGAGATAGTCAATATAGGATGTTACACATTCTGTTGCCCTATATACATCTGTATACTAGACTGTGTCTGTTCTGGTTGAATTAGAAACCAAGTCCCACAGCTGCCTTATCATTTTGCACGATTCAGCCTCCAGGCCCCAAAGCAATAAAACAGTGCAAGACATTTTGCAGTTCACTACCATAACAAAGTTCAGCAGTAAAACAGTTAATTCCATAACAGAGCAGAAGAGACAAAGCATGTTACAGCTTCATTCAAGTAGTGTTCCTTCCAATTAAAAAGCAAAAGAAGGGGAATAGTGAGCACCATGTGAAGTTAGGTCAAACCAGATAATTATTTTTGTAAACTTACAAATCCCAAACAAAAGAATTTTGACTTATGTTCTTAGTGTTCAGTAATGGACACAGTTTCGTGGCCATCCACTGGCCATACTTTAAAACCCAGCAGAGGTATCAGAACAAACATGTGAATGGCCCAGGACTAATGCCAATAAAACCCATGAAATTTAGAAACAGTGTGTAAGCATAGCCTTTCTGCAGCTAAGGCGAAAGAAGAAACTAGGCTTATATTATCTTGAAAAGACTACAGTCTGTTCATATCAGGAGCTTATAAATTAACACTAGTTCCTTAACTTTCTAATCAAAACCAGATATAAGAATAGGAAGTCAGTAATTGTCAGTGACTAAAAAGCTGATGTGTCTTTCCAAGTTTCTTCATCCTCCTTCTATACCAGTCACATTACTTGCCCAGTTCAGCTATCATCTAAGATTATAAACATGCCAATATAAGTAGACATTGGAATAAAAGTTTGTTTTTCTACTTATCACAGGACTCAAATTGCTGCTGACAGACCTGGCTTAAGAAAATTTACTATGACTTTCCAGGGTGGCTGTTTGGAATACAATTTGGAAAGAAAACTATTTGCCTCCAGAAACAACGGCTGTGCTACAAAACTCTTGGACCACTGGCCAAGGCTGCCAGCACTGCCATTCATGCAATCTGGCCATCCACTACAAAGTGCCAAACTAGCCCTCAGCACATAACAGAAGCTATCAGCTGCATTAGCCACCAGCACCTCTGCCTGGAGTCACACCTTGTAAATAAAATGCTCTTCACAAAGAAGGCCACCGTGAAAATAAGCCCTAAGTTCACAACAGGGCAATCAGGGTGCCTGGAGATCAGAGCCCTTTCGTCTTTGTTTGCCTTTTTTTTTTTTTTTCTCCTTTCCTCCAAAAGAGTTTGAATTAAACCTGGTAACACTTAGCCCTCAACAGCCTAAGCACTGGCAACAGATCAGACAAGTTCTAGCTGCTCTCTTAGCATTACAGACCTTCCTGAGGTTCAAACCAATGGACGGCAAAGGAGACACCACACACTTCTGGCAGAAGACAACTCAGACAGACTTGGACATAGCAGCTAACTTCTAATTAGCCAGAGATACTAGTGGTAGTCTGTGCACTTCATAGGACCAAAGTGGTATACTCCACAAGCCTAATTCAAACATATGCCATGTCCAAGGCTCCTCAAAAAAGGGACAAATGGATGCAGCTCCAGAAATGGAGCTGTATTGCATATACACTTACGCAAATGTCCTCATATTTCTCACCTCCTGCTTCTCACAATTGCTTCCTTCAGTCTGCTAAACTCATTTCGGGACCAAATGGCTGGGCACTGGGGGTTAGATTTGTCACTTAGGCCATCTTTTGAAGGACTCTGATCTAGGCTAGAGAAGAGAACTGAGCATACCACCCAGAACAAATACTCTCCAGCTGCATGGACATAGTTTAAATGAGTTATACAATATAAAGGTTCCAAACTGAAGAACATATGTAACCACAGGTTAGAGTATCCCTGAACATCATGATGCCAGTGGTAGGCAGTCAGACAGAGTTTACTGTAAATCCTGAGGATGTGCTAATTTGGTGCCTATCTTCGCAGAGCAACTTCTACACATAAAGTTGATTCCCAAAAAATAAAAATCCCTTCTCTAAAGCCATTTACATACTTTTCCCTTCCACAGGAGGACAATCGTATCGGTAACTGCTCTTCCAAGACTGAAATAAGTACACAACTTGAATAATACAACACATCAGGAAATCATTGATATACATACTCAGTGCTGGTGTCTATTGTAGATGTAATTAATTGGAGAAAATTAACATGATAGAGAAAAAGATGAGAGCAGAATACAAGACAACACAGAGAAACCACAATAGTTCAGTATGTAAAAGGATGGGATCAGCTCTCAAATTAAATTGAAATCAAGAGGAATTCACCTCTTTGTTAGCGATGTCAGTTCACATTAACAACACAGATTCTTTTAAAGCAGCTGAGAAATATCTTCCTCATACAAATTTTGTCAAAGCTGTTCTGATAGGACAGTCACTTTTATCAACTTCATTATTCAGTCCATTCAACAGGGATAATCCACTAAAAATAAACTCTGTATGCAAAATTAAGAAAAAGATATAAATAAAAAAAGGAACTGAAATACTATATACTTGATAACTTCCAAAGATCTGGTGGCAAGAGATAATTCAATTTATGAGTCAGAGTTTTGTAATTTTGTTAAATGTTTTGTGGAGATTATAATTAGCAAGGTATTATTAGAACTAATTAAAAACTAATTTTACAAGAAAATAAACCTTTTCCTATAGAAAAATAGCTTTGTTTCTCATGGTATTTCCAAGTAAATACAGTATTTCTTTCAGGAAGAAAAGTAACATATCAAACCTAGATTTTCAGAAACTCTCAATAGTTTTAGGCAGTCTATTTGTAGGAGTTTATAACCTTTGAAAATGATCAATAAAAACTCAAGATTTTCTTGTTCATAATTAACAGTCCTCTCTGAAAATTAAATTCAAAATGCACTGTAATTGGGAGAAGAAAATACCTGGCAAATACTCAGTCATTGTCTAACTACAATATGGTACCAATCTCAAGAATACTTGATGTAATTTCCCAGTTTGCACGTAGGCGTATACTATTATGGAGGTCCCCTCTGCCTCTTTTCCTCCCGGAACCAGGAAATCCTCTATTTATTGCAAGTGGTTCAAAGCAGTCTGCATAAAGTAAGAAATAACAGAACATAGTACAGTAGAGAGGCACAGAACTTCTGTTCCCCAGATGTGCCTTTTTTCATAAAACCTCGTTTGCAGACATGAAAGAGAATTTCATATTGTCTGTAATATTCCTTATGAGGAATTTTCATTTGCATAGTAATCAAGATTCAATCTGGGAGAAAAAAGATAAAGAATGAAATTTCAAGGCTACCAATCAAACACAACTCTTCATTTTGCCATTATTTTATAATGCTAAGAGAAGATAAAGTGACTATCCTGAGAGTAAGAAAAAGTTTAGATCAGCCAAGAAGGAGTTCATATGGGGTAGTATTAAACAGTGGCGAAAACTAACCCACCTGAATATAATGTAATGTAATAATTTGTTTCACTTTGCAGAATGTCTTTGGTTAACTTGAGTGTTAATATTCTGAAGAGGCAATCAATTAAGTACAGAAATCTTCAAATGGGAAGTTTGCATTCTATTACTGTACCCTCAGCAACAGTTATATTAAGCTCATCATACTAACAAAACAACGGATTCTGTACATAACTAAAAATAAGACCAAAGTTTCCTTTTCCTGAAAAGTTACCATAAAAATGTACTGCCTTTGCACCTTGTATACCAGGTAACAGAATCTGGAGGTGATGCCTATACCACTTCAGACAGACACAAAATATCCCGCTGAATTTGTTTCCATGTGAGGCAGCAGTGCCCAGGGTTGCAGGAGCACAAGGGACAGGGCAGCCCCTGGTAGCAATCTGACTCGGGCAAGGCTGCAGCTCACACTGAAGCCTTCTGCAGTGGGTGTGGGAGCTGAGGCCTCAGAAACCCAAGCTGTTTTTTCTTATTTGCCACCCTTGATTCCTGCAGGCATGCAAGATGCTGCTTCATATGTGCTACTTCTTAAGGGCAAGCCAGCCTCCCCTCTTCCCAACAATTCAAAAGAACTGAGCTACTTCTCCAGGTGCCAGATTAAAGGTGGTTTGCCCCTGCATGGGGAAAAGGTTTCACTAGGCTGCCATGCGATTGGCGCACAAGTGTTAAGTCCTTGACTACCTTGTACTAAAAACCTAAAAGCCTACCAACAAGCAAAAAAAATCAGGGAGTTCACACACGGGAGGAATGCACTATAGTAGCTTTGTTCCACAAGAGAAATCACACTCTCCTGCAGAAGACCCACAGGTGCAGAAGCTGGTATCTGGCAAGGTGCCTCAGGTGCCGAAATGGCTTGTGCGGCTGCAGGAACTGTGGGGGATGCAAAGCCATGCTGTCTGCTGATAGATACAAGAGCAGAACCACACAACCTGACGCTTAAGAGGAACACTTAAAAGAGTGCAGGGAGTAGAGAGCATGGATTCAAAAATGTTGATTTTTGAAACATTTGGGGTATGACATTGAATCATGCAGAATCAGAGATGAAGGTTACCTTGTATTCAGCATGGACACTCTCAAATGGCAATAAAAGAACCTATCTTACACTGGTGCTTTTTTGTCCTGGTGTTACTTTCCATACCCAGAAAGCAGGAGGGAGGCTCTCCAGCACTGTCTTCTTTGGCAGTCTTGCTGTGACCCATTATGCCCTGGGGATGCTATTTGCCTTTGTACTACATGTACTACATGGCCTGTAGGGCACATACCTATCAATTAAATTAGACCAGAGCTGTACAGCAAAGAAAACCCAATCAATATAATGGAAAGGGCAATATATCTAGCTGAAGTGTTTTGTATAACAATAGATTTAGAAAATATAAAATTTTCAGATTAGAATCACAACAGCCTTACTATTTTTTTGAAGATGAAAAGCATAACAACAAAGGTGAAAACTGACCTCTTAGTGCCAAACATAATGGTGTGGGCTTCTTTCACATTTATGAATGCACTGCTCTGCACAGGCTGTTTCTGTTTACCTGGATGAGAAGAAAGAGAGAGATTTTTAGATCGAGCAACTCAGGACCTTGATTTTAATGTCCTGAACAATAAGTACATTAGCAAACATCTTCCAGTGCAACTTCACAGAATACCTGGCAATTTTATAGAAATACAAAGGTTAGCAAAACAATGTAAAGGTTAACAAACAAAAGATAAAAGTTAAAAAAAATAAGATCAAATCCTTGGGTAGGGCTTAAACCTGAGGTTGTTAGAGTAGTCACTCAACAAAAGAGTTAAGTATAATGCTATATGCTAGTGCAACATCTAAAAGCCCTTGCCTCTGAAAGGGGAATTCACATGCCCAACTGAAATTCAGGTGCCTCAAAGCAACTAAACAACATCTTCCTGAATTGCCAGTCTCAACACAGCTATATAAATTTACATCTTAATTGCATTTTGATGCTCAATTTGTTGAATGACTACCTTGGTAAACTAGTCATTTTTTCCAGAAATAAACCGTTAACATAAGTAAAAAATTTCCTGGAGTGGGCCTACTAAGTATGGACCTCAGGAAACATTATTATTTGAATAAAAAGGAATTCCAACTTTCATCTAAAAAATTAAAATATGAAAATATGATAGAATAATAGAATAATTAGGTCAAAAGGAACTGCCTAGTCCAACCCACAGCTCGAAGCAGGTGTAATCAGATCAGGCTGCTCAAGGATATGTCCAGCTGAGTCTTGAACACCACAGTCTCTCTGAGGAACTAGTTTCAGTACTTCACCACCATCACGGTAAAAACATTTTTCCTAATACCTAATCAGAATTTTCCATGTTACAACCTGTGTCCACTGCCTCTTATCATATCACTGTATACCTTCAAGAAATGTCTAGCTCTACCTCCTCTATATCCTCCACTCAGGTACTCGTTGACAGCATTAAGGTCTCCTCTGGGCCATATCTTCTAAGGCTGAGCTGATCCAGCTCTCTCAGCTTCGTGTCACATCCCACTTGCTCCACCACCTTGTTTGGTCTCTGTAAGTCAACATCCTTCTTGTTCTGAGGAGCCCAAAACTGGACATGGCACTCCACAGTCAGTCTCACAAATGCGAAATAGAGGGGAAGGATCTTTACCTGACCTGCTGTCTACACTCTTGCCCATGCAGCCAAGGGATGCAGTTGACTTTCTTTGCTGTAAGGGCACACTGTTGGGTCATGCTCAAATTGCTGCTGTTCACTGGGCCCCTCAGATCTCTTTCTGCTGCACTGCTTCCCAGGCAGCTGGTCCCCAGCCCATCCTTTTACATGGGGTTATTCCATCCCATGGGCAAGACCTTGCGTTTGCTTTTGCTGAACTTCATGAGGTTCCTGTCAGCCCATTTCTCCAACCTGCCTAGGTCTCCCTGCAGAGCAACACTGCCCTCCAGCACATTGACTGCTGCCTGCAATTTGATGCCATCCACACACTTGCTGAGAACTGCACTCCATTCCATCACTGATGTCATTAATGAAGATACTAAACAGTGCTGGTCCCAGTACTGAACCCAGAGGGACCTCACTAGTTACAAGCTGGGTGTGACATTTTCTGTTCTCCAGTCATCAAGAACCTCCCCCAGTTGCCATGACTTTTCAAAGATGAGAGAGCAGCCTCACAACAACATCAGCCAGCTTCTTCAACACCCTTGAGCACATTCCATGTGGTCCCGTGGACTAGTGTACATCCAAGTGGGCTAAGAGATCCCTAACACTGTCTTCCTCTACTCCATGTACTCCTTCACTTTGCTAGGAGGCTCAGGCACCTGGGAGGCCTGAGGACAAGTCTCTCCAGCAAAATCTGAGGCAAAACAGCCATTGAGTAGTTCAGCCTTTTTTCCACATGACCACACTGAGGAACGGGCCCATGCTTCCCTTGCTTTCCCTTTTGCTGCCAATGTACTTACAGAAAACTTTCTTGCTGTCCTTCACCTCCTTGGCTCATTTCAATTTCAGCTGAGCTATGGGTTTCCTGACTGTATTCCTATGTGTTCCTACATGTCCCACATTTGTCCTCAGGTAGCCAGCCCTGCTTCCTCCATCTGTGGCCTTCCTTTCGGTGTTTGAGCCCAGTCAGCATTCAGGCCACTCCTTTACACAGAATCTGTCCTCCTGGCTTGCCCACCTGACTGTATCACTAGTCTCTGAAAAGCCTGTATCCATCTGCTCCAGTACTGCAGTCATGAGGGCTGCCATTTACTTGTAATCCCAATATGGTCACAGCACTGCAACTGTGCATGAATTCCTAATTCCTCCCACTTATTGCCACGCTACGTGCATTTGGTAAGGGGGAGCAGGAACCTGCCTTCTGTTGCCCAAAGTCTTTTAGCTTTCCTCCTCCTCCCTCCTGAGAGCCACCCTCCACTACTTGTTTACCCACAGTCTGCATCTGTTGCTCCTTCGTCATTTTGCATGGCTCAGGCTCTTATCTTTGCAGAGGTTCTGCGAAGACCCCAGGCGTCTCCTCCTCACTTCTCTGGTGGTGCACGGTCTGCTCATAATTTCTATAGCTCCTTCCCCATGCAAGTCAGTGCCTCGCTCAGTGTGCTGTCCCCAGAAGAGGCCCCTGTCACCCAGCCCCAGGAGAGGCCCCAGGTACTCTGCAGCCCCACACCAGGCCAGCAGTAGCCTCCCTCGGTGTGCCATCTGAGTCTAGGCCTTCAACACGCCCAGGACATTAGCACCAGTCTGTGCCAGGGAACATGCCCCGTGGGGTGTTGAGACCATCACTGCACACCCTCCAAGCCAGGCCAGGCAAGTTTAAGCAGAGATGCTCTGTGTCCCTGCTCTGCTAATGGCTGTGACAAGTGAGTCGCTGCTGCTCCCCGTGAGCTTAGCCCTCCCAGAGCAGGAGTCAGCCACTCCCAGCAACAGTCTGGATGCTAAGGTGCCAGAAACAGCTCCCAGCAGGACTGGAAGCAGAGACTCAAACTGCTGCACAAACTGGGAACAGCAAACACAAAAAGCAGCCTGGGCAGGTCTCTGGGTGCCCTGCATGCTGCCAGCCCCACTGACCTTTCACAGCCCCTGCTCACAGCACTCTAGTCCTTCACTGCCTGAGGAGCCGCTAAATAGCAACTGGAAAATGCAGGCAGGTGCCAGCCCCTCCAGCTCCAGGCTTGCCCCACTCTTCCCAAGAGACTGCAACAGCTCTGTGACCTTGCTTCACCTCCCTTGTGAATGCCGCTGCACAGGCCCACTGCCCTCACAACCTGTAATTCTGATGCTATTGGAACCTTTCTGCCTTCCTCCCAAATGTTCAATTTAAAGCAGACATAGCTTACAAAATAAAAAATACTATCCTAGTTTATTTCCTTTTTTAAACGTAAATGTGCAATCTAAATACAAATGTTTTGTTCATCAGGAAGAAGCTGTGATTACATGATCTTGACTGACAGAAGGATTTTTGTCTACAAACTCCCTCCTAAATTTGTAAGAAGCTCAAGGCGACTTCACATCTCCATGTCACACCAGATAAAATGACACCACATAAAATGTCTTGTTACCTCCAGGCGAGGAATTGGTATTTTCACAGCACCATATTTCATTATGGGTTTGGGCAATGACATTTGTGTCTCAATTTGCCTGTTGCTATTAAAGCATTTCCTTTTTTGTTCTGTGTAGGGTTTTTTGTTTTGGTGTGGCTCCTTCACTTGTACAGCTGCAAAAAGTCGAAGGGAACCTCCCTCTTCCTTTCTGTCCCCTCTTGTTCCAGAATCACAGCCTTGCAGCTGGGCAAGAAGCACAAATATCATCAGCCTGAAGTATTTTCCTTCCCATGCAATTATTTTCCCTGCCACTCACTAACATCAGTTGCTCCACATTGAGAGCATAACAAATGCATGCTCCGAGTTAGCTGTCTTGATTGGGAATTTCTAAAAGCTCTGAGTAAGCCAAGTGTCCACTACAATTGAAAATCAATGGATTTGGGGCACACACATTCCCTGCATGTCTTGGGAAATCACACTCCAGTTCCCTATTTAGTCAGGCTAACTGGGACCCTAAGCTATGCCTACACTGTCAGATACGCACCTTAGAGACAGAACATGGATGAGATTAAGGACTGCAAGTCAGCCTCTGGCCCAGCACACACGTTAAGCATCTCAAGCCATTTAGACAGCTGGTTATACAATGTGGAGCCTAAATCTGTAAGTGCACTACAAAGATCTGAATCAGTCATTCCTTTTCTCTTAGAAGTAGCAAGGTTCAAGCTCCTTAATTTAATTTTCAGAAGTATTTAGGTTGTGACCTGGAAGTCCAGGTCCCATATTTGAAAATGACACGGTCACTTATAAACCCAAGAGCACCAGTGGAACTTTTGACACTGAAAATTTTAACCCTAGTTTATTCAATTATTTGATGATCATCTCTGTTTCCACTAAGGAGCACCATTCACAAGCATTTATTACATTTAAGCATCTTACATTAGTAGGTAAGACTGCCTTCATGTTTGCAAGAACTTTAACTGAAAGGATCTGATGCAGTCTGTCTCTTTTTAGATATAAATAATAAAGCTAGTCATGACATAAGGTATTGCAATTTTTCAGAAAACAGGACAAGCTATTGGAGAAAAACCAACAGGTGTAAAATTGCTGAGTAGCTGAAGCATCCTCCCTGGAAGGTGACTGGCAAAAGTCAGAAGAGCAAGGTATTGGATATGTTGCCACCTACCTCAGCAGAAACTTTACTGGCAGCATCACCTTCCTTTTCCTTGAGGCACAACTATATCCTCTTTGGAAAAAAAGACTGATACAGTCATCAAATATATTAAATAAATCATTAATTCAGACTTTGGATATTTTTTTCCTAGCACAGAAAGCTTTTGCATGGACATGTTTCCCATAGCATTTCACTAACTTAGCAAGGGTGTGTCAGCTACTGCCTCTCCACTGAACCTCATCCCCCTCTGGTGGAAGGTACTGTCCTCAGGGCAGTGGCAGAACAGCCTGGGAGAACCATCTTCACTCTCTTCTAGATAGCCACATTAAACTGCTAAGAAAGGCTGTGTAAAGTAAGCAAACTCACTTTGCACTGAAGCAGATGAAAAATAATCATTTATCTGCTTGGATATAAATTCTGAAGGCTATGACTTTCAAAACAAGAAACTTCTTAGTAGCAATAGTGATTTCTAAAATGATGTTGTAAAGATGCCATTTTAGACAGTAAAACTGGCACAAAAATTCAGTAAATCTTTTCATTTACACTAGATATATTTAAGCATAATTTACTAAGATTCACACTGACTGCTCAAACCCAAACCCATGCAAGTTCAAGCACAAGTATCAAGAATAAAACTATTTTCTGTTAAGAAATGATTGTATTATAGTGATAAACAAGGCATAAAATGTTCATACAGAATTACAAAAAATATCTTTATCAATGACCTGGAGGAGGCAACGGACCGCACTGTCATCAAGTTTGCAGATGGCACCAAATTAATGGAGACCAATTGATATGCTTAAGGGCAGGGCTGTCATCCAGGGAGACTTGGACAGGCTGGAGGGATGAGCTGACAGGGACCTTATGAAATTCAGCAAGGACAAATACAAAGTCCTGTACTTGGGAAGGAAGAAACTCTTGCAATGGCATAGGCTTGGCACTGCCCAGCTGGAAGAGCCCTAGGGCAGCAAGCTGAGCACGAGCCAGTAGCATGCCCTGGCACAGAGATGGTGAACAGCATCCCAGGCTTTATTAGCAGGAGCATGGCCAGCAGATAGAGGGAAGGGATCACCCCCCTTTATTTAAAAATCATCAGACCATTCCCAAAATACTGCATACAGGTCTGCAACCTACCTCAATGCAAGAAGGATGCTCATAAACAGGAGCAAGTTCAGCACAGTGCCCCCAGGCTGGTCAGGCTGGAGCACTTGGCCTGTAAGGAGAGGCTGGGGGGAGCTCCGGCCTGGAGAAGGGGTGGCTCCAGGAGACCTAATGGCTCCTTCCAGTACCAACACCAAGGTTATTGAGAAGATGGAACCAGCCTCTTCACAGCGATGCATGGTGGGAGGATGAGAGACAGTAGGTGTGAACTGAAATGAGAGGCTTTGACTGGATATAAAAGAGGTGCTTTTTTACCATCATCACAGTTGAGCAGTGGACCATATGGCCCAGAGAGGTTGTGCAGCCTCCCTCCTTCCAGTTTCTCAAAACCTGTCGGAATAAAGCCCTGAGCAACCTGGACTAATCTCACAGATGACCGTGCTTAGAGCAGAAGGATGGATTAGAGCCCTTCTGAAGTCCCCTCCAACTTGAGTTATCCTGTCATCTTGTAAGGCTACCTATAAAGAAGGAAAAAACCTGGAAGGGGATGTGAAGTAATGGTTGAAGCTGAGATAATTAAAATATAATGCTGGTACAAGTATGATGGCAGGATGACTACAGAAGATTTTTGTTTTAAGGAAATGGCAAGAAGAGAACACTTTAAAATTTCTGTTCTGAAAGGTTAGAAAAACACATTATATTAAATTCCTCTCAGAAGAGGTAGATTCAGCATATTTACATACAGGACTAAAAGCTGCAAACAGGAACAAAATATGCCAAAATATAAACCTGATTTAGTTGAGCTGAAAGATACTGAAAGTTAGGTGGGGGCAATAGCAGATGAGGCAAGACCTGAGAAACGAAACACTACTATGCACAGTAAGCCTTGAAAAGTAAGAGCAGAACAAAATATCTTCCATAGGCAACAGGAAATACTGAGTCACAAAGGAACAACCAAATCCAAAGATATGAGAATTGTTACATTTGAAATAAAAAGAAATAGACATACAGTTTTAGCAGTTCAAAAGAAAGAACCTAAAGAACAGAAAGGGAATAACTCTAGTACCCATAGCATTGGGGACACCTGGAATATATACTAAGTTTATTAGCAGCATCACTACTCTACAATTTTTTGCAGAAGCAAAAAAGTGAAGAAGAAAAACATAAAAAATAGAGAGAACTCTAGTTCAGTACTTAGGCAAGTGAAAGTGGACATAGATTCACACAGAACAGGTCATGCTTACATAAGTTACAGCATGATGAAGTGACAGTGAGAGCTAATGGGGATGAAACAATTTTTGCACTTCAGGAAAGCTTTGATATACTGCCACATTAAAGACAGTATGTGATGGCTTTTGATACAAGCATTGTGGCTGCAGTAGAATAAAAAGGAAAATTCTAAGAAAGACTTGGCAGTCAGTTAATTCAGGCTATCTCTGGAAAAAGACTGCTGAGAAACAATCAACAGACAAGCAAAGCATGAAGTTAACTAGAAATATTCCAAATTTTGTCCTTGCCACAAAGCAATCACTCAGTGGAAAAAAAACCTCTCCATTTACCAAAACCAATTACTGCTGTACTTCACTAATCATAATCACTTTACAAAAAAACCCACACAAATGGTACTAATAATGTAAAAGAATCTAAGGCTCTTAAACATCATTCAAACTTCACAAGTATGTCACACAGTGCCCATATGATATTTAACAAATATATTGCTCTAAGTTCTTTATACTTGTACCCCAAAGGCAGGGCCTCTGTGTTGATGGGATCCTCCAAAAGACTGCAAAACTACCCACTTTGCTGTATTCAGCTACATCACCCACTAAACCACAGTACTTTTTCTTGCTAAACTGTACTTTCATACATTTGAGGCCTTTAACTCTACCCAAATGCCACCAGAGATTAAAAACATGTAATCTTGGTATTTAGTGTTTCTCAACAACATAGAGCATTAAACCTAAATACCATACCTTATTAAAAGTTACTGACTTGCTGGCACTTCAAAAAAAACACTCTGATAAACTCACCAACACCCTCTAGAAATACCAAAAGACCAAAAATAATGCAGAAAAAAAGGATAAGATCACCCACAGATGCTCAGCAGAACTTTTTTAGTAGGTCAGTGCTTTTCTCCTGCCCTGTGTCTTGAAAATGTTGGCTTTCTTCTGTAGATGTCTGCCCTCTTCCATACTTGAGGAACTGTACAGACTATTTTAATCTAACAGTCTGAGCCGCTCAGAGTAAAGGAGACGAATGACATGCAGATACACATGACACACATAAAGCAAGAAAATGTCACCTAAATTTTCAAGTACTTTACACAGCAGTGTAAAAAAACTAAGGCACAAGGCTGTGTGAGAAATGGTTTTACAAGAAGCAGCCCTTTGCAGTATTAATAGGATACAAGAAGCAGCCCTTTGCAGTATTAATAGGATATTAAGGATCACAACATCTTTCCAAAAGCTATGCTTCAAAAAACACAAGCTATGTCTAGTCAAAGACACTAGGGTCATACAGGGTTAACCAGAAGAAACGTAATGGCCCGCAGATACAAACAGAGATTGATTACTTCTGGCCTTAAACTCTGTGAAACTCTGTCTCAGATCACTTATTTCAGCCTTTTTAGTATATTGCACAACCAACTATTTCAAAATGAAAATAAATAATTTCTTCACACCTTTACAAAACATGCAACACATTTATTCTCTATGTAGTCTAGCTAGATTTTTTTTTTAATTACCTTAACACTTGAAGGAATTATACCTTAAAATGCAAATTAAAAAATAAAGCTTTAGTTTAGCAGCTCTTGGAGCTAAGTTCTTAGTGGCTTCTCAAGCAACTAAATGATAAATAAAAATAATTGAGCCAATAAAATGCGGTCCAATTCAAATAGAGAAAAATGAAATGTAGCTACTAATGTAAAGACTGATTTATATGGAATGTAAATGAAATCTTTAACAGCAATTCTTACCCAGTGAAATAAACCCAACTGCCATCTGTTGTTGATCAAAGGTCAGTTCAGTATCAAGAGTTTAATAAATAATTCATTTTGCTTACTGTAAAGCATGAGGGCAGCCAACATTATGGCCATTCAGAAGTATTATAATTCCATATTTTTTCATTAATGTTTTTTCTGATATCTAAAGGGAAAGTATTTTAGAAATATAGAAATTAACTTCATATATTTGACTATCATGATTATTTCATCTGCCAGCAGTCTTCTACAGCAACCACATAGCTGCCAAAGATCTAATACTATTGTCTGTTACGATTACATTTGTAATCCTGTTAATTTAATCTTCTTACACTTCCAGTTTTTTCTTTACAAATTAATTACGACTGCTATATGCTTTTCATTTGAATCATACAGTTTCCATGACAGATGTTTTCTTCCAAAATGAAGGTAAATATTTCTGGTTTTAAGACAACAACAACAACAAAAAAGAATTACCAGTTTGCTGCCTCACTGCGGTGACAGCTCAGGTGACCTCATCTGATAATTATTCTTTCATCCCTTGTTTTTAAACCCTCATCTTTCATTCTTTAAAATAACACAATCACCAAAGTCTCACAATATCCTTCATTTCAATTTGCTTTTTTTTGTTTATCTTCCTTTCTTACCTTGTACAATACCATATATGTGTCTTTCTTGTGTCATAGCTAAGTGCAGCTTCTGCCACAAAATCCATGTAGTATATACAGTGCAGCAATCTAGGTGTGCTCTATCACTCATTACCTGTTAGATCATCCACCTCTGCCTGTAGGTAATTGAAGGCAAATCCTAAATGCTGTAGTGGGAGAGAAAAGATTTCTTAGCACATTCTCTGTGAGCATGCTGAAGAAATGTGTTGATTTTTAAGTAAGACAGATAAAAACAAACAACTGTTTGCCCTGGGTAGTTTACCTTCCTTCACCTTCACGGCAGCACACACAGCTTCCTTTCCTATGATTTCAGGATAAAGGGACATTCCACTACAGCCTTTAGATCACCTTAACATCTAATCCTTGCTTGGAAATCTAAGGCAAGAAAATAAAAAAAAAGACAGCTTCTCCTCTAGGCACAATTGCTGGCCTATCAATTATTTATTATTAATTAAGTAGTGGATGTGCCCATGAACAGAAAATATCACACATACAGAGAAGACTCACTGGGAGTAACCAGCACTGATCACGACTTCAATATTTTTCTTTATTTACAAAGAGTTATAAAGCCTGCTGAAGCTGGGGGGGGGGGGGGTACCGTACACCGTGGAGTTTTAACCAACCCTACAGATTTCTGATAAACCGATAGAGAAACCGAACGACGTGAATTTTTTTTTTTAAATCCCCCTTCTCCCCACTGTTTGGAGAGCGATTTTTAAAGGCTCTTAAACTTCCCTTCAAACTCAAGACGGGCAGATTCATTTTAAAAGCCTCTGCTGCCCAGCGTAACCCATCAGCTCCCTTCGCAACGGCCTAGAAACTGCTCTGCCAGTTGCCGCATTGAGAGGCATTCAATGCTGTCGGATAAAAAGTTGAAAAAAATTAAAATTTACAAAAAGAAAAAAAAAAAAGGAACAGAGTGGGGAGAAGCAGCTCTCGAGTTCTCTCCTCCGTAGCGCAAGGAGAAACGAACAAGGTGGAAAGTTGGGCAAAGCGCTCCAAACTCTCCCTGCTCCCAAACTCCGTGCAGAGGTTTACCACCCGGCACAGGTTGTGCCCTGGGAATATTATTTTCCTCCTCTTCCTCCTCCTCCTCCTCCTCCTCCCCGCGGTGCTGCCTGCCGCCCCTCCAGCAAGCTCCGGCTCCTATTTTTCCGGAGTCCCCGCCGCTCCCCCGTGCCGGGGGGTCCCCAGCCCTCTTTCCCCCTTTTAAATAATTAAATAATAATAATAATAACAATAATACTACTAATAACAATAATAACAATAACAACAATAATAACAGAAGAAGAACCCGGCCCCTTTTCCGCGCGGCGGTCCCCAACCCACCCTTCCCCATCCCGCGCAGGGACGCCCCGGCC
>JANZLQ010000029.1:32900465-32916734 GCA_026212715.1 Elanus axillaris | reverse complement strand
CTTTCCAGCTACCAATGCAGAGCACAGCACTATGAGGGCTGCTATGGGGAGAATTAATTCCATCTCAGCCAGACCCAGTACAGTCTCATTGGAGAAATGTTGTTAGCATGCTTCTAGTATCTATCAATGTTGGGGCCAAATACCCAAGAATTACTCTCTGCTTTTAATTTTCCTATAACACATACATAAACAAAAAAGAAGTTACAGTGATAGAACTGAGTTACCTGTACTGCCACTTACAAAACATGAACACAAAAATTACCATTTTCAAACTTAGACTGAAGAATTAAGACACTGTCCTGGTTTCAGCTAGCATAGAGTTTATTTTCTTTCTAGTAGCTGGTAGAGTGTTATGTTTTGGATTTAGTATGGGAAGAATGTTTATAACACTAATGTTTTCAGTTGTTGCTAAGTAATGTTTAGTCTAAAGTCAAGGATTGTTCAGCTTCTCATGCCCAGCCAGCAAGAAGGCTGGAGGGGCACAAGAAGTTGGGAGGGGACAAAGCCAGGGCAGCTGAACCAAACTGGCCAAAGGAGTATTCCATACCATGTGATGTCATGCCCAGTATATAAACTGGGAAAGTTGGCAGTACAGATTCACTGCGCACGAACTAACAGGGCATCGGTCAGCGAGTGGTGAGCAACTGCATTGTGCATCACTTGTTTTGCATATTCCAATTCTATTATTATTATTAGTGTCATTTTAATACTGTTGTTATCATTATTAGTCTCTTCCTTTCTGTTCTGTTAAACTGTTCTTATCTCAACCCACAAGTTTTACCTTTCTCCTTCCAATTCTCTCCCCCATCCCACTGGGTAGAGGGGAACTGAGTGAGCAGCTGCATGGTGTTTAGCTGCTGGCAGGGGTTAAACCACAATAGACACTGAGAGTATTTGTGAAGGATGATTTTTAAAAAATAAGGTAATATGTCAAGTGGTTGCTTTTCATCCATGTATAGAAAGACAAATAGACGGACACCTTCATAGGGCAATTCAGGAGCAGAGGTCTAATTTAGCTATTAGCTAGCTAATGCAGCAATTAAATGATGGAGCCTTGTGTATACTGTGCTCTGGCACACAACTGTCTGATTTCAACAGTCCTAAACACACACAGCTCTTACCAGTTTCAGTAAAGGTCAAAGTACTTTTGAACTTCCAAAAATCAGTAGGAATTTAGCATTGTAGAAAACAAAGCATAACAATGACTGAATACAGTTCCACTTAGGAATAGCTTTACACCCAAGGTCTACAACTGCAAAAAAGTATCAGCACAGACTCTCTACACTGCTTTGGCCTTAGCATTGCAAGAGAGTAGCCAAAAATGTGAATCTTCTACTGTGATATTCCTTTTGTTTTCTCTGTTTTCTGGCCAATTACATAATTAGGAGCTAGAAGCACCACACATTCTCTTAAGCTGTTATGTTTTGCTTTTATCACTATGGATGCTAAAAAAAACAGAGTTTTCTTATTCTGAAGATAATTTATGCCATGATACTTAAATTTTCTTAAAGCCCTAGTTTCTGTCTGGTCAAGCTTTAAGTCCATTAAAACTTCAAACAAGAAATGGTCTAATGTTTTTGATTTTTCAGAAAAGCTTGAAACTATGTACTCTTACTACTGCTTTCTGAACCTCACTATACTTTACCAATCATGTTTTTTGAGAACAATCCTTAAAAACTACTTGGGACTGAAAACAGCATGGAAACAGAGAAGGGAATGAAATAAACTTTGATGGATTCAGAGGCATCTGCATTATAAAATTAAAGTGCAAGAAGTGCTGAATGACAGCAAATGGTAATTGAAAAGACAGATCTCAGAGAGAAATCTCATGGGAAAACATTGTGAAAATGGCAAGTACTTCAATTTTAAGATTAATCTGGGACTGTCTATTTGTGAGTCTTGGTAATACCCTAAAATCAACAAGAAGGAAGTAGTGAAACATATGGAGCTTGTATCAGAGCCTCCATTTGCAGAGTTTTAAGGTTTATAAATCCTCACATGGGACATTTCAGCTACAATAAAGAACAAAACTGGACCTAATTATACCTTTGTTAATAAAGTCAATTATACAGTTAATCTTTTTCTAATTAAAACTTAGAATTGGTTTAACATTTTTCCTCACTTTTTCTAAGAAACATGTATTCAATTGCTTCTTCATGTTCTTTTTTTTGCAAGTCATTATTAATATGGAAATTAAAATAATTGTATTTCTATATGAAAAAATGCAAAGAGATCATGTAATTCCTTATTTATTATTAAATTCAACTCTCTATATAATGATATCAATAATAACAGTGCTGCTTGCTCAAGTGCTACTAAAATGACACTGGAAATTCAGTCCACCATTTAGAAGTCTGATTTTTAGGATTACAAGAGTAGAATTGAAATCAGGATTGAACAAAGACATCACTTATTTCCTACTATTGTAGGAATTTGTCCATTTCACTTAAATAGCAGCTTAAAAATCCTTAATTATTCATTCCAAACTAAGAGAGATCATCTCCTTTTTCTTTCACTTTGGTAAAAAACTTTTTGACAGATCACTCAATGAACATCAGAAACCTGCCTGCTTTACATGCCTGTTCTCAGCAGGTTAAAACAGGAGGTGACCAGTATGGGAACCCCCTAGATCTCATTAGCTGAGGAGGAAAGGAGTGGTGGAAGTCCAGAGAAGAGCCTGCCCACACATGCTTCATCCTCAAGCTTAGCACCAGTTCTTTTTATAGCCAGAAGGGGCTTATCTTATTACCCTTCTTAGCTGTGATCTCTACATAGAGCCAGAGAACATCACCATCCCAGGAAGTACAGGCAGTACACAGGGAACAGGCAATTCGGACACTCTCTTGTGCTTCTCAAATGCCTAACAGGACTCTGTTGTTACAGTTCGGTTTTGTGCATCCCGTTAATGTAAAATCATACTGCTTCCTTTCTCTTAAGTCAGCTAAAATTGATGCAGTGTAATAATTAACTCCACACCTACATTTTTTAAAAACCCATACTGCTTTGTTGAACTACAGTTACAAGTCACTTGGTTTTCTGCCTGGCAGGATGCACACACTAGTTTTTCACCATCATCTGATGCATAATTCAAGGTTTGTACATTTGTGCATAAATAGTTTCAGGTTATTATACCATGGCCATTACAAGCAGTTTCCACTTAATCTCAGACTGTCTGCATTATGCATTTTTCCTGCAATATTCAGCTGTGGCACCTGAAAGGTGATTCAGGGCATAAGAGGAGTGAGAGTGACAGAATATGTTCTTACCAAAATGACAACTTCACCACTATCCCAACAGATGTATGAGGGCACAAATTACCTTTAGCACACTGTGAGTGCAAGCACATATGGGGATGCTCGAAAGCCCTTAACAGAAACAGAACACCAGCACATAATTCAAAATAAAATTTCAACATTTGTCAGAGGGTATTTAAATAACATTGGTGCAGCCTTACAAATTCTCTATTCACGTAGAAAACTCACTACCACTACCACAGCCTCGTAAGAGATGCAGTTGCCTGCACCAATACAATTACAATAGCTTCTGAGTCACAGGAAAATCTGGCCCATGCTGATACATTATGCAGAACATCTATAAAAATGACTGCTGATGGCATTAAGTAAGAACTATGACCATGGAATTGGAAACGCTGTTATTGTCTCCATAATACTGAATTTATCCTTTGTATTATAAATATAGGGAAGTGAAAAAAATTAACACCTTAAAATGATAATAAGCAATTCAACAACAAAAGATTCTACTGCCTACTCATCATTTTTTATTCAGGTTGCTCAGTATATGAGCCAGTACCAACCAAAAGGTTTGAACTGTGAACTGCAATGTTTCAAGGTCATTCCTTTCCAAACATGAACAGGATTTTAGCAAGAATTAAATTAATTGGAAGAGAATGAAAGGGGTTTTTTTGCTCTGTTCCTGTAATCTGTTTATTTTACTGGCAAGCACAGTAGAGCTACTTGAAATTTGCAAAACAAAAGAGTATCACAAAATACTACTGTGTAAAAACTTAATTTATGCAAATTATTTTTCTCCCCACATCTGGCTTGACACCCTGTAAAGAAGAAACACAAGACATCTGTTCCTATCTATCCTGCAATTAAAGTACTGAAGGACTTGTATCACAGAGCTGGTTCTCTCTTCCAGTGTCCCCTGACTGCTCCACCCACAGCAACACATTTGCACCCCTTCCATCCATTGCAGTGAATAGCATTTAGGTACCAGCTACGTGTAAAAAAAAAAAAAAAAAAAGTCATAAGGTCAGTGGTGCTGCACCAGAAAGTCTTATGTGCTTTTAAAACTGATTAAGATCATACCCTCCACAGCATGCATGTCCAGTCTATGGCAGCTTAGTTCCACATAACTAATTAGCCAGAAGACAAAAAATATATAGGGACTTAATTTTATTAAATATAAATATGTAATGTTTGCTTCTCTATTGATGAACAGAAGGTAGGAACATTCTCCACACATGGCTCAAAGCTGTTAGCAATACACTATCTGACCCTTCACTAACACATGGGAAGAACCTATCTTTCACCGCCTGTTGATCTGCACAGCTGATTAAGGGAAAATTATCCAGTATCTTCCATATGTCAAAATGAAGTCAACCAAAGGCTCTGTTCTAGACTCTAGACCCTGCTGAAGAAGCTCTTAAAGGGAAGGGTTAAATTTCTTTGTTTCAACGAGGAAGTACTGTTGTTCTGTACAGTTTTATTGGGTTTAAGTCAAATTCATGGTAAAGCATTCTAGCATTAGCACCTGTTAGTAAGAATGGTTCAGAACTAGAACATCCAAACACAGATAACTTGTGCAAGGAGGAAGAAACCACAAGCTCAGACATGAATTTCAATGTGGTAGAACTCTGTAACAGACTAAGCCACAGTCTCTTTAACCTCCTGTCCCAAGCTCTATTAGTTAATACCTTAAACTTGGAATTAAATGTTGTTCTTGTAGTTGACCTTTAACCAGCTGTAGTCAAGTCATGCTTTATGTGACTGGGGTCACAGATTACTACATTTTTTAAAGCATTCTCCTAGTGGTCTCACATAAATTACTTTTTTGCATCAGCATTTTTTACCAAAAAAAGTGTAAAAAATTAGTGTGGCCTATTAGCAATACTAAAACTGCACCCATAATGACTAAATATTCAAGAAAAGCAGAGCATGCAGAGGCAAGCTAGATGATTCAGTTGGGGATGGGGGGGGGAAGAAATTTTGAGCCAAATAGTCACCTCAGATCCTTTGCTGGGATTCATAATTAGGGGTCATGCACTCTTACAAATACATGAACTCATTATTGCGTTGTATAAATGCAAATGCTCATTTGCACAGAGTAAAACTTTTTGTACAAAGTGATGCACATATTTTATGGATCTATAAAAGTATCTTTTCTTCAACATCAAAAGCCTAGCTGAGACAATATCACAACAAAAGTAACAAAAAAGATTATACTAAAAAAAGAAGAACAGGAACTTTATCGAAAAATCACATGCTAAGGAATGATCAATACAGTATGATAGTAGTCTTGTCTTAGCTATCATGATCTCCCAGCCAAATGAAGAGGACCTTCTTGTGTTCCTCCTAACTGCTTTTACACAGCTCAATAGCTGTGCATTTGGAGAAAGCAACTTAGAGGGTTATAGTTTGAAGTCCTTCAGGAATAATGTTGCATTTCTCACCCAAGATCGAGAAGTAGATGATTTCTCTGTTTTCTTTGGAGAAAATAATACCATTTTATCTTTCTTTACCTCCTAGAGAGGTATGGTTAACAATGCACCAGACTTATATGTAATAAGATTGTCACTCAAGTTAATTGGTTACAGGTATCTTAAGCATAAACAAATTTGCAGGCTTCAGATGCGCCACAGCTCAGAGATGGCCACAATCATTATCACAATTCAATTTTTACTAAATGGAATAGGAATCTTCCTAAACAAGGACACATGACAAGACACTAGTGCTTTAAAATTGCAACAGTCCAGAACTCCAAACAAACTTGAGTAATTTAATCCTGGCATGGAAACTGAATGCTTGATGCACTGAAATTTGTGTGGTGCCGCTGTGTAAGCACTGTGGTATAAAATGTCAGGTACAAGCATCTGGAAAATACAAGCTCCTTATACCAGCTTCACTGCTTCACACCATCTCAGTCTGTATTTCTGTAGATTGGCACAATTCATATTAATTTACGCATCCAAAAGGCATTATCATCACTTTTTTCCAGACTATTCTTTAAAATCATTCTAATAATCATGCACTTACCTGAAGTGATTTAACTCATATGCACTAAAGCACATTGGTGACTGCTTTTGTCTTCACACAAGTATAAAACTGGCTCATTTTAGCAAACATGAATTAATTCACCTTGAAAATATTTACAGACCTTTGGAAAAAAGAGATACTGTGCTTGTCATAGGAAGTTATTTAAAGCCAACTCCTATTATCTAAAGATCTACTGGTTTGCATAGAGGCATGCATTTGGAAAAATAGAAACAGAAAACTGACCTACAACATGATTGGGTATTACGAGGAAGTGGAATAAATACAGGAATTAAATTTAAAAAAAAAATTATTTATTTTTATTCTTCCTCCTCTTGGATTGACTCAGCAAGAGACAGGTACTTTTGCCATAGTGAGTTGTAATTAAAATAACTGGGAAGGAAAATCAGAAAGCAATTAGCATTTAACGAGAATTTAGAAGAGATGACAGGGATCTTTTGCATGTTTCATGGAAATGGAATGATTTCCTCCCTATCAATGCCAGCTTTCAGATTTCCTCAAGATTTCAGTTATTTCAGCTGAAGAAAGCCCCATGGGTTCCAACCAGTGGTCTCTTATGTTTCCCAAAGGAGGTCACACAGGGTGACTTGCAGTTCTTCCTTTGGAGAATTCATTTCTACTGCCCATTGCCACGTCATCTTACAAAACCTCAGCCTTTGGGTATAGCCAAGAAACAAAAGTGGTTAGAAGTAACTCAGGGCATAAAAAGGGATTGGAAAGAGCAGTGATAAGTTTGCATTCTGCCTGTGCTACAGTTTTAGGACATGTCTCTTATATAGGACCCTGAAAACTGGGGAAAACAGAAGGTAGAGGAATTTGGGGAAAATATGTATGCGGAAGTAAGAGTATCTTTTCTGGGTATTTCTCAATATGACTGTATGTTTGCAGTGTCTCCCCTTTAAAGCTTCAGTGATGTCAAGCCCTATCTCTGGGTACAACCTAAGCCTTACTTCAAACTTACTGCAACACTGGCTAAGAGCAACATTAGGAGATGGTAACAGAAATGCAGTGAGACAATTTGGTGTTCTCTGTGCCATGTTCCTGTGCCAAACCAGATATGCAGATATCCTGTCATTACATTTCATCACCACATCACTTTCCTTCCAAATACTGTGAGCTCCATCCAGCCATGCAGCTTCTCCACCAGGGCAACTTGATCCACTGTCACCATCATTAGGTTCACCCATTTTGCAGACCGTTGCTAGTGTTGTTGGATGTATTAGTCTTCCAGCAGACAAGTAGCATAATTTTGACACATAAAGCCAAATTTCCTTTATGGAGTGTAAGGAAAAGCACCACACCAAAATCAAGACCACTTGTATCTTAATTCAGTCTCACTTGCTCCCATCTTTATTTACCTAATCTCCATTATTTATATGCAGCAATGATTGAGGACTGTTACATAGATCTCTTCCCCCATGGTCCCATTATCACTACAAGGAGCTTTTCTCCCCTTCAAAAACATCCTAATTTAGAAGTCTGGTTGCAGTTTCATGAGGACTTCAGTAGGTACCAAACCCTCATATACTCTGGCTGCTATTTTCACAATGTTAAGAACCACAGGTCACCAAGTGTCTAAGAGGATGCATAAACTGCTTTATACAGTTTTCAGCTATGTATTCACATAGCATTTCTTTCTACCAAGACTGCTTCAACACTCAGAGAACAGAAAGGACACTATTTAGTGAGTAAGCAGGTAAGGCATCCAGTGTCTAGTCTGATTACAGTTCAGTCCATAGCCTTACAGTACTCTGCTTAAGCTCTGCTAGGATGCCTTAAGTATTAATTTCCTCGTGAGCCTCTCCAAGGTGATCATCGCTACAGTATTACAGTACTTCACCAACATTAATGAACTTATCTTCTCACATCATGCTATGTTGTGCAGCTAGTATTATCTTCACTTCACAGATACAAACTTTAAGTATAGAGGCTAAAGTTAAATGGAAAAGTCTTCATTTACTTTGGATATCCAGGCAGCTTTAGCTCTAATATTTTAAGTCCACAAGGGTCAAAAATACAAGTTTACAATAATAAATAAGAGGAAGAGATAAGGGGCTGTGAGGAGGCAGAATAATGAGGTGAAATGGCCTCAGGCTTGCTGAATTACAAAAGGACAGGAAGAATTGGAAACTTTGTATCATTTCTGGACTCTGTAAAGCCCTCGCACAACATGGACTCCCCTACTCGCACGTCTTCCCAGTTGCCTGGTGCCATTCTCATCTTCCCTCAGCCTTACCCCATCACCATCCTGCGACACCCTCATCCAACCAACACTAAAATTTTGTCCAGGTAGCTCATCCAAGTTCTAATCTGATCGAAAGCCAAGACCTTCTCTATCACGGTCTCCAGCTCCAAGGACAGATTTTTTGCTTCAGCATTTTAGTCAGGATGTTTGTCATAAGGTCACCTGAACTCCAGGGACATCCCAGTGCCTCAGTGCTTTAAAGACATTAAGAACAGAAACAACAAAGAAACTTCAGGACATGGTTTAGTGGGCATGGTACTGTTGGGTTGACAGTGGGACTCAATGATCTTAAAGGTCTCTTCCAACCTAAATGATTCTATGATTCTATGAACGTATCCAAAATTTCACTTTTTTTCCAATCACCACTGCCATAGACAAGAACTGCAGAAAAGAGCAAATGCTGGATAAGTCCTGCTTGACACTGTTGTCTTAGATGTGAGTACATGCACTCAGCTGAAAAACATGTGCCTCTAGGACCCCTAACACAGGGGCCCTTTGAAAGGAAAGGCATGCCTGGAGGTAGATGCTCAGATGCAATGCAGCACAGTGATACTTTACACCCAATGCTTCAGGTACAGTCTACAGATAAAGTCAGCGCAAGGCTACACTGAGAAAGTACATAATGCAGCTATTTTGGCAGGGACACCTGAGAAAAATCTTATATTCAGAGCCTCAAATTCGATAGTCTGTATTAACAGTTTAATTTGAAGAAAACATAAAGCACATTTTAATTCTGTAAAAAACTGCTGATTGTGTGTAGGCCTCTAAAACAAGTAAATATACACATGTTCCACTGTAGAGAGCTTACAGTGGGGATACACAACATACAGGAAGACACTGGGAAGTAGTAAACAGAAATACTGATTGAGCAGTGAAGCTTTAATAAATGTTAGTTCCACTTTAAAACTTTCCTTGTAATTTCTTACACATAGCTCTTCCACTGGTTCCATTTTAGAGATGTCTTAAGTCATTCACTGCTTTAGGTAAAACTTCTCAGTGGAGCATAAACTCAGGTTATAAGCTTTCAGGTGAGATAGGCCTTAGTGAAAAAAATAAGGAGAAAAAAAAAGGAGGTATGACAGTTTGCATATGGAAAAGAGTTTCACAGTCAAGTGTTCCACATGGACCAGCTAATTCCTGCTACTATCATTCTTTCTGGCATATGGAAAATGCATGCAAAGAAAGACACAATTTATTTTTGCCATGGTGATATACTGATGGCAACAGAAGGTATGAGTGGGACTTCTATCAGTGGTTTAGGTCCACACTTAAAATTAATGCAATTCTTTGAAAAATTTTCAAGCAGGAAGTACCACAAGGGGCTTGAGGTTTCATCTAGAAGTGAGATTGACTACTAATGAATTAGCATTAGTCCCATGGCCATAACATTTCACTGCAGTTAGTGTTCATACTGACTCTAACAAAAAAAAAAAAAAAAGATAATAGTCATAGTCCCAGAAAAAAATTATTGAAAACCCACAGAGACTAACAGTAAGATTCCAAAGGAGAATTAAAACTAGAAGAAACAAATATATTTTCTTTCCCACTGCATGTTTTCCTTGCTATTGCTGTTTGTAGTCCTGGATAAGAGCCGTTTCCTTCCCTAAAGGGGATTTAAAAGCTGTTACAACTTCTCTCTTCAGATGCTACATAAGTGGTGATAATCATTGATTAACCATCTTGGAATGTGCTTGTATAAACAACATGGATGTCCTGGCTTCTTGATTCAACAAAATCCATAAGACAGCTTGGAATTCAACTGCCAGAGATTGAGATGACTGAATAGATTAAGTTTACGTCAACAGTATTTAAATATCAATTTCTGAAATATAACAGTATTAATAATTTAAAATCACAAAGGAAGTCTTCTTTAGACTCACAAATGAATCCAATTTCACTGCAGTGATTATAAATGCTAACATTTTAGTATGCTCTGTATTATTTATGAAATATGATTTATTACTAAGCTTTTGTACAGCTATGGTTACATTAAGGAATAACTAATAGTGTATTTGCTGTTATTTTAGAAGGTATCTCCATGGAATCCGGTTGTGTTATGCCTTGGGGGAAAAAAAAAAAAAAAGATCTGACTATAGTATCAAAGCCTTATCTTTATGTGCATGCCATATAACAAAGGTTTCTGGATACTTACTATCTATAAGAGTACTTAAGTGAACTATGTTTTACCTACGAATTTGTTTCACATTTATGCATCCCAAAAGCATTTTATATAAAGGAGCACAGGAGACATATGATTCTTCTGTTTCCACAAGTCAAGTTCATAGTGAAATGTATGGGAATTGTATGCATAAGGTGTCGAGAAAGAAAAGACATATCAATTAAGCAGCCACACTATGTGCTCACATAGCATATTTTTTTTCCTCCAAATCTGGTGTTTTAATGGGTGAGATCACCCACTGAAGACAGACAAGATGGTTCCTAGTAATCTGTCTCAATGAGCGTAACAAGACTTTCCAAAATCAGAGTGTGTACAAACAGTACCACAGAACAAACAAGGTACCTACACTACCAAGAAGCAATACTTTGTATCCCACAGGTATCCCGAGTTTGACACAGAACTGCTACAGCTTTGCTTTCCATGCTCAGTAAGAAATACTGTGTGTCTAGGATTGCACAGATGCATCCCTGTGAAGGCACAGTTGACAAGGGGTATGTCCCACATTGACCCAAAGTGTTACTCTTTGGTCACTGATTACTGACGAATGTGTAAACTTAACAGTGGATCTTACCTGACTAAGGCTTTTATTCACAGACCAAGAAAAGTTCCCATCTTGCACAGAAAATGGTCTTACTTTTGCTAACACCAGGTTAAGCTCTGCTGAGAGTGTTCAAAATGTCCTCTTTCATTCACCTTTCACTGTTGATCACTGATAGATTTACTAGCAAAGTATTAAACAACTTGTACCTACCTCACTGTTCAAGATTTCTTTATGTTTCCTCCCTCCTGTTAGGGCACTGACTTTTTTTGCCCTCATCATTCTATTTGTGTGTGAAGTTGCCACACATTCAGGAAAAGTGTCTCCATCTAGGACACAGTAGGTAGAACTTCCAAGTGACAGAAAACAGAGTGACTAGTCTCAGAAATGAAACAGAAGACTGCAAATACATAAACAGCAAAAGATTTGATGAGCTCAGTCTTATCAAGAGAACCTCATCGATCTATACATACCTTCATAGAAAAAAAATATTGGACAATATGTAGCTCTTTGAACAGGCAGATAGCCAGATCTGATAGGTAGAAGTTGAATAAAACCACCAACAACCTAAAAATAAGTTATTAATTAGTCTAAATGTTTGCGATAAATAACTGGAAAGCTCACAGTGGATTTGGATGCATTCACAAGTGTTAAGAGGGGTTTACTCCAAATTTTTTAAATTAAGAGTAATTTTTTTTTTTCTAAGTGGTAAGTCTCATTCAACCAAGAATTTACTCAGACTCCACTAGTTTCTATTATATGGGAAGTCATCACACATGTCCCTCTGGTTTTATAACATCCATGGCTCTGCTGGGGGAATCCCCTTGCTCCTCCACAAGTTTTAAGTTTAACTCTCCTTTTCAAATCAGTCAGCCAGGCTTCCAATGTTAACTATCACTCAGTAAGTACTTTGTTACTTCACCTCAATCTAGAGGAGGTGCAGGGGGCAGGGGTGGTGAGAGCAGGACCCCCATCATACAGAACAAAAGGGTCCACCAACAGGGTGATAAAACTTACCAGGACTTCAGTCCAAGCCTGAAAACAACTGGGTTTAGCAAAAAGAAAATAAAGAGGATACTGATATACCTCTTTCATGGCCTCGAGCTATTCAAGGAGGAACTCACAAATACAGCCGTCATGTAACACCACAGCACACCTTATCTTGCTGCTCAGAATCCCATTTTTTTCCCCCCATGTTACCATCCCTAGGCTATGTAGACAACACCTTACATTGGCCCCAGAGAAGGTACAATCCTCTGTTTTGTGACAAACGGCATGTTTGTAAGCTGTGTTCAGGACTATGCGGGGAACTCCATTATGACACACATCCAGCTTGTGAGTAGCTGTCCTCTCCTCCCTTTGCTCCCATGTCTAACCACCTCTCTTTGCATGACTTCTCAATCGTCAAATGATAAATATACTCGAGTGTATTCCTGAGGAGTAACAAAGTGAAGTCGAATGGTCCTTTCCCCTCATGTCATTTTAAGAGTTAAGGAGCCAAAATTCCAATTAGTTCTCAGGACAATAGCTGTGAAAGATAATCACAGGTTTATATATTTTCTTCCCTACTTCTCTCTTCTTTCTCTGACTTTTTCTTCTTCTCCAAACCCTACTGCAGGCAAAACAATAACAAAAAATAGCAAATACTCCTTCTATCTCTGTTTTGCTAGAGCAACATAAGAAAGCGGGAGCAGGAGGTCATCACTTGCTTCAATGTGTAATTGAGAGATACAGGCAGTAACCTTACATACAGGAGAAACTCACTAATTGTCCTGCTGCAACCATAGATAAGCTCTCTCTGTGACAGAGGCCTCTGCACAATCTGAAAGATTGACCTGCAGATCAAATAACTTCCTGTCTTAGAGACAGTATGACGCATCCATAACATATCATGAGATATCCAGGAGATACCTTCTCCATATCTATGTCTAATCTTCAGTAAAACTGGTAGGAGCAGATGCTAGAATAAAAGGGTAATTTACAGCTCACTGCTCCAGTACACCATGTAAGCATCTGTTCCTGGCACAAAACACCACCAATGAAATGAAGATAGCAGTGTCTTTTTCAAACACTTGATGGTCTTCCCCGGGAGCTTCCGAACACGTGCAATTATTTGCCTATCCCAGACTGCTCCTTCTGCCTCTGATGGCAACAGTTCACACATCAAAGAAAGACACCTTACCTTTCTTTATGAGTATCTGCTGCAGTAGACAAGGAAGCCATCCTAAATTTAAGTAATCGGCTCTATTAAACAAAAGTTTCAGCATCTCCTGAGTGAACCCATTGATGAACATGTAGCAATCTTGTGCTAACCTGACACTCGACCATGCTTGTCATCAGTAACTGTTTGCTTCTGTAAGGCTGTCAACTCCCATATGTGTTTCAATAATATGCTTAATTTCATGTTTTTGCTACTGTAACATAAGAAACAACAGCAGCTCCCTAAAGGGTGAAGAAGAAATAAGTTACAGTGGCTCATCAACAAAAACAAATGCTAAGAGACCTTCTTGCAAATTAACAGATGATAGGTAATGCTGACAATCCTAGACTACTGTCTTCAGCTATCAGCCTTAGAGAATAATCACTTCCCTATGAAAATTTCCTATGGCATTATTAATAGGGTTTTGGTTTGGTTTTTAATTACATTCAACTTATAAAAATACTTCTTTATTTTTTTTTAATCTCTTTCCATAGTTCTTTCCCCAAAGTCCTGGGGGGATGATTTCCTATATAACATAAGATGACACACTTTATTAAAAAAACCAAAAACCCACAACATGGAAGATATTTCCTTAGATTAAGCAAATAATGGAGAAATAAGAGTTTTCAACGGAAAACATGCATGGAGAAAGACTAGAGTTATTCTTCCTTCCAGACAGAAAAAAGTAACTACATACAAACACTGCAGCTGCTAACTAGACATTCCCAACAATTAATATGTAACCCCACTGCTACTCAAATAATTTTCTCATTTCCAATAGTTGACCTCAAATCTGGACAAGAAACAAAGAATCAACTGAGACTCTACAGGCACTATACCACAGCGTATATTCTAAAGATATGCTTATATGCTCTATCAGCATATGCTTTGACTATCAAAGAATGCTTATCTGGTTAGGATGCTGAAATAATTATATTAATCTGTATGAGGTCTGGAACTATAATAAGAAGTATTAAAACATCGTAACAGTAAAACACAACACAAATAATTAACGAAGTTATTACTCTAAGAGCATAAGGAACGGCATTTTTAACACTCAGACTTTGAAGGCTTCTGATATTTTGAACAATTTTATTTTTTAAATACATGGTATTATTTCAGCTGAAATTAATTACAGGAAAAAAATGGCAGGTTGCCATGCACAAAAATTTCCCTCCTTAATTTTCAGTACATTGTCAACATAGGTAACACAAGCTGTTCTTTCCTGCTGCATTGGTCTTGTGCAGCAGGCAAAAGGCATCTACTCATTAATTCTTTTTTTTTTCCCCATTATTGCATACTCATAAAAATGTAACTGACAGGACAGCAGTTTATTCATGCACAACTCAGATGCCAATTGCACACAGTGACTGGCTTTCAGAAACCCATAGATCAATCGTTATTGTTGGGGGGGTATCTTGGGGCAGTGGGCGTTTCATTTGAGAGAGAGGAAGAGTTGTAGACACACAGAAACAATCACACCTGTCTCCACTACAATAATACTAATTAACAGAACCAAGAATATACGCAGTAGGGATGGCAAGTTCTGGGGTTTTATCTACTTTAAAGTACATCTAAATTTTGATGAGGCTTATCACACAGACGTTAAAGCTTGTATGAATATTCATCTCCAAGTACTCCACCAAATCTAAGTCAATGTGCAAAGGTAATCATGCCTGGAAGTGTCAAAAGTCAGGTTGTTAAACTAAGAATATCTATCGGGATGGTCTAATGCAAATTAAGACAGACTGTCCACCAAGAGCACCTTACTGGCCCTTGCTTAGTCCAATTCTTTCAATAGTGACATGCTAAGCAACAGAATTTTCGTAAGTGACATTCAGTTTCACAGAAAGCTCCTCAAATTCCCCCCTTCCCCTATTAATTTATCATTTTAGATGGCTATCTTCATACAACCTCGCAAACAGCAACAAGCCTCTTCTGAACAGGGAAGCAGTTTCCAAAACCTTTCCTCATTTCAGAGCACAGGAAAGGAAATGAACTGAATCATGCCACTTTCAACCTTAAGTGAAGAACTTCACATTCCCGACTATCAGTGATACAGTGTTCAAACCGACTTTACAAGTGAAAGGAACAACAACAGAATAAACATTTTTAAAAATTAATAATAAAATCCTGTTTTCAGAGAAAAAAAAACTCGGGGCATGGTTCGCTATTTGTTTGCTACCGACAGGCGAGTTACAATACTGTACTGCTACTAAACTAAAAGAGCACCCGGAACAAATTGTCACACGAGGCAGCAAAAACGTATGTCATGACAGTTTCTCTCAGCGAACACTTTCTTCCCTGCGGTACCAGCTGTTAAATCAGAAACTCCTTCAAACACCACAGCCTCACTAATTCCGACGACGCACTGTCTGCGCGGCCACTTGCTCCCCGCTTCGGTCCCGCGCCCGCTCTGCGGGACGGGCGCAGCCTCCCGCTTCGCTGGCAGCCGCGGGCCGCGCTCGGACCCGACCGGACCAGACCGGCCCGACCCGGCCCTCCCGCCGCTGGCGGGGGCAGCGCGGCCGCGAGGTCGCCACACGCACTGAGGAGAAGCACCCACCCGCCGCCGACCCGCGCAGCGCGGATCCGCCGTGGCAGGCCGCGGCCCGCGCCCAGGGCGGTGGGACCCCGTAACGCGTGACCAGCAGCTGCCCTCTGGGCCGGCGGGGACGAGCCGCTGGCAGCCGAGAAGCTGCGACGGCCCCAGGGCGCGCAGCGACGCGGCCGGACGGGCAGGGGCGGCCGGTCGCGCCGCGCGTCCCGCCTGACACCAGCCCCCAGGGGCAAGGGGTGCGCCGAGCCCCT
>JANZLQ010000029.1:32875475-32900206 GCA_026212715.1 Elanus axillaris | reverse complement strand
CCCCAGCCGCGCGCCCTCCTTCCCGCCCGGCGAGCGCGGCGCGCGAGCGTAGCCCCGGCGCGGCGGCCGCTGCCGAGCGGGTTCGGACATGCTCAGTCCCCCCCCGCCGTCGCCGCGCGGAACCTACCAATGTGTGTGTGAGGGGGGGAGGAGGGGGGGGAGCACGGAGAAATAAGGGGGCAGAGCTGGATGCTACCAAGAGGACGAGCTAAAAATAGGCGCCGCAGAAAAGAACTGCTGGGGCTTAAAGGGGCAGAGGCGGCCTCGCTTCCCCCAGACCCCGAGCGGGGGATGCCTCCCGCCGCGCCGGTCCTGCCCGCGGTGTCAGAGGAGAGGCACCGAAACCGGGGCGATGCCCGCGCTCGCCTCGCCCGGGTACTGTCCGCGCCTATGCGGCGGGAGCCTTGCGGGTACGCTGGTCTGCAGCTACTCCCGCCGAATCGAGCAGGGGGGCAACGTGCGCGGCGCGGCTGCGGGGGGCTCTTGGGAGCGGCTGGTGGGGCGGCGGGCGGGCTCTGCCCGCCCCTCACCTCAGCGCCGGGTCCCGAGCCCCAGCGCCGAACCCCAGCGCCGGGCCCCTCACCTCAGCGCCGGGCCGGGCCACCCCGTTTACCTCAGGGCCGGGCCGTTTACCTCAGGGCCGGACCACCCCGTGAAGCGTCAGTTTCAGAAATCAGGTCTAGAAAGTGTGGGAGAGGATGCCAAGCAGTATTTTCATGCGGTATTTCTCAGGAGACATCTCCATCCTGCTCCGAGGTGTTCGGTTTTGTGGACGAGGCTTGGGGAGAAACAAACTCAGACTAGAACTCCAGTGAAGCCCAGAGAAGTCAGATGAGAATGTGACCGGTCCAAGGCAAGGAACTTGCAGAGCAGCTCCCTAAATACCATTTTCTTGGCTGGCAAGATGAATAACATGATCACACATTCCTTTCACAGACACTACTGTGTAGATAACTGCTAGAAATTAAAAGCCCCCTAAGTATTTGTAAATGGGAGTTTCTGATGGGCTTTTTAAACCGTGGTTTACCATTCCCTGTCTTCCTAAAAGACCAGTAAGAATAAACATGACAACACCGCATTGGTTTATATTTATAAATATATTACAAAGCCTAAAATTATATTACCCTAGCAGGAGTTCAGGGCTTTTGCTGAATTCTGCTTTTACAGATACAGAAAATTGCTGCTGCACAAAGAACATCTTTACAGTATGAATACTGAATAAGTTCTCACTCATAAAAGAATATCAATCAACATCTGCATAATGATAACTTGCTACTCTGATGACATCGTTACAATAGTAAATACAGTCAAGATTACCATGTTAAAAAAGTTTCATTTATTTGACTAGACGTGAGATGAAAACACTGAAAGTTTATCTTAATCTGAACTCTGACACAGCCTTCAGCAAAAACTACTGCAGAAAAAAAAGCTCAGTTACATGTAGGTTAGTATAATCAGGAAAGGAAACGTTACTTGTCAGTGATGTCAAATAAAGTGAGAGCAAGGAAGCAATTTCCTTTGCAGACTGACATACAATGGGATAGATTATTAGACAAGATTATGTGGGTAACTCTGCTGCAGTACTTTAAGAAACAAAAGATGATGTCATGAAGGTTATAGCATTAAAAAGGGAGTGGATCATGTTCACTAATTGTCTCCTCATTTTGTGTTCTCTGTAAGCCATTTGATACATTATATTCTATAGTCCATGTCTTAACAGCAGCCTTCACACTACTTATTATAAAAAGTTGTAAGCTATGCAGCATGCATAACTGTACAAAGTCATGAAAAAAAAATTATGTAATTCTTTCACCTGGAGCTATTGATCTTGAGATAGACAGCAGGGGAAATAGAAAAGGCAGTTTTCTGAGTGCAGCCTCAGATTGAGGATAATGGAGGGCTAATGTATTTCTGGCTGCAGCTGGAGCTCTGCAGGAACAGTAGGCAGCTCTGGAGAATTTCCTAGAACAGTTTGCACCTTCACCATCATACAGCTCTAGATAAATCAGGAGACCAAAAGGTGTCCTGAGTCTCAGGAGAATAACTTCCAGCTGGGGACTCTTGCTGTCTAGGGAGTGCAGACTGTCCATCATGGGAACAAATGTCTCTGTTAATATAATGGTGAAGAAAACATGGGTTGGTTTTTTTTTGAAGTCTGCATTATTCTCTTCAGGGGTAGCTATATTATCATTCTCGCATCTTTCTTTGTCTATGAGGAATCTCTTCAGAACTTGTCAAACATAGCTGCTTTTACAAGGAGAGATAAACATATATGGATCTTTCTTACCCAAGCCATGCTGTTGTAAATTGCATGAAATTACAAAAAAAAAAAAATTTCCTAAGACAGCAAATTCTTAAAATTCCAGCATTCAAAAGACACCATTGTCACTCAGATGCAAATTATCAAATTGGACATTAGTAAGTGGTGGCAGCATCTGCTGTGCCAATCAGTCAACTATAAATTAATTAGAGGCATACACCCATCTGAAGCTGGATGCTGTTCCTTTCTCCCTCCAATTTTGCTCAGCAGAAATATCCATAGAGTTGCATTTTGTTCCTACACAGCAACAAAGATTTAAATATCTGCTATGCTGCTGTGCCCCTATCAGATGACAGAAGAGGAACAATTCCTCAGCGTGCAGAAGATGTGCAGCTTTGGTCTCCATGAACAGCACAGCACTTTATCAATCTCTCTTCATATTACTTGGGAAAGCCCTAGTAAAACCTTGCTGATGGTCCAAGGCTGTGACATACCAGCAACTGGCTCTGGCTCTCAGACTTTCATCTCAGTCCTCTCAGTTTTCTCCTCTCATTGTTATTTGTACTCTTCTCCCTGATAGCAGTGTTCAGATTCTCTCTTCTCTATCCTCTCCTCATGTAACTCAAAGCTACATTCCAGCAACCCCCACCTTTCAAGTTCACTGCCCTAGGTAACTTTGCAGTATGGTCAGGTAAATAATCTTCCTGGGTGGTAGGTAGAATATGCATTGATTTTTTTGTTGTTGTTGTTTGATTGTTTACAGGACAAAATTCATTTCCAAGGGATATAACTTGGAAATTTTAGTAAAGACATAAATTGAAGGTAAATGTTATTTCCTTATGATTTATGATCCTTTATGTCACCATTTCTTGTACATCCTTTTAAACTAAACACTACAGGGAGAGGGCACCAAACTAAGGTTCATATTATTAGGTACAGGAGAATGGAGAGACATGCAGCAAGAGAATCCAGCTATCGGGCTGTGGCCCAAATGGGAGATGTTCTTCAGAGTGGCAGAAAAGCTGTCATGATCAGCTGTGCTCAAGGGAAGAATAATAATTTTACTATAAGATACTCTCCAACTCACTGCTTTTGGGTTACAGTTAAGATGAACAAAATAAAATCAGATGACTGGTGCTTCACAGTGCATGAAAATGCATCCTAATTTTTACTCAATACTATTTCAGGCCTCTAAGCAAAAATATCTTTATTTTTTCCCTCCTCCCTTCCACTGATTTACATTGCCTCTGAAGTTAAACTCCTTCAGAAACAGTTGTGAGAGAAAGATGAGGAAAACGAACCCAACTTGAAACCTGAAAATATTAGGAGAAAAATACTTAGTGTCTGAAACACTGATTAAAAATGTATATGAGATTATTATGATGTAATGTTCTGGTTTCAGCTGGGATATAGTTAAGTGTGTTCCTAGTAGCTGGTATGGTGCTGTGTTTTGAGCTCAGTATGAGAATGGTGATAACACTCTGATGTTTTCAGTTGTTGCTAAGTAATGTTTAGACTAAGTGAAGGATTTTTCAGCTTCTCATGCCCAGCCAGTGAGAAGGCTGGAGGGGCACAAGAATTTGGGAGGGGACACAGCCAGGACAGCTGACCCAAACTGTCCAAAGGGGTATTCCATACCATGGGACATCACATTCAGGAAATAACTGGGTGGCATTGGGGGGGATCGCCACTCGGGGACTAACTGGGTGTCGATTGGCAGATGGTGAGCAACAGCGCTGTGCATCATTTGTACGTTCCAATCCTTTTACTATTACTGTTGTCATTTTATTAGTGTTACCATTATCATGATTAGTCTCTTCCTTTCTGTTCAGTTAAACTGTTCTTATCTCAACCCATGAGTTTTACCTTTTTCCTTCCAATTCTCTCCCCCATCCCACTGGGTGGAGAGGAACTGAGTGAGCGGCTGCATGGTGCTTAGTTGCTGGCTAGAGTTAAACCACAACATGTATCTGTATCATAATTTTCAAAACCCACATCCAATTAGTTCCAAAGTTTATGAAAATGTTTGAGACACTGTGGGGTGGCAGGGGGCTTAAGTCCACTGAATTTTAATAAAAGTCAGAGAATGAAAACAGAAAAAAAGTACAAGAAAGTGGTTGGAGTGGAAGAAAAGGAGTATGTAAGGGCCTCTTGCTGTGGAGGAGGTTGTGGAACAGAGATTGGAAGTGGACCAGCTCCCAGGGAACCCCACAGGCTGGAACTGGGGAAACGCCAGGATGGGGATCACAACGGGATGGTGGTATGAGGAGCAAAGCAGGGAGCTTTGACACGTGGGAGCAGGAATGTGGGGCACATAAATCTCCCTGCTGTGGAGACTACCTTTGGAGGGAATGGGAATAGAAGGCAAAGAAAGTTTCTATTAGAACAGGAAAATAAGACATAAGGGATTGAGGAATGTGGGGTTCTCATAAGGAATAACTGGGGCTATTACACAGATTCCCTGAAATGAAGGGGAAAGAGAAGGAGGCACAAGGCATATGATAATAAATTTAGAGAAAATAAATTGTGCTTACATGAAGCTGAACTCAGAGTTGGCAGCTGTACCTCAGTAAAGAGCTCTTAGAGTTATCATTGACCATTCTCTGAAGTTCTCAGTTCAATGTGCAGCAGTAGCCAAAAAAGTGAATGAAGCATTAGACTTCATCAGGGCAGAGGTAGCATTTTACTGCCCTCTGCAACCCTGAAGGACAGAGCTAGAAATGGTACAGAGAAAGGCAGCTGTCATGAGCAAGCAGCTGCCTTGTGAGGGAAGAACAAAAAGTCTGGGACTCTTCAATGTGGAGCAGAGAAGCATGAGGGGGCACATGGCTGATGTTTACAAATTTGTGAAAGCAGTAGGTAAGACAAAAAGTGGAAGAGAATGTTTGTTCACCAAATTTCACAGTACTGAGTAAACTCAGCAAAACTATTACAAGCGTAAAACAGATCAAAGAAAGTACTTGCCTAAACACAGTGGGTAGTAATTTTCTGGAAAGTACTACCCCAAGAGGTTCTGGAGGCAGATCTCATCAGCAGGTTCAAAAAGAACTGCCAAAACCTGTAGGCAACAGATGAGTAAAAAGTAAACAGAAATGCTGGGTAGCACTTTCAGGATCTGGAATCCAAGAGCTGTGGATCCTAGGACAGTACTATGTGAACAGTGTACAAAAAGTTTAGGCTTATATACTGTCTCCAGATAGCATCTCCTTCTGTCACTGCTGGAGGCAGTACACTGGGGTAGATAATACCTGTGATAAATTCACTTGTTGCAAGTTACACTACATGTGATCCCCAGGATGGATCACATCCATGCTTCCCATCACAAGTGTGATCTCTGTTAACTTTAGAGGTAGCTAATGATGTGCTGCTGTGTTATTTAGAATTTAAGGATAGTGCAGAAAAAAGCTTCTTTAGATTTGATATGCCAAGATGTTATATAAAAAAATCCCGCTTTCACTATTAATATTCATTATCAAGCATGACTGGCAAAGGCCTTTGGAGGTTAGGTTTAAGTAGCTTTCGCTGCACTGGAATTCACAATGGCCAAAATCCTATCTCCCATATAAGTCATATACATAGGTATCTTGCTAGGGACATTCAGAAGATTTCTAAAGAAGAGTCTAACCATATCCCATGATCCTTGATAACTGGTGATTGTTACCATTGAGTATCCACTCTGTTTACCACCCAAGGAGCTCTGCTACCACACACTCCAGAAGAAATGGCCAGTGGATATGAGTGGTTTGAAACCCTTGGGTATCCATCCTTCTGAAATCCATTATCTTTCTGGTATTCTTTCTACTTCCCTGACCATGTCAAACAGCCTTTTTTTGCTGCTAACAGGCCAGTCTGTGTCAGTGGCAGACTGAGCAGCAGGTTTTGGTCCATGAGAGGAAACAAATGACGGACAACATGTTTTCTACAGCCTCCTGTTAGAGGAGTTTGAGCTGAGCAGAGGGGGGTTGTCCTGCCATTGCTACATGGAAAATGCACTGACAGCAATGCAAGTGTTGCCTAGTGGATGAGTCTATATTCTTTCTTTAAAAAAGGTTCTGTTTGTAAGAAATAGAATTGCTAGGAGAAACAACTAAAAATATAGCTGAATTTCAAACAATGAGTTTCATATTAATTCCTTATTAATGTGAAAGGAAAATAGCCTTATATACTCATCTAGGAAGAATACAGAATGTGTTTTTACTCAGAGTAAGTTCAGCATTTCCAGCATTTCAAATTTCTTTGCCATATTCCCCTCATTTTCTTCACTGTAATCAATGTTTATTCCCAGACAGTCCGCCGTAATCTACTTTTTACTGCCTTCTGTGGGCTTTGAAGTTTTTTTTTCTTAGACATTGGAATTTAAATATCTGTCCCAGACTTCTTTAACTGAGAGCTCTGCCAGGCATTTGGGGGCTTGGAAGTGAACATTTTACTTTAAGGTTGTGCATGTGCTGTTCTCAGTCGTGTATAGGAAACTTATTCAGCTCATGCATTACTTTCACACATTATGCAAATTTGCATACGTGACATTAATTTACTTTGTTTTCAAAGACGCCAATAATTGAGCAACGTGTTATGAATACAGTCACAGGCTTATATTATTATGTAAATATATGAAATGCTTCAGAAAGATTTTCTTAGTACTCTTCAATAGTGAAATAAATCATAGATCAATTCCAGCCTTCTTTCTGAAGTTGCGCCCCTGTAAAATAGAAAATCGTAACTTTATTTAATTATTTTAGGCCATACAAGTTGCAATAGACATTACAAAACCCAAGAATAAATAGAGAATATAACATCTTTAATGTGGGAAGAAGTGCGTGTGTGGAGTACTCTGCACCAGGAAGCTGCCGGAAACATCTGTCTCTCAGAGTGCAGCAGTAAGAGAAGTGCCATTAGTGCTGCTATTAAAAACATGAGAGAAGTGCAGTATACGACTTTGGGATCAATATTTAATCTAATATGGCCCCTTGATTTCCCTCAGTAATCTCAAACAAGTCACATGGTTGTTTATAAAGGAAGATTAGGCAAGGTCTTGTAGTCAGCAGAGCCAGGCCAGGGGCATGCACTGATGTGATTAAGCTGTTGGTTGTCTTCTGTAAATCAATATGAAGACTAGAAGTATGCTGAGATCATCTATGATTTCACAGAAACCATACATCCCATGGTTGTAAAAACTAACAGCAATCAAGGTATGACCATCCTGAAAAGGGGGCCCTCCAATAACCAACAGGCAATATACCAAGGGGAAAAAAATGCAGCTGCAAGTTTTCTTTGGAACTAATTAAAAACTTTCCTTCCATGGAATTCCCGTGTGGATTTATAAAGCAAAACCCATTAGTAAAAAAAATTAATAAAATTAAGGTCTTCAATAGCCTTCATAAAAAACCCCAAACTTGCTGAAACTAACAATACCTCACAGGTGCTGTTCTAAGGAGAATTAGTTATATGCTCTTAAAAGGAAGACATGTCAGTGTTTGACAGAGCCTTATGAATTTTCAATCAGCTTTGGGAAGCATGGTTTTTAACCACCTAGAAAACTGGTTCCATCATTTAAAAAAAAAAAAACCACAACAAAACAATACAAACTAAACCCAATTGAAAAATAGAAGGGGAAAGTTGCTTCTTAAATACTACATTCGATCTCTGCTGTTCTAACTCTGACAGAAAAATACAAAGATGCAGTAAGCCAAAAGGTAAACTACTTCCAAGCTGGTTTAAGAATAAGTGCAAAATTTAAATTCAAGCTACTGGAGAAATTATTTTAGCTAAGCCAAGATCCATATCTACAGTATATGTACTATTATATAATGACATATAGGCTACCCAAAAATAGCTGGTCAAGGTCTGTACCTGAAGTTGCATTTCAGTATTTGTATTCAGGCATCACACAGGGTTAGCACCCAGCAAAAAGCAATGTTAAGGAGCATGGAGGATGCTAAAAGGCAAGGAAAGCACTAAAAGGACAATGAAACATTCATGCATTGCACAATTTGCTGATATATTAATGAAAATGAAGGAATCTGGCTACCTGGTCAGATGTTCCCCTTAAGTACTTCACTCCTGGAATCACTATAATAAAATTGCCTTGAGATTTGGTAATTTCACTTTGGGCATAACAGGCATCCTTTTGCATGTTTTGTGGAAGCCTTAAGAAAAAATACCTGGAGTGAAGAGTTAACTACAACTGCTAGCTGTCATAGGCGTCCTTGGGAGCTTATTGACAAACCACCAAGGTAATGGAAGTTTTACTGTTGATACTACAGAAAGCCACAGAGGTGTTTTAGGATGAGGAGGAGCATAGCCCTGTTTATCTGGTGCAGGCAGCATAATAATACCAGTGGGCTTCTGTCTGGAGGTATAAAAAAGGAAAGACTGGACTGCACAACTGTCATGGCTACTATCAAACAATGTAAATATGTCTCAGCTGCTGGAAATTTCTTGTTAAACTCCAGCTTTGTTTGAAACCAAACTAAAAAAATACATAAACAGACACGCAAATTCTCCAACTACCATAAAAATGCTGAACTAGCTTAAATAAAAATTAAAATCTTCTATCTTTTGATAGAAATTATGTAAGAAAACCCCAAATTAAATAAACAAAAAATGTAGAAAAAAAATTGAGATCTTTTTAGAAAAAGAAATCCTAATGTTTCCTTTTATCTGAAAATAAGAAAAAACCCTCCTCCATATCTTTATCTTGAAATTTCAGAACCTGTTTTCCTTTTCTTTAAAATATATATAGGTAATTTTTTACAAATTGAATTTAAAAATTTAAAAAAATTATTAAAAATTACATAAATGAAATCATTCAGATTTTTTCAATTCCATGTTGGAAAGAAAAGTGGAAAAGTACAGATCTACTTCCATTATTCAACCCAATTTTTAAAAACTTTTTGTCCTGTACCTGTGGTTTTGATACAATCCGCAAAATAAATTTTCCCATTCTATACTTAAACACCTGAATATCCATACCATTTTTTGCTGCTACTGTGAATTCTTGGTTCCCATCATATTTTCTTTTCTGAACACTGCAGAGATAAATGACTGCTACTAGCAATACAGCAAACAGTCTGTATCATATTTTTAAGCAATATTTAAGCCAATACAAACAGGATCTCTGATTGTTTTTCTGTTTGCTTCTTTGTTTGTTGTAGCAGAAACCTGCTGTTTCTCAGCAGGCTGGAAACTTCTGGCATCTTCTACTTTCAGGTCCTGTGTTGCAAATAGTTTCTCTTAAAAATGAAGACAAAGCATTTACAAAAACAAGGAAAAGGGTCGCAGGTGCACGTTACTGGCTGTTTTTATTGTGGATATTCAAGGATTCTGAGTCACAGTAGATATTTTTAGCTGTGCTTTTAACCACTTTTTCTGCTAAATTGCCTAGATTATAAAATTATTCTAATAGTGGTTTGATCTTGGTGCCCATTTGAATTTAGATCCTTTGTCAAATAAATTAATCTCAAACTTCTTTCAATACACAGATCTCTAGCTATCTGATTCTTGTACCATTAAGCTTGCATGTTCAAAGGTATATTATTTACACATCTTAGGACAGAAAGCTCTTTAATTATCTTTTTGGATATATAATATACAATTACCCATTGCATTGTTGTGAATTCCAAAAAGGGGGCTGATAGGGCTGATAGAGTTTTCATAAAATAAATACCTGTGTTGCGATTGTTCTTGTATATCTTGAAACATCATATGCTATTTTTTGTTGATTCAAATAAGGCTTTTGTACAAGAGGCTGAAGTGTAACTTCCGCTATTACGGGCAATGCAAAGTCTAAATTCTCACAGGTTTTTAAAATTCTTAGAAAAACATCAGTTCATTTTAGATTAGTGTTCAGTCCTTGCTCATTTGTGAGTTCCAAATGTAGATTGTTACTTTTATCTGTAAAGTGATAACCATGGGGGGTTACCTCCTGATTTCATGTTTATTTCTGATTTATTTCTTCTGATTAAAGTTGTATTTTAAGAATTATCATGTTTGGAGAAATTTCGGAACAGACATGTTTATTGGAAACATATCAGGGGGCAAAAGTCTGAAATGAAAAGTGATGGAAATAAAGAACTAACAGATCTCCTCTATTTCTGATTTCTGTGTGTTCTCACCTAAATTCATAAATATCACCAACTCGCCCATTGACAATAATGAGTGACATAAAGTGGAACAGGTATTGCGAGGTTTTACCATGGACATAGAAGGCTCACCATGTGAAAAGAGGAAAAACAGTTTGGCTTGTTTAGCTTTGTAAAACAGAGGTTCAGAGGAGAGATTATTCATTTCCCAAAACACATAAAAGGAATGCTTACTGACAAGACAAAGAACAACTTCTTTCTCTAAAGGGAAATATTAGTGGGGGAGCAAATTACTACAAATTAGCTATCAATATATATACAATAAAAATGAGAAGAAGATCCCCTGTATGACAAAACAATAAAATTCAGGAAATTTCATGGAAGGGATTATGTGACCTGTCTGCTTATAATGTCAGGGTCTGAACCCAATGAATTAAGAGGTCTTTCCTGTTCCATGTTTCTGATCTCTTAGCCAGCCCTTATAAAAAATTGAAGTTCCCAAGAGGTTTATCAACATGAGAAGGGATTGAGAACCAAATGTGTTTGTGATTAAACTTTTATATATGATACCAGCATTGTAAATCAGAAATTTCATTTTTATAAATTTAAAGCATACTGGAATCTCTGCACATTTTTGTCTCAAAGTTCTAGCTCTCAAGAGAGTTATATTTTGCTGCCTCTGGGTATAACTTGTTAGTATGCTTTTTTGCTTCTTTGTTAAGATGCAAGGATATGCACCCTCAGAAGAACATGTGAGCTTTGCAAAGGGGTTAAAAAGAGCATGTACATAGAAACTGGTGATTTTTGTTGGGTTTTTTTTTTTGCAAGTAGTTTATTTACCAATCTTAAGACTATTCACAAATTTAACCTTAAATTCTATTATGATTTCTGCTGAAAATAATGTTTCCTCTGTTACCTAATTAGTGTATGGGAAAACTGTGTTCAGCTCTTTTTTCTGAAGGGAAATCCTTATCAGCCTACATCAGAAAGTACCCCAACTGTACACTCTGTCATGGGCTGTTCCTATCTGCTACATTTTGTTCAGTTAATGTATGTGAGAGCTGGACCCTGACTGTCCCACTGGGTGGCCAAATATATTGGAAGAGTTTTCACCCTCACTAAAACAAGACAGAATGAGGGTCCTGGGACATCAAAGACACAATTCCTATCTAAATACAATGTTTCAGCCAAAAGTTTAATTACTTGACAGATAGATGATATATCCTGAAAGCTGGAGAGGGAGAAGATAAACAAGACAGTTCTTGTCTGTCCTGAAAGTTGAGGGTCTGTCTTGCAAGGGTATAAATGTCATTAAGGACATAGCAAAATTGAACGTAAGCACTGTCAGGTAAAAGCCTTCTAATGTAGTGAGGCAGGAACTCTGCTGCAGCTCCCAGCATGCATATGGACACTTGGATATTGTGAATGATCCTCCTTCTTCTCTGAAAAGAAGGTGCCAGTTTCCTTATGGGGTCCAAAGCCAGAATTGCAGAAGACAGAGGTATCATGGATGCTTCAGGCAAAGCCTACCAGAATGCCCATAAATCTGTCTCACCGAACCACAAAGACTTACATGATAAGGTAGTAGCTGTCCTTGCAGTTTATGTCATTGTAACCTCTGAATGTATGTGGATTTCACTAACAGCCTCTCCATAGTTTGAGAACCCAGAGAGACCAAAGGTCTGGATGAATTAACTGATGTAGCACATGGGCAAGAAATAAAAGTTTTGGATGATCTTGGAGAATTTGAACACCACTTTGACACTTATCTACTTCTTTTCTTTTTTCCCCTCGGAGAAAAAGAAGTCCAGGAGGACAGGTGCCAGTTTATGCCTATTAGCTCCCCCATATAGCCATTGCTATATTTAATAATTGCTATTATTAGGTTTAGCATTCCTCCCCTAAAGTGCACTGCAAACTCAGAAGGAGAAGGATTGGGCATTGGGCATCATAGAATCACTCAGAAATAGCATGATGAGAAATAGGCAGGTAATGGCATCAGCCTTGATGTAGACACAGATGTGTTATCATCATATACATGAGAGACAAAGAAGGCAGAGGGAATTTTCTAGAGGGATCCCAGTTGAAAGAACCAAACTTTTCTGCCTCTTCAAAAGTTCTGAGCACCATGTAAATATCCCAACTTACCCAATCTGAAGTAAACCTCAAACCATATATAATGAAGTGGCAAGAAACCACAACAGCGGTCATTCTGATCTACTCTTATTGTACAAAATTACTTGTTAACGTAAGCATAGCCAAACTTCCGTAAGGATTTAAATGCTTTGTTGTATAAAGATAAATCTAAGGTCTAGCTATTAGAGGTTTTGCAAAATGGTAAATGCCTTTGAAAAGTAAAAAAATGTCAGTCAACTGTCTTCTTCCAAATAGCGCACCTGGAACCTTCTGGAACTTCAAACCAAGAAAATAGTGGGGGAACTGTGTTTATGATAAATTTTTTCAGAGTTGCGTTTCTAACAATTCAGTCACTGTTTTCCTTAGGAATTCACTGTGCACAACAGCAAGTAATACATTAAAACAGTTAACTTTTTAGAAAAGGTAATGGTATTTTACAGTAAAAGTTCAGAAAAATAAAATATTAATATTTTTACAAAACTTCCAGGTGCTCCCATGTTATTTTGACATAATTATCAAATTAGTTTAATTTTTAAAATTTCAACATTTAGATGCAATTAGAGGCTTTAGTCCGGTGCTGTTCTTTGCTTTTCCAGTATACACAATTATAGTACAGTGATATGTTGCTTTCTCAGAAGAGACCCGGGGAAGGGGAAGACAAAACAGGGTGGATAGGTGGAATTCAAATATTCATTGATGAATCTCAATGCTACACTCGGCAGCTGTTATGTGTTCCTGTGTATTTCTTTTGTCTTCTTAAATTACAATTTTACAGCAAGCTAAAACTACTCTTTAACTGCAAGAGAACATGTGAATAGAAAAAAAGCATAACACAGCTATACAGATCCTAATAAATAGCGCCAGTCATAACTGTAACTGAGAATGCTCATTTCAGATCCTCCTAGGGAAGTATGTAGAAAGGCAAATGCAATAAGCATTTTTCATTTGGTCACAGGATGACACAGTGCATTCCTAACTGAGTTTGTGAGCATCAATACTAACATTTGTTAGCAAAAGAAAAATTCATTGAAGACAAATGAATAACAAATCCTAGCAATTCTTAATAGAAATCCCGGGGGGGGTGTGTGTGTGTGGGTGAATAGGGTTGTTGTTGTTTTGGGTTGGGTTTGTTTTTTTTTTAATTATGTCTACATTTTTAATAGGAGTTTATGTCTCGTGATCACTTTCTGAATTTTGTTAAACTTGATTTTTCTTTGCTCCTTTTTTTTCTGATTTTGAGTATTCTTAGTTGTCTACACCAGCCTGCCTAGGTAAATATGTGAAAAGCATGGGACTAAATATTAGGTCACCCTTATTTCAGGGGTATTTAAGATGAAACCAGTTTTGAAGAGATTGAAACTACTTTTCTTTTTTTTAGCCAAAGAACTTAAAGAGAAAGGCTCAAAAACCTGTGCTATATAGTTAACAAACCTTACACATACTCCATCCCACTAACCCAGCCATTAAAGTTAATGCTTTATTGATACAAAGAATATCTCTACAGCTACTGATTCTGTCTGCATCTTCAGATACACATATCAGTTGCTTAAAGGTTTTAAGTCATCTTAAAAGCAAAATTTGAAAGACTGCCAACTACAGGAAAATATCTCAAATTTAAGTTTTCTTAACTTTTGAAGGTAGAAAAGTAATATTAGGACCTTCTGAAGGATGAAAATTGCATACCAAAACTACAAGGAAAATAAAGTTAAATTTTTTTGCAGGAGAGAACAAGATACTTTGTGAAAAATGTTTCCTTCATCATTTAAAGCCATGTAACTGGAGAGGAGATTTGACTTGTCATAACAGTGTTGGGAAAGTGTAGGGCCTGCTGCAGTCTTCAGGGCATGAAGCAGAAAGATGAGTATTACTATCTTTTATTAGGACCTAGGAACCGCCCCAGGAGATGACCACCCATCTGCAGCTGGTGTGATAAGAAAGACACACCATGATCTCGCACACTCCGGAGCAAACTGTTTTGGCGGCCTTCATCTAGGAATTCTGAAAGGCTTTAAGTGTCCTGTGACATTTATATACATAATTCCTTCATTGGATGGAGCAGAATATACTGGCTGACAGTAAAAAAAAGTAACATAGGAGTTCAGGGTGTAAACTAGGATTCAGGTGGTCTGAATCCAAATTCCTTTTCCAATGTGGGCTTCCTCTATGTTTTCAGTCAAGCTGCTGAGACCTATTTCAATTTGTGTATGTAGGACATTCATATTGTAGACTGTCAATCTTTAGCTGTCCACCAGAATTCATAGCCCTGTGTTAGGTGCTCGTGATTCCCATATTTCCTATATATAGTTCCCCACTATTTTATTGTTTAATATTGCTGGAGCACAGATTCAGTAATCATCATATTCTTGTAACAAAACTCATGTATTTTAGTGATTCCAGAGTTCTTTGCACTAGTGTTTTCTCCAGTACTGTTCAAATTCAGTTAATAAACACTACATAAATGGATATCCAACTTCTATAAAACAGCACATTGTGGAAGAGATAATCTAACCCCACATCTCTAGATCCAAGCAGGCCCTGAACACTGTGTGTGAATGACGAAGACCACAATGAGTACAGTTTTACTATTAACACTTCTTAATTATAACATTTAGATGAAAACAAAATGGAAATTACTACTTTTCTTGTCATTTATTTTTCAATGTTCTCTAAGTATCTTACATTCTTGGACTTTTTATGATATGCTTCCTTAAAATTTCAAAGTAATCCAAGCAAATAGACCAGAAATAGAATCCAAAGCTTGATTTCCTATGGATTTCTGTCTACTGTGAACTAAAGAATGAATTTCCAAATGAAACTTTTGCTGTCATCTGCAGAATTTGTAACTATGCTTTCCTTTCTAGATTCTCTGACATTTGATAAACCATGAGGTGACAGACACTACAGCCACTTTTCTTCTCCTCGGTCCTTCTGCTTGGCTATGTGATAAAATTCATCTTTCTTAAACTATTGCCATCTGCCTGCCTTGGAAGTTATTGAAAGGCACAGACAGGGAAAAATGGACAGAGCAAGGCTGCAGTTGCATAAATTTCACTTACAAAACAAACTGGGAGGAAACACAAGGGCAACTGAACATTTGCCCCTGCAGTTGAAATATAATTTTAACACCTCCGCATGTAATATGGAATTTCTGTGGCAATGGAGATGTCTTGCCCATGGAGAACTCATAAAATAGAGAATACATCTGAAGATAATCCATAATTCGATCACTCACCTGAAGATGAAAATCCCCACTGAAGATTTTCAGGGAACCGGAGAATGTCTTTCTTCTGTTTCTACACCATACACTTTACTGTTTCTGGGGAGAAAGATGATGGCTTTCAAAGGGACTAAGACATCACATTGTATATATAACATATTCCACTAAATATAAGCAATGACAGTTTATCAGATTACTGACAAAAGCCCAGTGTATTTTAAAAAACTATATACTTCGAGACAACATTTCCCAGTGACTGATTGATGAGAATAGTGGATCTGTTCACTAAGCTAGTTTGAATACAGTGCAGTTAGCAAATGCCATTCTGGTACAGGAATGTGAATCAGACAAACATCTGATGGATCCAAGATGAATGCTGTATAAGAGGATCTGTCACAGAAAGGATAAAGTCACCTTACTTTTACTTTACATTTATTTTGACAGCTACCTTTGATGTATGTCTGCACTTAATCTGGTTTGGAAGTTTTTTAAAAAGCTTTCTTTTAAAGAAGCTTAATTGAAGCTAGGCAAGGCTGAGTTAATTTCTACAGTTAAGGTGGCAAAAACACTTTAGAACTGTGAGCCACAGCATACCCTCAACAGTGGAAAGAAAAAATGTGGCCACGTAAACTGGTTTCACCCTTCCTGTGCTGCACTCAGGCCTGTAGCATCTTTGCAGCACAGAAGCAGAATGACTCCTGGCTGGTAAGTGGAGACCGGGGAAGTGGATTAATAGCTGAAGCACAAAGCATTCATAGCCCATTACCTGGTTCTCTCACCCACCAACAGGTTGTAAGAGGAAGACTTACCTGTCTTAAACTGTAGAGAACATGCTAGCACAGTATATGATTTTGTAAACATCTGAAAATATTGTTCTGAACATCATTCTCAACACCCTTTCATGCTGGACACTGGTTAATAGAGATTTAATTGTTTATTACTACTCTTGATAGTCAAAAACCTATGGAATTGTTTCAGATATTTAGTAATATGTGTGGCTGAACTTTTTTTGTGATAGACTTATCTATAGATGTAATGCATTCTACAGTATTTGGAATTAGCTCAATAGAGCAAAATGAAGCCGAAGATTTAGAAGGTGTCAGTACAAATTTATTGAGAAAACTTTTAAAATAAACTTAGGGCTCTCAACAAGGAGTGGTTCTGAACTATCATGAAAGAAACAAGCACCACAGCACTTACCACACTGAATAGGACGTGCTGTTTACAGGAAGTTACTTTAGATATTTGTATTTATGATATGCATTATGGAATTTCATTACTGTCAAGTATTTCAGGACTTGACAATAACCTTGTAGGAATAAATGGCATTTCCCTACTTTTTTTCTAAGTTTAGAGTTTGGGGTACAGCAAAATAAGGGAAAGCTTCTGATAAAACCATTCACTAAGCAGAAAATCTGGTTCTTAATAATTTTCACTATGCTACTACCACATCCTTGTAATGCCCAAGATCCCTAATTACCTAAGGTTTTGATACTAGAGTTCCTTATACGTATGGCAATGACCAGAAGTATTTTTTCACCCACTGAAATGATGAATTTATCTTACACAAATCCTGCCAGGATTCACAGACACAGCACGTTTCTTTTATTTGGGTGAAGGGATGATTTAAAACCTGAATGGATTGGGTTTACACAAGAATACAGCTACAAGAGAAGGAGATGTTGTGATCTCTCATGTTTTCAAACAACTTGAGCACTCACCCAAAAATCTAAGGTCTAATTGCATCCTCTGCCTGACAGCCGTTTAATCCCTATCTCCCACTTCCCTGTAGGATATCCAGCAGTCAGACTCCTGGGTAGTCTAAGGTGAACTGCTATGTTTGTTTCTTTTGCAGAAGCTGTTTTTCTTTGCATGAAATAATCAACAGATCAATGGACTGACTATTCAGTGAAAACTTGTACGACCCTCACTGCTGTAATGATAGTATTATCTGGGAAGGGGGATACTTGCAGCTAATGAATCCACAAGTATTTCAGATTGATTAAGCATTGGAGCAAAGTGCACAACACAAGTTTCTCCCATTTCTGCACAGATTTCCTTATCAATAGGCTGGGGCTAAAGCTCAGTTTTACTTGCTCTCTTCAACATATACCAGATGGGTATTTAATTACCACTTGCAAGTGAAATAGTCTTGCAGAGGAGTCCTACTACAGAACACAATACACCTCTACTGCTCAGGGCACTCTTCTGAGAGGTGGGGAAGATGCTCCCATCTACTCAGAAAGAGTGTCAAGCCTACAGAAGAGCATTCAACTGAGACATTTGGTATTTCTTATCTTTGGCTATTTTAAACAAATTACCTCAACAGGTTCTACTTTGCTCTGTCTTCTTCCCAGCTTAGGGCTTCAGATTTTATTCAATAGCCAGGCAACTGAAGGTTTGCAATTTGAGGGTTGTCTCATAATGAGCAAGTACAGATAATGCAAAGGAACAGGTCTTTAAGATGTCCAAGAGGTTACTGACAGGTCCAAAACACATAGAGTGGGAGGAGCCTAAAGCTTGGAAACTAAAACTTCAAAAAACATGATTGAGGATGTGTGAAAAACACTTGAATTGTCTTTACTGCATTTTTATAAGGGCTTATGAAAAGACATACAAAACCTGTTTTCCCTCAGCTTGTTTTTTATTTAAGTGACCAGAAGAAACATGGGGGGGGAAAGGCTTTTGAAAAGATCTGGGGACTGAAGAGTCCGAGGCAATTTGTCAGTGGCAGTTTACATCCTTTCTTTATTGCAGAACAATCTTCAGTAAGATTAATAAGAGAAACAAGTTTAACAGAGAAATCCTGTAGGGATCAAATGTTCATACTATGCATCTACAGTTACCATATAATTTTGTTTTAGCTGATTAGGTTGTTTTATCAGAAACCCGGGTAGAAATGTAGTGAAAAATGGAGCTCAGCACAATACTTCCAAATTAAAGCATGTAATAGTAGGCACAGGACATGCTGATATATGTGACTAATGCACATACAGGAAGACTTAATAACACTGCATTTCAATAAGCTGTTACATTTCTGTGTTGTAATTTGGATGTACCATTTTACTGGGAAGTTACTGAGATAATGTAGGATACAGAAAAGTCTCAAGGTTTGGTTTCACACCTCACACTGTCTAACAAAGGAAATAAGATTTAGGTGTGAAATTTATGAGAAGAATCACCTGTGGTTTTTCTAGCTAATATATAGAACACATCCTCTTTCATGGCTATGCTAAGATTGTTGTGCTCCCCCTTAAAAAAATCGTTTATAGATCCCCTCTTGTTTGAGCCTTATTCCTTTTCTGGAATACAAAAATCCTTACTGATATTTTTGGTGGTTCAAATACAGATAATGACATCTCTGATGTATGAAGTGATACAGTGGTGGTGTAATTGATTTCTGGACAAATTACTCCACAGTTAGTTTTGATATGCTATTCACTATGTGTTTATTTGGCTGGAGTCAAGTAATTTATTCTTTTATATAAAAAATGTAGTTGGCCACAGTTAATCTCTTTTCTTTGGAAAAAAACCCAGCTTGATGTTAGATGAAACAGTGGTCATTTATATTTACCAGCAGTGTAATGGAGACAAGATTTTGGATGAGGGTGGGACAAAAACAAAATCTGTAACTGTTACTCAGGTAAAGCCTTTTTTTTATTGTGTCTATTTGTATCCTATAAGGGAGACTGTCAGATGCTCAAAGGAGAGCGAAACATTCAACTCTGGTTGTCTGTAATTCTTCTAAACCCAGACATAAAAGGGAAACACTCCTCTACTCATTTTTAATGACATTTCGGTTTGTAGTGTTACGCCCTCCTCTTTTCTCTGCAGCCAACCATTTTCTATTCTTTTTTAAAATGCCTAGATGCTTGAGGTAAAAGTCAGGCTCACTTTCTGTCAAAATAAGAAACTAGTAGCTTAAATATATTGCCCGTCAGCCATTATATCCTAAAGCTGCACATTTTTGCTTATAGAAAACAATTTAATAATAGCACAAAATAATGTATTTTTGGAAGTAATATTAATCTGGAATATTCTTGCAATGTAATATTAGGCCCACATTTTTGATATTACATCAGCTAAGTCATATTTTTATATATATTTATATATATATTTATAGCTCTAAAATGATCAAACCTCTGTCTCTGAGCTGTAGAAGAAGGTTTGGAATGGCCGTTTGGTAAATCAGTCACAGTGCGCTGCTTTCTCTTCCTCTGTTCTTACTACCGAGGTTCTCGGCACACTGCCTGCAGCGCCTGTGCTTCATCCAGCCGATGGATTGTTTTGGAGTACCACTTCAAAGAATGACGAGATGAAGAGAAATTGATCACAGAACAAAATTTTAGTAGTGTATGGGCAAGCAATCCTGCCTTTATTACGTCTGCTGCGTGCAAACAGAACAGTGCCCAAACTAGTAACATAGTTAATGTGTTGCTACACATATATCCATACACAGAAGCACACACTATCATAGCTGTACATGATGGTTTTGTCTCAGAAAGCTAAGAATGTTTATGAACCCCACTAACTGGTAGAATATCTGAGTAGACGATGGGGAAAGGGTTTGTAATAATGGAGAACTAGAGTTGATTTTAACAAGCATACCCCAACATCAGTCCACACATGAGAGGGAAGACTGAGCTGATTAAAGAGTGGAAGTTCATTCCAACTGTCTCCTGAAAAATGTGAAAAGAGTAGCTAGTAAAGCTTTTTTGTTTCTTTTGTCTTTTTTTTCCTTCTTTTTTTTTTTCTTTTTCTTTTTACTGAGAGGCCTAAAACACAGGCATTTAAAACCACTGAAAAGGAGTCATCTAATAAGCTTTCTCAGCTATGCATGTTGATTGTTAATAAAGTTTAAAACACAGGGGAAATTACAAAGAACTGAAAAGAGAGCTTATCTTGAGCCAGTGTTTTAAAAGGGCAAACTACCCATCAAATCTCAATCCTAGGCAAATAATAAAATGTTTGACATAATCATTAATAAATAATTTATTCCCCTCTTCGTAATATCAACTTTATTTTATGAAAAACACATCTTTTCAAACTAACTTGTATTTTTCTTATAGATCAAGTTGATAAAGAATATCAGTAAAGATACTAATTTTTTTAAAATTCTTTCAGGCATTTGCCCTAATAGCATCTCACATTTTTATTAGGAAACTAGAATCACAATTATAAACTTAGCCTGAAAACATTAAATGGATTCAAAATTTCCTAACTAGTGGCTTTTAAAATGGGGTTGCAAAGAGAAAATGTGTGTGTGGTAATGTGTCATAGAGGTTTCTTACAGGGATTTGATTTTAAATCTATGTTATTTAACATTTTTGTAAGAGAAGAAACAAAGAAAAACAAAATCACCAAAACAGTTTATGAATGACACAAAATTTTTCATAATAGTAAGTAATGAATAGAGACTATCACCAGTGAAGAGCCAGTGGGTTAGTTTAGTAACTTCATGAAAGCACGTAATTTGCATCTGAGGTGAAATGGGCAGATTCGCCCATTTCTCACTCCTGCCTGCTTGATGTGTCCACACCTTGAGCACAAAGCTTACTTCTGAGAAGACCAGGAGAAAAATATGGGGGGCAGGGGAATAAAGAATACCCTGCTCTGTGTCCCCAGGGCTGTCCCAGGAGAGCATCAGCCAGGCACTCTCAGGCTACCCCAAAGGCGTAACACTATAGATAAAAAAGAAGTCACTTCTCTAAGAACTTTAACACTGCTACAAAGGAAAATATAGCTATAACCTGATGATAGCAGGATGAAAGTATGACTGGAGCAGAATCAACATAGCTGTGATATGAAAAAGTGGGGAGAATGGGGCTTCAGTCCTGACTAGTAGGCAGAAGAAAAAATCTGTAGGGACCCTCTGCATTTGCTCTGGCTAGACCCAGTTTATATGCAGAAATTCTGGCATAGGCAACTTTTCATTCTTATGCAATATTGCCCGACCTGAAAAACCCTTCACTTTACTCAGCAATTCATTGTGGGCTTGAATCAGTGAACCAAAGATAAAAGATCAGCAGTTTACTCAGTATCATTCAGCTCCATCAAGCATACACAAAATATGAGAATGGACATTGCAAAACTAACATTTCAGAGTCAAACTTGGAAAGATCATACTTACATTGTTGTCAGAAAGATGCCTGCATTTTTAAAAGCCTGGTAAGCTCTGTCGCACAAATGCTGAACTTGCATAGTAATAAGCTCTATTTTGTCAATAAGGTACATTAGTCTGAACTTGATATTTACTGAAAGTTAGAATTCTATTAATGCTAACAAAATACCTGTAAAAGACACTTAGTTCAAAACATGTTCGCAGTAGTTACACTTGGAACTTTATCTCATGCCTGTTTTAAAGCTAAGCTCCAAGTACTTCATGCCTTTCATGCAACACCATGGTTTTTCCATGTCATAAATGAAGGTGATTGCAGAGTTGAAGCACGAATCTAATCTACTGCATTATTTAGTGAAGTCGTGCAGCAAATGCTGCGTGTCTCTCTCCCTCCTCAGCACAGATAGTGTTACAAAGCCCAACACATTCCCAGATTCAACATTGTTTGAAGTAACTGATCCACCCTATGACAGTCTCCTGCTTAGTGACAATTTATTATTTAACTCTTTGTGTATGTCAAGTAAGTGTCAGCTTAAAGTGTTTTCCTGCCTCTTTCTACGAATGTCTAGAGACCTGTACCATACGTCAACTACAAATAAATAATATTTCATAGGTTTTCTGAATACATATATCTTTCCTTCAAGGAGGACATTAAAAGTTCAAACACTGGGTTTCTCTTTCATTTATATGATAATAGTGGGACAGACCCTTTTCATCAGTTTTTTCTTCTCAGAAAGCTTGTTCTCTAGGACAGGCTCTCACATGCTAAAGTCACAGCTGCTTCTCCATCCTACAGTTCCTCCTTTACGCTACTCTGCAGTCTCCTATGCTACTCCTAGTCTTATCCCATTTATGTTTCTCTAAGACAGCATCCTTCAATGTGATTCTATATCTGGTTGGAAGAAATGAAAAGCACCCTGGGGAAAAAATCCCTTGCTCCCAGTTGTCTCCCTGGAGCCAGAAAAGGCAGTAGCACCAAGAATTCTGAATGAGAAGTTTAATATGATCTGTTGCTCTTAGAGTGCAACTGGCAATATTAAATACTTGGACAATTTACAGGTAGCTCTGGCAGTCAGAGAATATATGAGATATAAATTTTTGAGTGGTTTGTAACTAGGATGGGTTGGGGCTACTTTTCAAAAGCATATTTCTGATGCAAACATTCCAGTGACAAATTTCAGGTCCATTTTTAAATTCTAGATAAAGATTTCTTTAAGTGTGAGAAATAAATACTTTTCTCTTGCCTTGTTCTCAGAGCAGATACATTGTCTTAGTTGGAAAAGAAAAGAAAACAACCTCGCCCTAAATCTTAGCATACTGTGTCAGACCAAAGTTAAAGCTTGGCAAGTGGTAGAAACTGAAAACAACATGTTCTTTAGTGATGTACAGCCCAGGGTATTAACATACCATGAACAGATAGTGCTACGGCATGACTTCTAATTATTGAAGGCACTACTTTAAAGAATTACAATTCCATACATAATCATGTCTCATAGCTTTAGTGACCTATTCAATGAATAACAAATTTTACTCTTGTAAGACTAATTTCAAACTGTCTTGATCAGTGAAGCAGTATGTGAAATTACTTTACATAGGTATTATGTTAGTCAAGAATTCATACTGGATTTTACTAGACACTGATAATTTCCAATAACTGCCCACTTTGAAATCTGCATATAGCTTTAAGTCTTTTCTTTTCAGTAACAGGAATTACTTGACACATGCCAAGAGAAAATATATTTAACCTTTTTATATACAAATTCCAAATAAGCGTGATATTGTTGAGATACTCTTAATAGAAATATATAGGGGGAGAAAGGTTCTGATAATAATAATGAAGATGCATTCATTCTTTAATATTATCAGAGGTAATCTCTTAGAAGGAAAGATGCATTTGCACTGGCCCTATACAGCACATGCCAGACCAGGTCTCATTCATTCAGACTCACATTCCTCTAAGTAACAAGATGTGACTTGAAGGCAGAAATATTACCCTCTGATATAGAATAATCCCTGCCAGCTCTATGTAAGGTCCAAATACAGGAAGGTATTCATATTGCTGAGCACCTCTAGAGTTTTAAGTTATAGAAATGTTTTCTGCAAGACTGCTGCTCTCTCAGGTTTTATTTCATCATTAACAATGACAAAGAACCAACTAAATCTTCCTTCTTCCCCCTCACCCTCAGTCCAGGGTATAGGAAGGCACTTTGGACCAATTTTCCCTCATTTAACCCTTCATCTTGTGCCTTACTGGAAGGTTATTCTACTGGGAGACTATTTTTGAAGAGTCACAACTCGCTGTAACTCTTGAAGTACACTAGCAGAATCACATGTATAACATTCAAATTTACGTGCCTTTCCATAGTTTCATGTTGCATTTAAGTATATTTCAGAGGTATGTAACTTCCTGCCAGACTCACAGTTTGCATGGGAAGAATACAAGAATAATTGATCCAGCACTATTTGTTTAGTGGTTCTGTATAGCAAATAATGAGAGAAGTCACCACAAGTCACTGCTAAGCATCTTGTGACAGTGAATTTGGATTGTGTGGCAAGATTTTGGTGGTGGTGGGGCTACAGGGGTGGCTTCTGTGAGAACCTGCTAGAAGCTTCCCCCATGTCTGACAGAGCCAATACCAGCCGGCTCCAAGACGGACCCACCGCTGGCCAAGGCTGAGCCCATCAGCAACGGTGGTAGCGCCTCTGGAATAACATATTTAAGAAGGGAGCAAAAAAACAACTATGCAACTGCAGCCAGAGAGAGGAGTGAGAACATGTAAGAGAAACAACTCCGCAGACACCAAGGTCGGTGAAGAAGGAGGGGGAGGAGGTGCTCCAGGTGCCGGAGCAGAGATTCTCCTGCAGCCCGTGGGGAAGACCATGGTGAGGCAGGTTGTCCCCCTGCAGTCCATGGAGGTC